>JAFEMH010001890.1:0-406294 GCA_022495995.1 Adenophora triphylla var. japonica | reverse complement strand
TCCGATTTCAATCCCCCATCTTGACCTTTCACGGTCCCATCTCAAACAGTCAATCCCGACCTTCGCGGTCCGACCTCCACTCTCCTATCGAGACCTTCGCCGTTCCACTTCACCGGCAACAGCAATAAGCCCGAACCCCAAGGCACGAACGCCTTGCAACAATCCCTCTTCGGCCATCCTCGTAAGCCCGAACCCCTTTTCACTTCAGCAAGTGAACATTCATCTCCCCGGCCGCCAGTCGTAAGCCCGACCGTTCCACCTCAGCGGCAGCTGCAATAAGCCCGCACAACAATCCCTCTTCGGCCATCAAGGTAAGCCCGAATGCTCATCCCCAGCAGGATTCTAAAGAAGAAATGTCGATCCCACCGTGTTGTTAATAACGCCAGTTTAACACAACCGTTCCCCTCATTGCTACCTCATCCCCAGCAGGATAAACCTGGCAACAGCAATAAGCCCAGCACCCAAGGCACGAACGCCCTCGTATGCTTCACCAACTCCGGTTTGAGGCGCCACACGCCCTCGTATGCTTCACCAACTCCGGTTTGAGGCGCCACACGCCCTCGTATGTATCAGCAACTCCGGTTTGAGGCGCCACACGCCCTCGAAGGTTTCAAGTCCTGTGTTCGGGACGCCTCCTAACAGTCTCCATTCAGGTACAGGTACCTCGCGAATGGTCTCATTCAGGTTCAGACGCCTCCTAACAGTCTCCATTCAGGTACAGGTACCTCGCGAATGGTCTCATTCAGGTTTAGACGCCTCCTAACATGTCTCGCTCAGGTCAAGGTCCCCACGCGCGGCCCTTGCACCCTTTCGAACTACGATCGGCTTGATTCCCGCTCGGGATACGTAGGAATCCTTTTCGCTAAGGGTGGTCCAAACCCACCCGACCGCCTGTGTCTCTTTCAAAGAAAGGCATCCCGATTTGGATCCTTATCTTTTCAACGACCCGCCTCCTTCGGAGGAGACGTCGCGAGGGCTAACTGTAAGTACCCAAATCCGGATCGTCCAAATCGCCGAAAGTTAACCGAAATCCGTTAAGCGGCCCGCTCCGAGTTAATCGGAACTCGTTAAACTCCCCGTTCTTATGCCAACCCGATGACGTTCGGGACGTCCTAGACTGCCAGCCCGTGCATCCCGACGTCGAACCGTACTTAACACGTGTCATCTCACGTAAAAGTATGGCTTTCCTGAAAACGCATTTTTCGGCACTTTCCGGGGCATTTCGGACATTTTCCTGATCGTTATTTTAAAAAACGGACAAACCGGACCGGGGAACGAATTCCCATAAGGCTGGTGACTCAGAGGGCACGTGGCAGCCATGCCACCTCCCTCTAGTCACCCTTCAATCACAAATCAAGGCCAAAAGACCAAAATACCCCTGATTTGCAAGCCAAGTCCGCCCGGACTCCCTGTGCACATTTTCTGAAATTGCCAGCAAGTCCTTCAAATTCTCAAAATACCACAAAAACCCCCTGGATTTAGGCAAAGTCCGTCCGGAATCCTACAGCTTTTTTCACCTATAAATAGAAATGGCTGTCAAAGCCAAAAAAAGAGGATTTTACTCCCAAAAAATCACCACCCTCTCGGCCCAAACTGGTTTCCACCCCTTCCGAGCTTCCGTTCTGTCTCGATTCGCGTGAAACCTTCGTATTTCGATCAAATACGCACCTTACTACTTCGAAACAACCTTTCGAATCACTTTCCGTGTCCCGTACACACCTCCCGAGCCAAAGGAGTCGACCCTAGCCATAGGTATAACTCCCTCTCTCTAAATCTCTCGTTCCGTCTCGGTTTATGTGCCAGTCGCTACAACCGTTTCGAACGTCATTACTGAAATGTAGACGCCTCCGTCTAACGGGGTCCGATACGTTTTAGCCCCTCGATCCTCTATTCTTTCCGTAAGAGAAGTAATCACGGGTTAAAACGGCGTTCCGACCCCGTTCCGTTTACTTTTATCGTCATTTACCAATTCCGGATCGATCGATCCGTTGATCATCATTTAATATCTGTTATTTACAAATCCGAGCCGTTTGGCCTCGTTGATCGTCATTTACAAATCCGAGCCGTTTGGCCTCGTTGATCGTCATTTACGATTCCAGATCGTTTGATTCCGTTGACACCGCACTTTAAATACTGTCATTTACAAGTCCGACCCGTTTGGATCGTGATAGTATTTACTTTTCAAAGTCCGAGTCGCAACCCGATTCGTTGATCGCATATCATTTAATACGCATTTTTCTCGTAAAAATCGTTAACAATGTAATGCCCGGTTCAAAACCGGAGTTCGTCCGTCGAACTCTCTTTCAAAAAACGTGCGACATGACGTTTGGCCTCCAAACGCTCATCTTCAAACTAAAAGCCGCCATTTGACACTCAAAATCATTTAATACGCATTTTTCCCGTAAAAATCGTTAACAATGACTCGCCCGGTTCAAAAAACCGGAGTTCGACCTTCGAACTCCTTTTCAAACTCAAAATCGACGTTTGCCACGCAAACGCTCATTTCAAACTCAAAATCGACGTTTGCCACGCAAACGCTCATTTCAAACTCAAAATCGACGTTTGCCACGCAAACGCTCTTTTCAAACTCAAAATCGACGTTTGCCACGCAAACGCTCATTTCAAACTCAAAATCGACGTTTGCCACGCAAACGCTCATTTCAAACTCAAAATCGACGTTTGCCACGCAAACGCTCATTTCAAACTCAAAGTCGACGTTTGCCACGCAAACGCTCATTTCAACTCAAAACCGACGTTTGTCATTCAAACGCTCGTCTTTTCAAACAAAGTCACCTAATCAACGTTTGACATTCAAACCAAGATTAAGCTTTTCATTCAAGCCCCCATTTCAAAAGACACGTACGCACACACACACGATTTCGAGAAAGGTAGAAAGACTCGTCATGCGAGGCGTTTCGGGAGATCTCGTCATACTCTAACCGAAACGTAACTTGACCTCCGAACCTAACAATCTCTGGTACTAAAAGCTTTTTACTCGTTTTTGCTGCCAATAAAAATGATCCCCATTTTCAAAGCCTTTTCCTAAGTTTTTGCTACCAATAAAAACGACACCATTTTCAATAGCCGTTTCTCAACGTTTGGGCTCAAAATACAAAAACCGCGTGGCGACTCCTCATTTTTCCTTCCCATGAAGCGAGGTCTCAGACACCAACCCCCCGCGAAAGACAACCGCATTTCGCGCCCCCCACGCGGAATCCCGGGTAATTTCATTGGTTGTCAGCAAGCGACGATGAGGGACCACCGGAAAATGCAAGTCAAACGCCAGTAGGGATGGGCCCCCAAGAGATGCACCTCGTAAGATGCACCTGTGGTCAGTGTCCGGATACTTCAGAGGATGAGGGAAAACAAAGCCCGCGCCCAGATCCGTACATATCCGAAATCCTAGAACACAATGTTCCTTATAAGAACCTGACTGGTGAATGGAAAGGGTTCATTGAAGCACTGGTCGAGAATGGAGGGTTTCAGCGACCAGAAAACGAAGAATTCGTAAACGTCATCGGATCTTTTTCTTGTTTCCCGAGAATGGATGGCATAACAACCGTAAGGGTCACAACCGGGCCGCTTGAGCACAGCGAGTGCCTGCAATCACTGAAAAGGGTTATTGATCTGAACGTCTCCCCAGTGGCTTTCATACCTATGGATCCACATGACGCCTTCCTAATTGCTCCAGTGCCCGACAATGGACCCCGGGTGCTCCTTATTTGGACCCAGATCTATAGAGCTGCTACATCGAACTCCGAGGGGGAATGTTGCCTATCCTTCACTTGTGGCTGCCCTACTTGCAAGGGTGAAAGAAAAAGGATGTATGATGAAATGGAGGCTGATAGCCATAAGACCGAAGATACTTCGGAAGACGAATATGAAACCGAGGATATGAAGGCCATGAAGTTCCCTGGGTCTGAGCACGTGGATGTCTTAGAGTTCAACACTGCCTACCATGCCTTGGGGAAAGGGTTTTCAGGCGTCCGATCTCAGCCGATAGTCGAAGATCTCGATCGAGAGAGGAAAATTAACTCCCATCCGCCCAAATGAGAAAATAACCATGGTCGATCAAATCCGCCCCAAAAAAAGTAACACTCCTGTCGAGTTACCCAAGAAGAGGTCACCTTCCCGAATGTATGTCGGCTCTCGAGAAGTCCCGGAAACCGGCATGATACCGGATGCACCTCCCACACAGAATGCTATAATCATTTCCAACTCTGAGTATTACCGAAAGGAACCAAAATGGTTGCACTATACCGGGGATGAGATCGAAAAGCCGCCGAGCCCTGACAATAGCGACTCTTGTTGTATGATAACTGTGAGCAAGGCAGACTATGGGAGCGAATCGGAGGATGCCCTAGCTCGTGGGGCCATCCAGGGGGCAACAACACAACCCTGCACTCAAAAGCTCGTGACTTGGGAAGCAGTTATAAGGGCCGCCGGGGAAGGAGCCAAGATGCTCGGCCCTCACCGTTGCTAGACTCCGTCGTAACCAAGTGGCCGATAGCCAAAAGGGCTCCCCCGTTGACCTTAGCAAACATTGAAGAAATCTAGTCAAGAAGCAACCGATGAGGAAGTTAATCGTTGACCCGATCCGGCAAATCTTCCAAGGGAATCCCAAGGCGTATAAGAAGGCCACGTATCAAGCACCTAAGGAGAACCGCCGTCCCTATGCTAAGACACCAAACTCCCGACCTCGAAAAGAGGATCCCGTGCTCACCTGGGCTTGAAGCAAACACAGGCCAACATCTCTCGTGGTCCCCGCCACCTCATCCTATCCCCACAAGATAAAGCCGGAAGAAAGCCCGGCCCGCACCTTGGTACCTATTGATGCTACTCCCGATGACGTGGTACAACCGATTGGAAACATCCACTACGGAACATAATCACTTTCACGATCTTGACCTCCTCAATTTGGGGCCGATCATAACGAGCCTCTCTTCATCACACCAATTGGATGAACGACGCCTCCTCGGGTCCCGGTTGATAATGGGTCCGGAATGAACATTCTTCCGGCAAAGATCATGAGCTCGTTGACATCAAGTCCACGGACTTAAAACCTTCCTCCCTCACAGCTACCAAAGCTTACGACTCGACATCCCGAGCGCCCTTGGAGTTGCTACCTTGGACCTCTGGTTTGGACAGTAAATTGATACCTGTGGAATTCCGTGTTATTGACATCCCGATCACTTTTAATGCCTTATTGGGAAGACCTTGGCCGCATCAGTCAAGGGGGTCGCCTCAAGCCTCCACCAAAGGTGTGAAATTCGTCTCGAATGGGGACTCGACAACCATTTATGGGGATTTAGTCACCTTGGAGGGCACGGATACAGTGGAATACCTATTCTCGAAATCAAACATGACGAGGAAGGTCTCATGCTAATGGGCTTCACGCCGAGCCTCCAAAGGCCCAAGTTTGCAACATAGATTCGACAATCACCCGGATAAAATCCCTGCCTTGAAAATGATGAGAAAGATGAGCTATCTACCCGGCCTCGGCCTCTGGGGAAGCACCAACAAGGAACTCACAAACTCATCGAGGTGAAAGGACAGAAAACTCGCCACGGCCTGGGATATGAGGCCTCCTCAGTGGACACTGCAAAAGGAAAAGGATTTGGAGCTATCACAGGAAGGGTCCCGGTCGACGACCCTAAAACTCTTCCTTTCAGTCCTAATTTGGCCGACTACTTCGTAAAGGGTCCCACACAACCGGGTAACATCACAGAGCCCACAGAAGGGTGGCCGAAGCTACAGGATAGCCTCAACAAGTTCAGGGGAGCCAAAGCTAACCCGGTCCGTAGAATGTTCCTGGACCTACCCAAGATACCCGGGGCTACCACTACCATAAAGAGCGAGTGCACTTTTAAAGGCGTGCCAAGCCTAGTGGAACAGTTCGAGAAGCTCACAACCACAATTCCTACTGCCCAGGAAGGTCCGAAACCTGAGTTTGAATTGACCATGCCGAAAGCCAAAGCCACAGAAGTCTTTTCAGATGATTGGGATGGTCCGATCATGCAGCAGTTGTTCGGGAAGAGATCCAGTGCTACCCGATTGATTTCAGCTACCAAAGAAATGGTAGCGATGATCGAGGAAGGAGAACAGAAATGAGACAGTCCCCGAGTCATGAGGTCACTGACAGCAATGCCGCTGAAGAATTGGGAAACTCTCTCAGGCCCGTCCGCGACCAAAGAAGAGATGATCACCAATCCTGGATTGGTCCCCCGTCCCTCTGTGTCAATCTAGTTAGAGTCCTCCGAGTCCTTCATGGTCAAGATTAAGTCTCTAGAGTCATCCGATGGCCTTACGCCTGAAGACTACAAGTCTGTAGCAAACGCTGTATTCCTTTTCGTTCTCAATAAAATGACGAACCTTTCTGAGTATCCCTTGATTGCCACTTTAATTAATGATGAATTAATTATAAAAAAAACATTTAATAATAATTCATTAGATAAAGAAGCAGACACATTAAACAAAAAAAAATCAAACAAAAAAAAATCTTTAAGCAGGTTGTTCGGAAAGAGGAAAATCGAGCCCAAGCTGCCGAAGAGATTTTGACGAGTATGAATTTGGGAACCGCGGAAGAGCCTAAAGAGACGCAGATTGGTAATTTCTTCAAAGGAACTGGAAAGGATGCTCTACAAAATCCTACAAAATCCTCAATTCAAAGAAAGTAGCCCTCTTCATCAAAGAAAACATCATATGCCGATACGGGTTGCCAGCCGAAATCATCTCAGATAATGGATCCCACTTCGAAGGGGAATGTGAAAGGCCGCCGGCGTAATTCGAATAACCCGTCACAAGTCATCTCCTTACAGCCCCAAACCAACGGAGCCTTCGAGGCAGCAAACAAGACTCTGGAAAACATCATCCGGAAAATGGCTGTCTGAGGCAGAGATTGGCCCGAGAAGCTACACCTGGCACTCTGGGGCTACAGAACATCCGTCAGAACGGCAACAGGAGAGACACCATTTGCTCTCACCTACGGGATGGAAGCCGTGCTCCCAATCGAGCTAGAAATCCCCTCACTCCGTGTGCTGTTGGAAAGCCAGATCAACGAGGTTGAATGGCTCCAAAGTCGCCATGATGAATTGGCCCTGCTAGATGAGCGACGATTGAAAGCAATGGAACATATTTGAGCTTACCAAGAGAGAATGGCCAGAGCCTTCGACAATAAAGTGAAGCATCGGGAGATCCGAGAAGGTGATCTCGTTTTGAAAGAGAAGCCCCCTGTCCGTATCAACCCGCTTGGCAAATGGGAACCTGTCTGGGTCGGGCCATATGTTGTCCAGAAAATCTTTTTCGGAGGAGCCATGCAACTTGCAAACCTCGACGGAAATCCTTTTGTACACCCAGTGAATGGTGACAAGCTGCGCAGATACTACGCGTAAAACACTGAGTCAAAAAAAAAGAGAAACAAAAAAAAAAGAAGAAAAAGAGTGCTAAAAGAGTAATACCCAACTAGGTTGAAAACCCGAAAAGGGCGGCCTAGGTAAAAAACAGGTTGCACCAAAAAAAAAAAAAAACAAAAAACAAAAAAAAAAAAAAAAAAAACAAAAAAAAACAACAAAATCGACTGTGTCGAACTACGGAGCCCTGAGCCCTTTTGTCCGAAGGGAACGTAGGCAAATGGAAACGGTTCGGTCTAAAGCACAAATAAAAGTCATACTTTGACATCGATACACCGATCGACCATGAAAGCGTCTCGAAAAACTCTAAAGCAATCCACATATTCATTACAAGTTAAAAACTTTTTGATGAGTCTAAGCCCTGCTTCATTCCTACAACCGGCAACCTCGCTAAAAGAAAACTAAGATACATAATCAAACTAATGTGTCTCGCGACAAGAAAGGGATACTCGGAAACCTCGAGTCACTCCATGCCACTCGCATCGGCCTCTCCCCCTTCTTCCCCTTCGAGTCTTCTTCTTCGAACAGAAAATGTCGGTCTTCCTCCTACCAAGCTCTGCAGTACAGAACAGGGATCTATCAAACCAGCCTCTCGTCGTGGCCTCGGTAGCCCTAGCGTCATCTCTCATCTCCGTAGCCTGGCCGGTAGCGTAGGAGTCCTCCTCTCCTGCCTCTTGACATAAGCCTCATAGTCGGTCACAACATCTCCGCTCCTGTCACGAGGGTTGGCCCTCGCCTCGGCCCTCCTCCTCTCCGAAACTGTCAGGTCCTCCGCACCCACAATGGCCTCAC
The DNA here is from genome assembly GCA_022495995.1 of Adenophora triphylla var. japonica. Classification (NCBI taxonomy): domain Eukaryota; kingdom Viridiplantae; phylum Streptophyta; class Magnoliopsida; order Asterales; family Campanulaceae; genus Adenophora; species Adenophora triphylla. The sequence continues at coordinate 398,093 of JAFEMH010001890.1, read as the reverse complement.
GCCATCTCAAAATAGCCATCTCGAGTCTCTCCTAAATGCCTCTCGTACTCAATCCGTGTACCAAGTGGTCAAGAACACAGTGTCTCTGACGCCCGAGGATAACCCGAGAAGGAAAGACGTCATACCTCCATGCTCGGGAAAGAAATGGAAACACCGAGGGATCATCCATAGAAGCGTAAGCCATCACCCCGGTGGCTATATCATCAAAATCCTCCAAAGGAACTGCTCCAAGCCGAACCGTCTCGTAACTAAAGCCGTAATGTAGAAGCTGGACTGAGAAAGCCCCGGAAGCATGACCACATGAGACCCGTCTTGAAGTACTCTGCGAGTCTCCACCCGCTAACAAGGCACTGACCATCTGATATCTTCTATCTGGCGGCCAGCCATCCAACGCTCCCATGAGCCCTGGTCATCAAAATCTACAGCAACCCCTCTCCTGGCGAATGTCCAAGGCTTGATCATATCAGGAGTTTCCCGAAGAATCCCCAAGCGCTCCATCAACCACAAAGTCAAGAGGAATGGGCTGCCCGCGCATATACCGTTTCCCGCAGCGCTGTCGAGAGCATGAAAAGTCTCTCCCAAGATCAAAGGTACAACGTCTCTGCCCAAGCGACAATGAACAACGATATCCAGCAGAGACCGATGACAAATCCCAAAAGAATAAACCATGAACAAGGTCCCGAACATGCAAAGAGCAAAGGCATCCCAATAGGCATCGTCAAGCAAGTCTAAGCTCCTAAATCTATCAGGGAGACCAGAAATATTGAAATGATCGGTACCACAGATCATACCTTGTGCTTCCTCCGGGGAAAGATGAAGAAGGTTTCACAACTTGTCAAGAAAAGAGGCTCCTCCGGGCAAAGGAATTGCAATCTCCTCCACCTCAGGACCACCAAGCAAAGCCCGAAATTCTTCGACAGTCGGGACCATCTCATTGTAAGAAAGGCAAAAGACATGCCTTCTAGTGTCCCAAAATGAGGAAGAAGCTCTCAAGAGGTCGTAGTCCGGAACCAATTCTTTGAGGGACCATAAGCACTTCACCTTGTACCTTTCTTCAAAGAATGACCTCCTTTCATGCATAATCTCCCGAGACCACTCTTTAAACTTGGTGAAGAATTGCATTTGAGAATTTTGGGACAATTTGGGTGGATTTCTCATGCTCACAATTCTCTCCATTGTTTTTCTCTCCTTCTCCCCGAAAATGACTGTTTGAACTGGTGGTTGAAGAAGGTATTTGAATTTGAAATAAAGGGAGACCAGATCTGAAGCAAAATTAAAGGACAATGTCGATGTGTCTGTCCGCGCGGATATGTTTGCCACCCAGAAAAAAAAATCTTTGCAACAGTCCAAACTGCTGCACCAAAGGAATATTTTGTCCCAGCCAAAGCCTGTCCAAACCAGTCCATGCACCAAACATCTACACCCTTACCAAAAAACCAAGGCTCATGCAACATTGCATTCATACTGCATTGCATTCACAAAAAAAAAATATAATGATAATCCTAAATTATTACACTCCAAAAAAAAAAAAAGGCAATAAAATAAAAAAAATGTGCATAAACTGTACTCCCTCCGTCCCACGTTAGTTGAGACTTCTTTCCCTTTTGGGCCATCCCACGTTAGTTGAGACTGCCCAAAATGGCAAAGGAATCTTCACTATTTACCCCACTCATTCTCTCTCCTATTTCACTTTTACACTCACAACATTCTCTCTCCTAACTATTCTTCCCACTCATTCTCTCTCCTATTTAATTCTTCATACTCACAACATTTTCTTTCACTTTTTCTCTCACTTACTTTTTCTTAATTGGTGTGCCCAAAAAGTTAGTCTGAACTAACGTGGGACGGAGGGAGTATCTGTCTAAATAAATACAATCTCAGTCTCAAAAATCAATCTCAAAAAAAATCAGTCTCGAAGGATCGTCAGTCAGAGTCCTTGGTGGCTGGGCCTTCCCCCCGGTCCCTCTTGCGGCTCGGGCCCGCCTCCTCTGTAGCCATGAATGTCTCGGGCTCAGAATCATCGTCCTCGTCCCCGGAAGAAGGCTCGTCAGGACCAACCGGCACGCTCTGATAGGGCAAGCCAAGATCTGCGAAGAAATCATATCCGAAGGTGAAGGCGTCGGACTCTTGGACGTGCGAAGAAGATCCACCATGCTGCCAGACGTGTCCCTGCCCGTAAGGATCTCCGAGAATGACGTGGTCCGAAAGTAGTACCACGCGGGGGTCAAGGAGAGGAGAAAGAGGAGTCTCGGAGGAAGTCTCTGAAGGAATAGGGGAAGCCTCCCGCCTAACAGGCGCCGGCTGTGGTCGCCTCGCTCTAGCCCGAGGGGCTCCACAAGCCACCATCCTCCTGATGAATCTCTTAGCCCCGATCACCTGCTTCGTCAGCTTCTCCACGACCACCTCCGGAAACTGCACGAAAGCAAAAGCGTCAGAAACAGTTGAGGCAAAGAAATGATGACAGGAAAGAAAAGAAAAGACAGAAACAAAAAAGAGGTGGGAAAAAGAAGCCATACCTTCATACCCGGACGAGGCCGGAAAGCTCGTGGAAGCCGCTCAGGCTGAGGGATCTGCACCCTCAATCGGACCCCATCCTGGACATATGAAAAGTCCGTCCGAGGGTACCGCGGGACCCCTAACCCCTCTCTATCAAGAACCTGGGGCGTCCTCAGCCTCCTCAAGACAAATACTGGATATGGCTCAATCGCCACAAATGCTGAGAAGTGCTGGCCGCCCCGGTTATCATCCCAGGTCACAGATCTCTCACTAGGGTGCATCATGTCGGCAGGAGGCTCCACCGGTGTCATCAAAGGCGAATTCACGCCATGCTGACGCGTCACCCTCTCCCCCAGATAATAGACATCGCAAGTCAAGCCCCTCAAAATCCTCCGCTGCACGGTCCATACCTCAGCGCCCCTCAGCTGCGCCACATCGAAACTATCCCAGGGATAAAATATCATCTCCTCATCCGTCTCAGCCCCCGTCAAAGGCAGGGCAGTCCTCAGTATTCGAGGGTTGTGCGCCCTCTGGAACCCTTCTTCTCCCGGGCAAACTTGGACCAGGAACGCATGGCTGGATACGCCCCGACGTACTCCGCCGTCTGTCGCCACATAGTGACGTGTAAGAACTCCAACGCCCATACCTGCGAAAGGTAAAAATCAAATCAATTAAGTGCGAAAAAAAAGATACGTGCTTAAAGAAAAGAGGGAAAGCGAAAGGAAAGCTTATACCTCCAGAGGGAACTCGAAGCATGTCAAGGAACTAACAGCCTTCCGGCTATACCGATCTAGAGCGAAATAGAGCTCTGCCAGCCCTGCCTCTCCCCAAGATATCTCTCCAGCCATCCCCACGTCCTCCAAGGACCTCAGCAAAGCAAAGACAGCCGTCCCCTCGGCATGTCCAAAAAGAGTGCTCGAAAAAGCAAACCATAAAAAGGCCCTAGCAATCTGCTCAGCGCCTATCCTCTCATCTCCAGCCTCGTAGCTCCCAATGATCTCCACAATCTTTCCCTCAACCACAGCGTACTCCATACCCATCCCCTTTTTGGGAATAGGGGAAAATCCTAGCAGGTCCTGCAGATCCTGATCGCTGTAGCCATCTCTCCACTCAATGCTGCGTCCATTAAAGGACAAGCCCGTAATCGCAGCATAGTCAGAAGGCGTAACCGTCGCCTTGCCCCAGGAGAAGTGAAATGTGTGGGTCACGTCCCACCAGTGCTGTGCCAAAGCGAAGATCAGACCCTTGCTCTTGGGAAACTTGACCAATCCCCTCAAGCACTCAATAAACTCATACAGCCCGGTCTCAATAACGATCTGTCTAGGACTCATCATCGCTCCTCTGCCCATATCTGGAAGCCGGTCCCATAGAACAATCACAGACTCCACTTATCCCCGAGTCTTCATCTTGTTCAGCTGCTGCGTCACAAAGCGATCTCCACCCTGCAATTGAAAAAAAAAAGAAAAAGTCAAAATAAAAAATTGCATTCAAAAAAAAAAAATTGCATTAAAATAAAAAAAAAAAGAGCATTAAAATAAAAAAAAGAGCATGCACATGCATCATAGACATGAAATTTTGAAAAAAATTCGGCAGCATAACAGCATGCAATGAACCTAGCCCCATTTTTCTTGCACAAAAGAAAGCAGTTTTCACCAAATCCCAATCAACATTCATTCATACATGAAAAAAAAATTCATACAAGGAGTCAACGGAAGCAAAAACTCCATCCCACTTTTCATAGAAAATCACATTCTCAAAAAAAAAAAATGCATTCATATCATTCATCATCTCATTGCAAAAAATAATAATAATAATAATAACATGCATACATTCATTCAACGGAAGCAAAAACTCCGTCCCATTTTTCATGAAATAGCATACATGAACAATCTTTTAAATCATTCATTCAATCAAAGGGGAACGAAAAATCCGTCCCACTTTTCATAGAAAATCACATTCTCAAAAAAAAATTGCATATCATTCATCATCTCATTGCAAAAAAAAAAAAAGAGCATGCACACATTCATGTCAACATTGCAACAAAAAAAGGTCCGTCCCAATTTCGGAAAATTTTCATAGTCTCATATTTCAAAAAAAAAAAATTTTGGCAAAAATGCCCATTCTTTTTTCAAGCAAAATGCATTACCCATATACTCATTACAACATGCAAAGCATCAAAATCAAAATCCAAGGCCAAGAACATCAATCATTCGAAATTCAAAAAAAAAAAAAATCAAAAATCACCAAAAAATCAATTTCAAGCAAGAAATCGACAAAGGGATCGAAAAGATTCGAAGTATACCGTGCGAAGACTCGGATCAGTGGCCCAATGTTGCCACGCATCGGGGTAATGCTCCTCCGCAATCGATTGCGAAAGAGTATAATGTCTCCTCATTCGGACAAGCTCTAATCGTCTCTCGGCAACCGGACCGCGTCCTTGACCATGGATAGCAGCTTCCCCGTGTTCCATTGCTCGAAAAATCGAAGAAAACGGAAGATTTTCGAAGCTTTTCTTGGCCAAAAATGGCTTCCCCTCGGTTTCTCTCTCTTCTCTCTCGTAAACTGAAAAGAATTTGTGAGGAAGAAGAAGGGAGGGCGGCGCCTCATTTAAAACCTGTCCAGATTACAATCCCCTCCGCGCGGATAGGTTTGAAGGGTCAAAATGACCCTTTTGCCCTTTAAAATTTCAGGACTCTGCAATTTAGTCCTCAACTTAACAAAGTTAACCAAAGTTAACCCCCTTTCAAAGAAACCACCAACGACAGTCAAATGTAAGTCCGATTTCTCCGAGAAAGATAACGGAATCCCGTTTCTTTCATCAAAATCATTCAACGACAGTCAAACGTAAGTCCGATCTCCCCGAGAAAGTTAACGGAATCCCGTTTCTTTCATCAAAATCATCAACGGCAGTCAAACGTAAGTCCGATTTCTCCGAGAAAGATAACGGAATCCCGTTTCTTTCATCAAAATCATTCAACGGCAGTAAAACGTAAGACCGATCTCCCCGAGAAAGATAACGGGATCCCGTATCTTTCATCAAAATCAATCCCCGGCAGTCAAACGTAAGTCCGATTTCTCCGAGAAAGATAACGGAATCCTGTCTCTTTCATCAAAATTATTCCACGGCAGTAAAACGTAAGTCCGATCTCCCCGAGAAAGAAACGGGATCCCGTATCTTTCATCAAAATTATTCCCCGGCAGTAAAACGTAAGTCCGATCTCCCCGAGAAAGATAACGGGATCCCGTATCTTTCATCAAAATTATTTCCCGGCAGTAAAACGTAAGTCCGATCTCCCCGAGAAAGATAACGGGATCCCGTATCTTTCATCAAAATCAATCCCCGGCAGTAAAACGTAAGTCCGATCTCCCTGAGAAAGATAACGGGATCCCGTATCTTTCATCAAAATTATTCCCCGGCAGTAAAACGTAAGGCCGATTTTCCCGACGAATACGTCTGATTTTCCCCAGCAAAGGCTAACAAAATCCCCAGCAAAGTTAACGGAATCCCAAAAGCCAACGGAATCTCGAGTAAATCTCGAACTACTAAAGGGCTTGATTCCCACTAGGGATACGTAGGAAGCCTATCATTAGGTCCAGCCTCTCGAACAAAACGGTCACCCTCTCCTTCGGCAGCAGACAAAGTCCACCGAAAGGCCATTTCAAATTAAGGTTCGAGGCACCTAAAACGCCATCATCAAGGTTCGAGGCACCTAAAACGCCATCATCGAGGTTCGAGGCACCTAAAACGCCATCATCTCCAGGGTCAAAGACCCGAACTACGACCGGCTTGATTCCTCTTAAGGATATGTAGGAAGCCTACCATAGGTTCAGCCATCAGACCGAAAATGGTCATTCCTATCCCCAGCAGAGCGGATATACAATTTCAGCCATCCGACCAAAATGGTCATCTCTTATCCCCAGCAGAGTTTCTTTCCAGCAACCGACTGCAGAACTCGCTCATCAGGTTCGAGGCACCTAAAACGCCATCATCTCCAGGGTCAAAGACCCGAACTACGGCCGGCTTGATTCCTCTTAAGGATACGTAGGTAGCCTATTAAATAGGTTCAGCCACTCGATCACTTGATCATCCTGCCAAATATGGAGCCTTACTCTTATCGATGACCCCGCTTCCTTCGAAAGCGTCGTCGCCGAGGGGCTACTGTAAGTGCTCCAATTTGAGCTTGTTAGTATTTTCGTTAGAAAATTAACGAAAGTTATAACATTTCTAACAATTCCTAACATTCCTAACATTTCTAACCAAGTAAGGGTAGATTAGGGATTGCCATTTAAAGATAAACCATGGAAAGGAATCAAAAAAGCAAAAGAAATTGGAAAAATCCGAATTAGGCAAGTTGAAAAACATAAACTGCTGGATTTTTGAATTTTATTCTTCCTGTCCAAAGCCTGAAGCTGTAATTAATGAACAGTGCACGCTGTTGATCATGTCCGCGCGGATGGTTTTGTATTTTTCAGAGGGCTATAAATTGAGGCCTTCAGTCTCAGAAATGGAGGAGAAAAAACACAATTTGTAACTGCACCTTGGCGAAAATAGTGAGAAAACAGTGAGAATTCTCTAGAATTGTCACCTTTTTCTCAACTATTCACCCAAAATCACACTCACTCAAACACTCTCATATTCAAGCCTCAAACACTCTTACATTCAAGCCAAAAACTCCAAAACACAAAGAAGATTGGTAAACCCTCCTTCTCCTTACCCTAAACTCCTTCATGCATACATTTTCAAACTCCAAAATGTAGTTTGTTCATCTTCTTGTCTTAGATCCAAGAAGATCACCATGGGCACGTGGGGTCTTAGCCTGATGGTTAGAGTTCATGGCTTCCAACCTGGAGGTCATGGGTTTGATTCCCCCACCAGTGGTTAGAGGGAATGACATTGCCCTCCCTAGCATAGCTAGGCGCCTCTGTGAAGTGCATCAAAGGGGGAGCGATGAAATGTGTTGATCCCCTTCTGAAGAAAAAAAAAGGAAAAAAAAAAAAAAGAAGATCACCATGGAAGTTCATCTCCATGGATGATCTTCTACAAGGATCAACATTATTTTCAAAGCATTCTTACTTACTTGCAAAGAAAACACATTTTCAAAACCCTAAAACTCATTTTCATACATCAAATCTCATTTTCAAAGGATAAAATTCCCCTTCCCAAGCAAATGAAGTGCTTAGTCCTAATGTACCCCAAGGATGGTTTGATATAGTTGATTCACCACTAAAATGTCAAGTGATCACTAATCAAAACCTATGGAAATGGGGACAAGCATGGATGTCAAACCCCCTTTAAAATCATGTTTTTCTTTCTTGAGAAGTTGCTGTCCAGTAGCAATTTTCTAAGATCCCAGTCCATGGTCTAATTTTTTGGACACAGATAAACATAGAATTTGGTGTTGACTACAAAACACTTTTTGTAGCCAACATCCAGAGATTTCCAGACATATTTTTACTTTATTTTTTGCGTGAGTAAAACTCCATTTTCCAAATTTTCTTTTGAAGGTCAGATCACCAGTCTCTGGGAGTCCAGATCTCATATCTGAGATTTCCAGAAGGTTTTGGGTCCTCAAATCTTATCCAAAATGAAATATTCTTTCACAGAAATCTTATTTGAGGTGTCTGGAACAACTTCTCTGAGTTTTCTCAGATTATGAAGTTTTGAAGCCCTTAAATCAATTTCAAAGTCAAGTGTCCACTGCCTTTTTCATTCTGGCAGAAGTGGTTTTCAACTTCCAAAAATCTTTTGAGTACCAAAACTCAACCCAAAAATCACACCAAAAATCATGGGATCTGTCCAAAGTCTAATAAAGAATTCCCAATTTTTACTTTCCTCAGTTTCAACTTATTTTGGCCGAAACACACACACACACACAAATGATTTTTAGCTTGGAAGACTCGTTTTACGAGGCATTCCGGGTGCACACTAACGTCCTTCCCGGCGTGTAACATGACCTCCGAACCCAAATCTCTAATCTCGGGCATTTTTCAAAGTTTTGGCCCTTAAAACAAAAATGGCGTGGCGACTCCGGTCTTTTTTCGATTGGTTTTTCAAAGAAGCGAAAAATTTCAAAGTTAAGCCCTTTCGGAAAAATTTTGGTGGCACATCATCACACTTGGGTGGTTTCAACTCACATACCCCCAAACTTCTAAAAACATGAAAGGGCATCACATTGACACTTGCCCCAAGATCCAACAAACCTTTAAAATTTTGACCCCCTAAAGAAATTGGGATAGTGAAACACCTGGGGTCTTTTTGAACATGTTTAATCTTTTCACACTCTACACCTCTCTGGGGTGTGGCTTTCACAATATAGGGGGGAGGGGTTTCTAAATTTAATGCAGAAAATACATATTGAACCTCCCCAATCTCATCATCTTCCTCACTAACATTATCAATATTATCACATTCAAAATTATCAAGGGAAGAAAGAAATACCTTCTCAATTTCCTCACTCTCATCCCACACAGTCGTGATTGACTTTGCTTGCTCAGGTGAATTTTTCTCTTTCATCAACTCTTGGGCAACCTTCACAAGTTGCTCTACTTGTGTGCCTATCTTTTCAAACGCAGCATCTGTATTTCTATTACTTTGCTGCATCTCCATCCTTAACTGCTGAACTGCCAGCTCCCAAGGCTCCCTACCATGTTGTCCAGGTGGTGGCACATGAAGGGGTTTTACTTGCTGATTCTGATGGCCACCCCATTGATTGTAGTTACCGTATGGGTTGCCTTGGGGGGTGGTCTTGGTACATATCCATTGAACGAATGTGCCTGTTCAGGATTATACAAGAAATTTGCTGCACTTGGACACATATTAGTCACATGAGATGATAAACCACAATTTGCACAGTACTCAGTAATAACATTAGCATTAGCAGAAGTGCCACAAGCAGTCAATTTATCAAACTTACTACTCAAGACTACAATTTGCTTAGACAGATTATCAGTAGCAGTCAAATCCAATACCCCCCTTGTTTTACCCCTCGAACTCCTTTGTTGAGAATTAGCACTCAACATCTCGTATAAAGCTTTAGTTTCGTCCGGGGTCTTGGCTCCTATCGAGCCTCCAGCAGCATTGTCAACCATTGATTGACCATTGTCATTCAAGCCATCATAAAAGGCTTGGTTCAGTGAGGGTAGTGTGAAATTGTGTTGGGGACATTGTATTAACATTGTATTAAATCTTTCCCATGCCTCATGAAAGGGATCCCCCACATCTTGGGAAAATGTCATCAATTTTTGTCTAAAACCAGCCAACAGATGATGTGGGTAATATCTTTTAAGGAACACATCTTGCAATTCTACCCAAGTACTAATGCTGCTCGGTGCAAGCATCATCAACCATGTCTTAGCCACTCCCTTCAGAGTGTAAGGAAAGCACTTCAGTCTAATTTGCTCCTCAGTCACTCCCTGTCTTAACAAAAATTGAGCAACAACAATAATATACTCTTTAAGAAACGTGAGTGCATCCTCACCAGGCAATCCGTGAAAGCTTGGCAACATGGCAAAGTATTGTCCTTTGACCTCTAGATTTTTGGCTGCATCGGACAGCACTATGCAAGAGGTAGATATGTCTACCCTAGGTCTCGGGAAATCATTCATAGTTTGTGCCGGTGGTTCTGCCATCTCGGCTTTCTCTTCCTCTACCTCGGTGGTGGAGGGTTCTGATTCGGTGTCCGAATCCGAGAAAAGGAGATTAAAGAGGGGATCGCCCTCAAATGCTTCCTCAAGAAGCTTAGTGTCTTTAGCTTTAATATTAAGTCTGTTTATGTTGTCGTTAAATGGCACCAATGTAGGTTTCAAAGAACGACGACCTTGCATTCACTAACTAACCTACTTGTTTACTTGCAACAAGTCCCCGGCAACGGCGCCAAAAACATGATGGAGGAAATCCCCCTCTTGTAATAAAAATAGAGCAAGTGTACTCACTACCGGTGTAGCAGTATGCACGAGCAGGGGTCGAATCCACAGAGACTCGTTGGTAAACAAATAAAGTGAAAGCAGTGAATTTTGTAACCAAAGTTTATAGATTTGATTTAGAACTAAAAGCATAAAACAAATAACAAAAACTAACTAAACGAGAAAACAGATTATGAGCAGAGATTCGTAGATTGGATTTCACTTCACCATCATTCTATGCAGAATTTTACTTATAAAACATCAACTCAACTTCTAGGGTTCATTCACTTTAGCTAGGATCGACACGGTTAGGTGGCCGGATTACAATCCTAAATACTCTTTTTAATATTGTGATCCACATACTTGACTTGGATTAAATCTCTTTCAAATAAACATCCCTTAAAATAAATAGTAGGCATAAAGACAAGTCAACCTTTCCCATCTATGTAATTGGATAACAGGCCACGAACCCAAATAAATATGGAAAAATTCCTTTTTAACCACAACGCCCAGATCATATCCCATCAAAATCCAGTCCAAATTAAAAAAGACTGACTCCTTTGTTATTCCAAATTAAAATCCCTTTAAACCCCATTATACCATGGAACGGCCAAAATTAAGTTAACACCGTTAACTTCCGTCCGCTAAAACGTCAACGCATTCCTCCTTCCACCGAACCCAGGCGACGACCGGCAGGCCAAACCAAAAATCAAAGCCCCAATTTGACCTCCTTTCCCATTTGTCAACAAACTTGCACCCCCACCTTGCCGGAAATTCAGAAACGCCAATTGTCTCCGGCGATCTCTCCCAGCATTTGATGGATAAAACCCAGGTTCCTGAAACCTTACGAACATCGTTCCAGAAGCTCCATTTGAATCTCAATTCCAACAGCCCTAACAACTCTCCCAAACATTACATTCCTTCCTCTCGTAAGCGATCGCTCCCCTACACTTTCTCAGTTTAACTATGTGATTGTGTGTATTTTCAATAATATATTTCAACGTTTATTACTTTCGGTTATGTGAAACCTCAATCCTTTCATAATTTATATACTTAAGTTGTTTATCCAAGTGGTAATTCTGTCATAGAGAATAAATTAATTTCGCAAAATCATGTAGTTTACTGCTACAATTAAAGGGATTATAGATTTGTATATGATGTTGTCAGGTCCTATACTAATTGCTATAGGACCAATTAAAGGGCTTATAGCTTTACATATGATGTTGCCAGGTCCTATACCAGTTGCTATAGGACCAACTAAGGGGCTTATAGCTTTGTATATGATGTTGTCAGGTCCTATACCAGTTGCTATAGGACCTGCTCTATTTTGCTTTTTGATTTGGATGTGCCTTGATCCAGTAACAATTGTTCAATTTGAAACTATTTGATCTTATACCATTAGGTAAAAGACCTAAGTAGTCTTATACCATGCCTTAATTATTGTTTTTTTTTTGCAGAATATTTCCTTTTTAACTGTCAATGGGGTGGAGTCTAATGATGGTGATGTTGAACTATGAAAGATTGTCTGTTGTTGCAAAGTTCAATCAATTTGATTCCTATTAATCCATAGTTAAATTTAGTTGCGACAAAGATGTGTTTGAAGTTCATTCAGATCATTTCATGGTTGTCAATATATACAGGAATACAAAGAGAAAGATGACATGTCGTCGATGTGGAAAAGAAGAATAACATATAAAAGATCATGCAAGGAGCCATTGCAAATTCCGTATATTTGAGTTTTTTTAGTCAAACAATTATTAATGTCGTTTTGTACATTTTGTGGTTGTATTCTTTATAACACTCTGTTTAAGATATTGACAGGTCCTATACCAATTGCTATGGGACCATTCAAAGGTCTTATTGCTTTGTATATGATGTTGCCAGGTCCTATACCAGTTGCTATAGGACAAATTAAAGGGCTTATAGCTTTTTATATGATATTGACAGGTCCTATACCAATTGCTATAGGACCATTCAAAGGTCTTATAGCTTTGTATATGATATTGACAGATAAGAACTTAGTTTAATACATGTATTAAATGTCTTATAAAGCTCCTATGCCAGTTGGTATAGGACACAAGTTTAATTAATGATAAATGTCCAATACCAAATCACATGTAAAAAAATCAATTCTACAGAAACACGTGTATTAAATAAACTAGGGACAATGTTTTTAGGTCTTATACTATTCTGATTATAAGACCTAAAAACAGGCCATTTAACACATTTTCAAACTAAACATTGATACAATATACTGGTATATAACACTGGAACATGTCCTATACCCAGAGGTAAAAGACTTGTAAATAGTTATTAATCACAACCACAAACACATAAAATAATTTCAAATTTTAAAAGAATGTAAATAGCTACAAGTAAACCAAAAATTGATTAACCATTCAACAACTAGTGCACTGTCTAACTATCTTACATTTGACAAATATTCTAAGTACATTGTTCAAACATCAACCATATTCTTCCAAATCAAACCAACAAACTGAAAGGTTCACTTATGAATGATAAGGACAATATTTATGTTATAAGATGTCACGAATCATCCTTGCCTGATACGATGGCACTGCAGCATTTTCATATGTCTTTCTCACCGATGCTTTATCAAACATTTCTTCCTCTTCCATTAGAACAATTATCCCACAATCCAAACTGTCATCTCCTTGTTGTGGAATGTCATCGCGTTTTAATTCTATGAACTTTGCCGCATCTTTTTGAGTCACTTCTATGCATTTGTACTGTGCTCTCACATGATCAAATTGAAAAGGAAATTTTTTTTAAAAAAGTTAGTCAAAAGTCCTTTAGCACAAACACAATAATATATTACAGATCTTATACCTCTTGGTATAAGACTTATTTCAAGTAACTTATAAAACAAAGGTCCTATACCATTGTTAAAGGACATGAAACAAGTCCTTTGCCACATTATCTAAGACAAACAAAATGAAGCAAGGCACATCCAAATCAAATTCACACTACAGCAGGTCCTATAACAAGGGTTTTATGACCTGAAACAAGACTTTTGCCACATAAACAAACACAATCAAAATGAAGCAAGTCACATCCAAATCAAATGCATACTAGAACAAGTCCTATAGGAAGGGTTATAAGACCTGGAACAAGCAATTTGCCACATTATCAAAGACAAATAAAATGAAGCAAGCCACATCTAAATCAAAGTCACACTACAACAGGTCCTATAATAAGGGTTATAGGACCTGGAACAGTTCCTTTGTCACATAAACAAACACAATCAAAATGAAGGAAGTCACCTCCATATTTAATGCATACTAGAACAGGTCATATAGCAAGGGCTATAGGACCTGGAACAGGTCCTTTGCCATATTAACAAACACAATTAAAATGCAGGAAGTTAACTCAATATCAAATGATCACTAGAACAAGTCTTATACCAATGGTTATAGGGCCTAAAACAGGTCTTTTGCCACTTTAACACACAAAATCAAAATAAAGCAAGTTGCCTCAAATCAAATGAACAATAGAATATGTCATATATCAATGATTATATGACTTGTTCAGGTCCTTTACCACTTTAACCAACACAAACAAAATGAAGCAAGTTGTCACAAAATCAATTGCACACTAGAACATGTACTATATCAATGGTTATAGGACCTGGTTCAAGTCCTTTACCACTTTAACCAACACAAACAAAATTCAACATATATTTCAAACAAATTCAATTAAAACATAAAAAATAGGTCTGATATCTTATATAAAATCAATTACAGGCTTAAAATTTGTACATAAATTACTTTTCCAATCAAAATCAAAATGAAGCAAGTATTCTCGAAATCAAACACATTAGAACATTTTCTATGGCAAGGGATAAAGGATCTGGACTACAACAGATCCTTTGCCACAATAGCGAACACAAACGAGATGAAGATGAATCAAGTAACGTAAAAAAAAAAAAGGTCTAATACCTTAGATAAAAACAAAGAAAAAATAGGTCCGAAGCAAGTAACAAATTATGAACACAATTACATACAAACGATTTACAACCACAAAAAAAAAAAAAGAAAAGAGAAAGTCGGATACCTAAATTTTTCGATTGACGCAGCTTTTAAATGGATTTGGTCAGACGCCGCCTTCAATGGAGCTTTAATGGCTTCGATTAACGCTTCTATGGAGTCGATTAGGGTTTGATTTGGGTTTGGGGTGCGATTTGCATCGAATAAAGAGAGAATGAGATGGTTTTCTAGGGTTTTGAAATTTTTGATAATGGGAGGTTACGGGAAGATAACAGAAATTATGGTCCGTTATGTGTGGGTTTTAGTGGGATTTTCATCTCAAATGGGTTAATGAGGCTTATTGATCTGGACTGTGGGGTTTAGAGTCCTTGACTCAATAACATAACAACAAAAACAAATAAAAACTTTAAATTGAGACAGATTAAAAAAAAAAACTAAAAATTTTAAATCAAAACGTAGTGCATCAATTTAGTGCCACCGACGCAACTGCGTTGATGAATTTGACGAGTCGCTACTTAGCAATCCAAATACATGTACCAATTCTCTTTTGTTTTCGATTCTTCAACCAAAAAGTCAAACTAGCTAGTCAATATTGATAGGCAGTGGAGGCTTGGAGTATGCCGCGGTAGTGGATCTGATAATACTCGCTCTCCGTCCAACATAATTATTATTTTTGAATAAAATAATTGATTTAAAATAAATATTATTTTCGAGATAAAAAGTAATTAAAATTTTATTTTATCCCTTTATTTGAACTTATTTTCATTTATTAATTGGGTTATTGTGTGAAATGGTACCAGAGAGAAAGACAAACATTACATAAGGGAAATATTGACACTTTTATTATGATGTTGAGATAATATTTATTTTATTTAAACCTTGTGAAAAGTCCAAAGCAATACTCCCTCCGTTCCATTTCAAGCTTCACTTTTTGCCAAAAGAGTAGGTCTGCTGAGAAACGCGTTTCTCCGTCCCTTATGGAGAAACGGGGCTTGGTTTGTCGCGCGACATACATAGCCAGTTTCTGGATATCCTATTCAAAGCTTCTGGATATCCAGAACATTGAATATGGATATCCAGAAGCTTTGAAAAGGATATCCAGAAACTAAAATATTTTTCTGGATATCCAGAACATTGAATATGGATATCCAGAAGCTTTGGAAAGGATATCCAGAAAAAATATTTTGGTTTCTGGATATCCTTTTCAAAGCTTCTGGATATCCATATGCAATGTTCTGGATATCCAGAAACTGAGGAAGTGATATCCAGTTGTTGTGGCTAAGTATGTCGCGCGACAAACCAAGCCCCGTTTCTCCATACGCGACGGAAAAACGCGTTTCTCCCTAGATTTTGTGTTGCCAAAATGGATGTTTCGTTAAAAGCTTCACCTTTCCTAAAATGGCAAAAAATCTTTACTATTTCATCCACTAATTCTCTCTCCTATTTCACTATTATACTCACAACACTTTTCAAATTTACAATTTCCTCCACTCATCCTCTCTCCTATTTTACTTTTACACTCACAATATTTTTTCCACACAAAATCTGGGGAGAAACGCGTTTCTCCGTCGCCCATGGAGAAACGGGGCTTGTTTTGTCGTGCGACATACCTAGCCAATAGCCAGAAGCTTTGGAAAGAATATCCAGAAGCTTTGGAAAGGATATCCGTAAACCAAATATTTTTTCGGATATCCTTTACAAACTTCTGGATATCCATTTCAAAGCTTACGGATATCAGCTTTGTAAAGGATATCAGAAAAAATACTTGGTTCTGGATATCCTTTACAAAGCTTCTGGATATCCATTTCAAAGCTTCTGGATATCCAGAAGCTTTGTAAAGGATATCCAGAAACTGGCTACTTATGTCGTGCGACATAACAAGCCCGTTTCTCCAAGAAACGCGTTTCTCCCCAGACGCACTCTTTTTTCCACTTACCATTTTCCTTAATTTGCATGCATGACCATGAAGTGGGACGAAGGGAGTAGTTATTTTGTATCGCGGAAAATAGATAGATGAGATTAGCACAACAGTTTAACTCTTTTTATATTAGCATAATTTTTGTTTTAAAGTAAATACTGTTGACTTTTCATCAAAACTAAGGCAGGCAGATTTTCGAAGGTTGGTTTAGATTAACGTGCTGAGTTATAAAACTTGGTTGGACAAAAAGATGACTCACTGCAATATTTTGATTGATATTTTTAAAATAAAAGGAGTAGTAATTTTAGTACTGAACATATTAAAAGTGTCGAGCTGGGTCAAGCGAGTAAAGCCCAGTCTTCAACCAATCATTGCCACCACATTTTCAATGGGCTAGGCCCAACGATTACAGGGCTCAAGGCCCATCTTACTGATCAGTCGACTCAAGTTTATTGTCTGACCTATTAGGTCCCGACCTAACTTAGTCCGACCTAATGATCCAAGTTCTACTTCGGGTACGATCCAGCTCTATCCGTCAGTCAGGTCGACCAAACCCCAAATGGCGACCTCGACTTGCCAAGCAAGCGTCGACCTAACGAATACAGGCGCACGTGCTCCTATCCTTTCTATAACCGGTTCCCTACAAATCAGGAGCCGTTCAGGGCACGATCTCATGACATATAACCGTTCCTCAAATCACGGAGCTCATGTAGCCCCACCAAATATACCACTCACATCAACTATAAATACATTACCACTACAACGATTTTGAGGTAACTGCAATTTTGTTATTTGAATACTCTTGTTCATTATGTTATTTGCTCTCCAATACACATACTTACTCTCACGCCCGAGGGTCTAAGCCGGAGACACATCCGGCTGATCGTGGATTCTGATTTCAGGTCAAGGAGTCAGGTGAATAGTCCTGCCACGTGGAGGAAAATTGATAAGCACATTTCCTGCGGCATCAGTTTGGTTCCATTGCCGGGAAATCGTGCATACTTGACCTCGAAAGCTTTTTCAACCTACAATCATAGTGACTTCGGATGGACATGTCTCTGAGGCCTCACTTGAACACAACGAAGGAAACAATAACGCCAATGCAAACACTGGAAATGCTAATTTGCCTCCTCCCCCTCCACCGCGTCAGCACGCTAGGGCAACTCGTTCTAATAGTGTTGCTGATGGCAGGGAATTGCCAGATGGGAGGAGAGACAAGCGACCTATGGAAGGGCAGGGAGCACCACCTCCTCCAAAGCATCAAACTGGGCACATGAATGCTGAAAACAGGACAGGTCCCTCATCCAATCCCCTAAGCAGAAAGGAGATGCTGCTAGAACGAGCTCAGATTCTAGCAGAATTAATCGCAATGGAGGAAGCAGAGCAGGCTGAGAGAAGGTCAGAGAGGGTGGCTCCCTCTCAGGTTTCTAACAGGCAGCATGCTAGGAGTGCTAGGCCGAATGAGAGCGTGGGACAGAATGTCAAGCACAGGATGGTGCAGCGACCTCAATCACCTATTCATGTTCCGAGTGACGATCTGATGGCCAGCCTCAACAGGAATAGAGAGCAGGAAGCCCATTCAGATCTAAGACGACAACTAGAGGCAAGTCGAAGCTTACGTGGATCACCGGCCAGGACACAAAGGTCGCAGTCCCACAGGGAAAGGAATGGGCGCAGGTCGCCACCCAGAGATGATAGGCGCATGTCGCCACTAAGAGAGGATAGGCGCAGGTCGCCGGTCAGAGATGATAGGCGCAGGTCGCCAATTCAGTCAGTGAGGTCACCTTCTCACAGGGATAGGAGGGGCAGAGAGATAACTCCCCCTAGAAGCGACAGACACAGAGCCAACTCTTGGAGAGAGCATCACCATGAAAAGAGACAAAGGTCGAATGATGTTTCCCATGCTAGGGACGATAGACCAAATGCTAGAGAGTGGCTCCTATGGAAGAAAAAATTCGAGCAATGGGAGGCTGATAAGAAGGAAGGCGCTGGAAAGGATGAGCGATAAGGTTTTGCTCTTCGACCCTTGGCCAAGGAATTGCTCGACTGTCGACCTCCGCCAGGTTTCAGATTGCCAGTCCTAGAAAAATATTCAGGTGCAAACCAACGCCAAAAGCCATATACAACACTTGGAGGCTACCATGTGCTTTGTCTCCCACGAGGACGACATGACGTGCAAGGCACTTACAAGCACACTCACTAGGGTAGCCCTCACTTGGTTCAATGGCTTGGCACCAGGTTGTATCTCGACTTGGACCTACATGAGAAAGAAATTTCTGGAACGCTTCTCGACTGCTGGAGCTAGGAAGATGACAGTCACCGATCTAAACAACTTGGTGCAAGGGAAAAATGAAAGCTCGATGAGCTACTACACCAAGTTTAAGGAGATGGTCGACAAGATCGAGGAGGACCTCACTAACAAGGAGGTGATAAATTATTTCAGGAGTGGAATTACTTCTGCGGATATGGACTACGAGCTGACAGTTCGGACAGTTACTACTCGTCAAGAGTTGTTCGAGAAGGCCTACAATGTAGCTTTGGCTGAGGAAAGAAAAGAGAAGAAAAATGGGAAAGGCCCCAAGACTGAGGTCGCTGATGATAAAAAGGACTCAGCCAAGAACGGGGGAAACAATAAGAATGGCAAGAACAGAACCAGGGCGACTGAGAAAGTGCCCGAAGCTTTCACTCCCCTAACGGTGAGTCGAACTGAAATAATGAATACGGTCGAGCTAGCCCCACCTGCCCCTATGAACCCAGCAAATAAGTTCAGAAGGGACAACACCAAATACTGCGAGTATCACAAGGATACGGGCCATACTATGGAGGATTGCATGAGCCTGAAGCGTATCATTCAGAGGATGGTCGATCAGGGAAGGCTCTACGCGTACGTGAAAAGGCCTCAAGCAGGCGGTGGGGAGCGACCTGCGGGTGGACATCCAGAGCCGAGGCAGCCTAGGATGAATTTGGGCATCATCACCGAGCAAGCCAGCAACACAGCCATCAAGCATAAGATTTTCCAGCTCAACAAAGCCCCTCATGTGCCGCCAAGGAGCTACGTCAGGGACGAGGTGATTAGCTTTTATCCGAACGAGCTAGCAACTAATATGGCGGCTAGAGAGCAAGTTCTCATCATCCCAGGACTCATTGATGGATGTACGACGAGCAGACTCTTAGTTGACACGGGGGCCTGCAAGGATATTCTGTTCTATAAAATGTTCCAGGAGATGGGTCTCTCGAATGAGCAGTTCGAACGGTATGATGACAGATTGGAAGGCTTCACCAACCACCGGGTCGATGCCAAAGGACAGATCGAGCTAGACGTCGACCTAGGAAAACACCCCTACAGGGTCGTTTCCAAGGTAAGATTTATCGTTATTGATGTGAACAGTGATTATGCTGCTATACTTGGTATCCCTGGCCATGTCGCACTTGGAATGGTGGCCTCAATCCCCCATCAGCGAGTTAAATTCCCCACGCCAGCTGGAGTCGGCTGTGTACAAGGCACAGCTCGAGCATACCTTGATCATGTCCTTCGAGAAAGAAAGAAGAGGGAACTGGAGGTTGAAACTGTGGAAGGATACCTAAAGATGTCTCAGTCAGTCACCAAAACTACTCGTCTATCTACGATCACCATTGTGGAAGAGTCGACCTATCGCTCACATGACGAGATCATGACTGAGTCGACACGTCACTCTGAAGTCACCATGGTCTATCCGGATACAGTTATGGTCGACCAAGTCTCCATAGGCAAGCTATGCCTCCAGATCGACAATAACTCGGGGGCCACCACCAGTGAGATTGCAGATTAGCTGGATGAGATGATAGTTGAGGAAGCTCCCCACTTGGGGGCCAGGGAAAGACAGAGGGTTAGAGAGATCATCATTGAAACCCTATAATTCAGAGATGGTCCAGAGCTAGAGCCTGTAGACGAGTTGGAAGCAGTGATTACAAACCCTTCCTATCCCGAGCAGAAAATTCAGATTGGAAAGCAATTGTCACCTGAAGAAAGGTTAGAGATTGTCGAGCTACTCAAAGAAAACAATGACGTCTTTGCATGGCGAGTAGAAGATATGAAGGGGATCAAGGAGGAGGTCGCTGTTCATAGACTGGAGGTCAACCCGACCATAAAGCCTAGACCCCAGAAATTGAGAAGCTTCGCTCGTGACAAAGAGGAGGCTATAAAACTTGAGGTACAAAAACTTTTGAGTGCAGGTATCATAAAGGAGGCTACACATACAACCTGGTTAGCCAATGTGGTCATGGTGAAGAAGTCAAATGGCAAATGGAGAATGTGCGTCGACTTCACCAATCTCAATCTTGCCTGCCCAAAAGACAGCTATCCTCTCCCTAGAATTGACAAGCTCGTTGATTCCATTGCTGGCCATTCCACCCTCAGCTTTCTAGATGCCTATTCAGGCTATCATCAGATCAAGATGCATGAGGATGACATCGTGAAGACAGCTTTCCAAGCAGCTGGAGGCATCTATTGCTACACTATGATGCCATTTGGGTTAAAGAATGCAGGAGCGACCTATCAACGTATGGTCAATAAAGTCTTCGCTTCACAGATTGGCCGAAATATGGAGGCCTACGTTGACGATATGGTCATCAAAACAAAGACCGGACGTCACGTGATCGACCTAAAGAAAACGTTCGCCAATCTACGAGCAAACGACATGAAACTTAACCCAAGCAAATGTGTCTTTGGGGTAGCAGCTGGCAAGTTTCTTGGATTTATGGTGTCACAACGAGGAATAGAGGCTAATCCAGAAAAGATCAAGGCTCTAGTCGACATGCAGGAGCCCACCAGTATCAAAGAGATGCAGCAACTTAATGGAAGGGTGGCAGCCTTAGGTCGCTTCATAGCCAAGTCGGTGGAAAGGTCTCTCCCCTTCTTCAAAGCTTTGAGGGGGACGAAAATTTTGAATGGACGGCTGAATGTCATTCATCGTTCCAACAGCTTAAGGAGTACCTCGCTACTCCTCCTCTATTGAGCAACCCGACTACTGGAGAAACCTTGTTTATATATCTGTCTATGGGTGATCAATCATTTGCAGCAGTCTTAGTTCGAGAAGAGGAAGGGCTTCAAAAGCCCGTGTACTATGTTAGCAAAGCCCTATCAGATGTTGAAGGCAGGTACTACAATGTAGAGAAGGTCGCATATGCCTTATTTGTAGCTTCGAGGAAGCTGCGAGTTTACTTTTTAGCTCATCCTATTGTTGTGCTCACAAACGCACCCTTGAGAAAAATTCTACACAAGCCGGAGAGTTCAGGTCGCTTACTCAATTGGTCAATTGCCCTCACAGAATTCGACATTGAGTATCGACCTCGAAAGGAAATGAAAGCTCAAGCCTTGGCGGACTTCTTGGTCGAGCTAACGTTCACCAAGGAAGACAGCGAGGTGCAAGCTCAGAAGGAGAAAGTTAAGGGGAAAGAGCCAGAATCTGAACTCGTCACTTCTTTACCAGACGATTGCTGGAAGGTCTACTCAGATGGGTCAGCTACGAAGAATGTTAGTGGAGCCGGGATAGTACTGATTGAACCAGATTCTGGGACGGTCTATGAGGAAGCATTGAGGTTTAAGTTTGAAGCCTCTAATAACCAAGCAGAGTACGAAGCTTTGGTAGCGGCTATCGAGTACGCCAAATGCTTTGGAGCAACCAAAATCATGGCATATTGCTACTCCGAGCTAATAGTAAACCAGGTCCGAGGGGAATATGAGGTGCTAAACTCAACTCTGATCAAATACTACGTCCTGGTAAAGGAGATGATAAAGGACTTGGAGTTTTAGGAAATTCAGAGGATTGGTCGAGAAGACAATGAATTAGCCGACCTACTCTCGAAGTTAGCTACTACAGACGAGCCACACGAAGAGCCCATCTCCTACCTTGAAAATCCAGCCTATGAAAGGGTTCAAATTCAATGTGTAGAGGACCCCTTGAGAAACTGGACCTATGACAAGTGTTGGATCAAAGAAATGAAGGCGTACCTGGAAAGGGATGAGCTCCCAGAGGACGAGAAGAAAGCTCGAGCTATCAAAAAGAAGGCTCCGAGATATGTCATACAAGGAGGCATGCTATTTAGAAGATCATATACTAGGCCATTGCTGAAATGCATTCATCCCCAAGAAATTTCCCAGTTAATGCACGAGGTGCATAGTGGAGTATGTGGCGGACACCCAGGGGCCAGGACTTTAGCCGACAAATTGATCACTTTGGGGTATTACTGTCCACACATGAGAGCTGACACTCATGATTTTGTTCAGCAATGTGACCAATGTCAAAGGTTTGCCAACCTACCTCATCTGCCTACAACAGAGCAAACTCTAGTGATCGCTGCTTGGCCATTTGATATGTGGGGGGTCGACTTGATTGGGCCCTTCCCTCCCGCCCGGGGAAACTGCAAGTATGTGATCGTCGCCATTGATTTTTTCACCAAGTGGGTCAAAGCAAAGCCACTAGCCCGCATCACAGAGGAAAATGCTATCAACTTCATACATGACTTCATCTGGTGTCGATTTGGGATCCCTAGAGCTATAGTATCAGATAATGGCTTACAATTATCTCGAGCTTTTGAGGAAGAAATGAATCGAGTAGGGATCAAGCATTGGCAGTCATATGTTGCCTACCCTCAAGGGAATGGGTAAGCTGAAGCAGCAAACAAGCTCGTCCTATCCTCACTCAAGACAGGCTTGGTAGGTCAACGTAGGAACTGGTTGGACGAACTCCCCCTTGCTCTTTGGGCAGTCCGCACAACCACTCAGGGGCCTACAGGGGAAACCCCATTCGCTCTAGCATACGGGTCAGAGGCCATGGCTCCAGCTGAGTTGCGATTTCCTACAGCCAGAGTGGTATTCTTTGATCAAGAGCAGAACGATACCAACAGACTGATCGACTTAGATCTGATTGACGAGAAGCGAGATACTGCTTATCTGCGGATGGTCAACTATAAACAAAAAACAAAGAATTATCATGACAAGAAGGTGAAGACGAGATCATTCCAAGTGGGGGACCACGTGCTAAGAAAGATCGAGGCAACAGGAAGGAGAACCCAACAGAACAAGCTATCTCCCAACTGGGAAGGTCCCTATATTGTTAATTGAGTCATCAAGGAGAGGACTTACATGATTGCTCACCCAGGAGGTGAAGAGTTGAAGCATCCATGGCACGCCACTCACCTTATCAAATACTACTTCTAGTTCAGTTCTCTAGCTCAGTTCAAAGTTAATGCAGTTTTCAAAGTTTGAGTTTGTCATAGTTCTAGCCTTCCGTTTGATGTAAGCATGTTCCTACTTCAATAAAAATCGCAGTTCTATTCGACTAAACATTGTGTTACACTAATTTCAACAAGCTCGACTTTTAGTCAGCTTCGTTTTAACAAGCTCGATTCTTAATCAGCTTTGTTCCTTTAACAAGTCCGACTCTTAGTCGACTTCGTTCTAACAAGTTCGACTCTTAGTCAGCTTCATTCTTAAAGCTTGATTCTTAATCAGCTTTGTTCCTTTAACAAGTCCGACTCTTAGTCGACCTCGTTCTAACAAGCTCGACTCTTAGTCAGCTTCTTTCTTAAAGCTTGATTCTTAATCAGCTTTGTTCCTTTAACAAGTCCGACTCTTAGTCGACCTCGTTCTAACAAGCTCGACTCTTAGTCAGCTTCGTTCTTAAAAGCTTGATTCTTAATCAGCTTTGTTGCTTTAACCAGTCCGACCCTTGGTCGACTTCATTCTAATAAGCTCGACCCTTGGTCAGCTTTGATCCCTTAAGGAGGTTCGACTCTTAGTCAATCTCGTTTGCAAAAAATCTCTACAAGTCTAAGGTCGATTGAATTACCATAAAATCAGGCCGACCTAAGGCTTAGGGTGACTTATTTGTCCTAATACATCCAGGTCGACACACACATGCTGAAATCAAAAGCATACAACACACAATGACGGAAAGTCAGCTACGATTAAATATAACTAAGTCTCCCAAAACGGGCCAAGACTTAGGCAAGTAAAAGTTGCGAAGTAAAATGCCTCCCAAAAGCTGGGCCAAGGCATAAATATTCACAAAACCAAAAAATAAAAACATTGTTTGAGACTTGTTCCTTACACCACAATTGAAATTAAAGTTCATATGGAGGAGTTAACATCAGCCTGGCCACTTGTGGTAGCCTGATCACCTACATTCTCATCCTGCTGCTGGGGACCCACAAATTTACCCGATTCAGAAAAGCCGTGCTGGGGAGTATCGCCTTCAAATGCTAGCTCGTCGGGTTCCTCAAGCTCGGCCAAAATTGTGTTGAAGTTAGCAGGCTCAATAGGAGGAGGGACCCAAAGCTCAGCCTCTGATTCCATGTCATCCTGGGCAATAAGCTCCAAATCGTTGTCAGTATAGGGTACCAGATGATGACCCTGGCGAGCTGCTATATTGTACTGATCTTCAGACGCCCACTTAGCCAGCTGCTTAACGGATATATCTACGGAGGGATCTACCACGATACGTCGAGCCATGTGGCTCCAACCTACATCAAAAAATCCTTTGGCTTTGTCAGTGACATAATCATGGAGCTCGTCACTCTCTTTATAGGCTTTCACAGCATTTTCCTTAGCAGCTTTGACGGCATCAGATAGCTCTACCCCCCATTGAAGTCGTGCAGCATCGAGTTCTTCTTGCTTCTTGGCTAAGGTGACATGCACTTCTTCCAATTGTTGGGTCGCCAATCCGAGATCTGCAGACATCTTCTTCTTCTCTTCCTTGAGATTAGCGAGCTCCTTATCAGCTTCTTCCAGTCTCTTTTAGGCATCCTCCTTGAGCTTGATCTTATTGTCTTTTACAAGATTCAGAGCATCATAAGAAGCATCCAAGTCAGAATGTTCCTCCTTCAATTTCTCGAGCTCCTCCCTCAGTTTGGCACGATCTTCCTTCATCTTCTTCAACTCCTCATTTTTCTTAGCAAGCATGGACTTGGCAAGCTTATCCTGCTCTTCAGCAGCTTTCCAATAGCTGGTGGATAACTCTATCATGGCAAGAGACTGAAATAACGAGTAAAGAAAGGGGATCAGGTCGCTCAGAAATAAAGTGGAGACTTGAGACAAGCGAGAATAATAAAAACAACGATACAAAAAGTTACAAGTATTACCTCGGAGTGGGCCAGCCCGACCCTAGCACGGCAAGCTTCTGGGGTCAAGGCCCTGTTGGTGTACTTCTTAACCAAATCTTGGTCAGCTCCCCTCCTAACAATCACCTGACCATATTCCAACTCGGGATACTCCCTAGACAAGCAATTAATCCCAGTCAAGGGACCAAATTCACTTAACTCATCAACACGAGCTTGAACCAGCTTGGCGTAGGAAACTCGGATAGGAGAAGACTGGGGGCCCCTAGTTTCAGCCTCCATTGGCTCAATAGCATCGACCTGGTCAGTTGTCGAGCTTGCCTTGGATTTCCCAATCTTGATTTTCTTGCTCAGGGGAGCATCGTCATCCTCTTCCTCCTCCTCATCCACATCTATGACATGTGACTTGGCTTTGGAGGCAGCTTTGGATTTGGTTTTGGCTTGGGCTCGAGTTCTAGCCCTGACGACCTCCTTGACGGGCTCCTCAATCTGCTCGGCTCCGTCCACCTCAGCAGCATCACCCTCTTCGACTCCTTGGGCATCACCTTCAACTCGTCCTTCCTCCAATTCCTCCAGATTGTCCTCCACGGGAATAGAATTGGCAAGGTCCACATCTACTAACTTCAAGAGCTCCTGTCGCTGAGTGCCCTCTCTCTCTCTCTCGATGCTCCCTAGCATTGGCTGCCCCACAACTTCTCTTGCTCTTCCTTACATCAATGGTTCGACCCATGTTCGCCTCTTGCTCGGGAGTTAGAACTGCATGACATCAAAATCACGAAAGGTTAGATAGACAAATGGAAGTTCTACATACGAGCTATCAGTTCTATGTACGAGCAGGATGCATACGAGCTAAAAGTTATACTTGAGAACGAATTATCTATGAGTTAAAGAATATGCGAGTTAATGAGTTCTACATACGAGCTATCAGTTTAATGTACGAGCTAATAGTCTACATGCAAGCAAGCAATGGATAAGTCAAGGGACAATGAGTGGTAGAACTCTTACCCCCAAAGTGTTCTCCATGATCCTTACAATAATTGGCGGTCTTCTTGCAGAAGTGGCACTCTCTCTCAAACCTGAATCGAGCCCCCTCATGAGTGACCCAATCTGGATACCTCTGACATCTAACAACTGGGACCAGGGGCACAACATCCCCCTCACTGATCATCATCCCAGCTTGGATGTAGTTGTTTTTGGTGGTCCCTAAAGCCTTCCAACTAATAGGTCCCCTCTTTGCGAGCTCCACCAACTTCTTGTACAAATCAGAGTGCCAATAGGGCTCCCAGTAGTCCTCATCTCTCAAAACCTTGGAATCAGCACAAGGTAAGGGAAACTCCCATCCTCTTCTACTCTCTACTACTACCACGTGGGAATTCCAACCACTGGCTTTACCGGGGAGTTTGATAAATAGCTTAGGGGATTTTGGCTTGGAAGGAGTGCTTATCCCATTATCCTTATCAAAATTGATACTAAAAAACTCCCTAAACACTCTCATGCAAGGTTCATACCCTAAGAACCTGCAAACCATGGCAAAGCAAACCAGTACCCTGTAGGTATTGGCCCCTAGTTGAAGAGGCAGTGCATCCGAATACTCTAAAAACTCATTTATAAATGGATCCAAGGGTAACCTCAGGCCAGCTTCGAATTGGCCATAGTAGAAGGCCACCCTAGTAGGATCTTCCTCATAAGTATCACCAAACTGGGAAAAGAAGTCCTTCTTGCTATAAAGAGTGATATCAAACTCTTTCTTATCCACCTCACAGAAATTGTACACCATATTTATCCGAGATGGAAAGTTCTGCTTCCCTCTGAATGGCTTTGGAGGCACATATCCCCTTTCGTTCCTCCCAGATACAACAGAAGTCCCAAAAGCATCAACAATACGTGGGCTTGAAGAGGTCGAGGCATTAGCTTCTCCTTGAGTCGCCATATCTGTACAAGAAGAAGGGGAAACAGGGGAATCAGTTCTATACGCAGTCTCAAGGGACCTAGCAGACACACTAAGGGACGACCTAGATTCCCCCAAAAATCCCGTCCTACTCCTAAGGAAAGAGGGTTTATTGGGACCTTGAATGTAGAACACAACTATATGATCAAGGAGTTCATGGAAAATATTGAAAGACACAATTCTGGGATAATTTGACTCTAAAGCACCTAGATTCTCTCCTACAGGCAAGGTCAACTCGGTAAAACGCAATTCCCACCAGGTCAAAATTGAAGTACATTCCTCCATTGTTATCTCTCTCCACTCCCCATTCAAGTGCTTATAAACCCTTCGATTTACACTACAATAGCCATACCAAGCTACGGGCTCACAACTAAAAGTCCTAGCCATGGCGAAATTGAAGAAAGTGCAGAAATTAAGCCCTAATGCTAAAGGGAGAGAAGAATACCTTAATTAGTTTGAACGAAGAGGAGCTACTGACGGAGACGAAAGCTCGGGTTAAATCAGTTGCCCTTTTTGCTGCCTTCGACGGAGTTACACAAGAAATTGGAGAGGGTAAAAGTTTGTAAAGGAGAATGATTTGTGCTTTTATACTTTCAGTAATTGAAAAGGAAAAGGAAAATTCAAAGGTTTATTTTCCAAATTGAATGCGGAAACGTTTTCCAAGACAGTCTCTCAAACGTCAAAATAGTAATGATTACGGAAAAACGGCGCTCTTCCAGATCTGGCCGTTCGTCGTGGACGTCCAGGATTGGGCCACGTCATCTTTGGCCGATTAAACACCAAAACGAGTAGCGACCTTCGAGTCACAGCAATCCTTATCAAAATTTCCTTTAACTTCCTGGTCGACAAAGACAACTCAGAAAGTTGGGGGCCACTGAACATACCAAAAGTGTTGAGCTGGGCCAAGCGAGTAAAGCCCAGTCTTCAACCAATCATTGCCACCACATTCTCAATGGGCTAGGCCCAATGATTACAGGGCTCAAGGCCCATCTTACTGATCAGTCGACTCAAGTTCATTGTCCGACCTACTAGGTCCCGACCTAACTTAGTCCGACCTAATGATCCAAGTTCTACTTCGGGTACGATCCAGCTCTACCTGTCAGTCAGGTCGACCAAACCCCAAATGGCGACCTCGACCTGCCAAGAAAGCGTCGACCTAACGAATACAGACGCACATGCTCCTATCCTTTCTATAACCGGTTCCCTACAAATCAGGAGCCGTTCAGGGCACGGTCTCATGACATATAACAGTTCCTCAAATCACGGAGCTCATGTAGCCCCACCAAATATGCCACCCACATCAACTATAAATACATTACCACTACAACGGTTTTGAGGTAACTGCAATTTTGTTATTTGAATACTCTTGTTCATTACGTTATTTGCTCTCCAATACACATACTTACTCTCACGGCCGAGGGTCTAAGCCGGAGACACATCCGGCTAGTTGTGGGTTCTGATTTCAGGTCAAGGAGTCAGGTGAATAGTCCTGCCACGTGGAGGAAGATTGATAAGCACATTTCCTGCTGCATCAGTACCCAAACAATAAGATGTCAATTAAATAAATTATAAAATAGTTAAAACTAAATTAAATAAATTATAAAATAATTCAATTGAACATATTTGAATAAAATAAATTTTTATAAGATAATATTTAAATGGTAGAAAAATCAAAGGCAAACCAAACAAGCAATAGTGGAAGCATAGACAAAAAAAATAAAATAAAATATAATTAGAAACAAAGAAATAAATCTAAAAAGTGAGAAGTAAAGAAAACTTATTATCGAATCCCCCGATGAACGGACTAGCCTTGAAGAAGTAGTGTCCTCGTACTTACGGGTGCACTGAAGACGAGATTGCACCAACCTACTTCCAGGATAATTCGATTGCAAAATCGGAACGGGTGCACTTCTTTTTCGATTTAGTTCGACTACTTCTAAATATCAGTAAGTAATGAGGAACTTTTTCTTTGTATTTGCAGAGGAAGAACCGAGAATCAGGAAGTGGAATTTTTTCCTTTTGTTTTCTTTTTTTTTTTTTGTCTCTACTGGCCAAAAAACCTTTGGCCTATTATAAAAACTCAACCCTTTCAACAACTGTTTACTGGCCACAGAAGAAAACCAAAATATAATGGGGTTATCCCATTATTATCGCCTAGCAACAGTGAAGAATGGGTCAACTTGGAATAATGAGTAATCCCACTTTTTAAACCCACCATCAACGTTAACTATCCATATTAAACGAAAAGAGTTTTGACTTGGTCAAAACTTTATTCCAATTTGCCAATAACAATTACATGGACCTAAATAAATTTATTTATCTCTTATAATATGTATCAAAGATTATAACTATAAATTTATTTATCCAATATAAAACCGCCTTTCAACTTTGGATTTCAACTTTAAATTGACATCCACTTATAAAAGGTTGTTTGAGTGAATATAACACATTTACAAAGTCCCACTTTGGTACGTTTATTCGTGACCCATATAAATATAACGGATCAAATATATAATGATACTATACATCATTTTCCAACAATCCCCCACAAATTCATAGTTGAAAGTTCAACATGCACTAACATAACATGGTTTCAATAATGGTATCTTTCGATTTGAACCATTACCTAAGTTGTAAACAAAAACCCCCACAGGAACTAAGTGAACTATGTTCTTGAACTTGAACCTTATTGTGATGGTGTTGGTAAACAACTACATGTTAAATGCAATAGAAGTAATATATAAGGGTGACACATTTCGGCCATACGTCTTGATCCTGTCTCAAGAATGTTCTCGAGAATCAACCCACATTCTCTAATTGCTGCCTGACAATAATATTCTCGTAGTTGGGCATCTCCAAGGGTGTGTTGCAACTACCCTGCCTTAGATCTCGATCCCATTCAGAGTTATAAGCTCTTACTAACTTTCAACATCTAGCATCTACCAGGTTTGTCAAGGAATAGACAGAGACGCTTTCGTGTCACTTTTATCAAGATGCTCAACTCACTCTTGCAGCTTGTTTATACCACATTGAACCTACTTTGTGGGATCTCTACTCAGGTAGGTTGGGTTGCCACTGCAGACGAGTCAACTATGGGTTTCAGTCCCATTCCTAACCTGGATTTTACAACCTGACCAAGGTCAAGTCCTTTAGTTAAGGGGTCAGCTGTATTGTCTTTGGATCCCACAAAATAAACAGCAAATACCCCTTGAGACACAAATTTACTTATAGTTTTTAGTCTAACTTGAATGAGTCTTCTTGTCTTTTGATTGTACTTGGTACTCTTGATCTTTGCTATTGTGCTCATACTGTCACAATGCAAACATATAGGTGGAATCGGTTTACTAATGACTGGTAACTCGGACATAAATCCCATAAACCATTCGGCCATGATTCCAGTAGTATCCAAAGCACAAAGCTCAGCCTCGAAAGTAGATCGAGAAAAAATAGTCTATTTGGTGGACTTCCAAGCTACAGCCCCTCCACCAAAAGTAAACACGTACCTAGTACATCCATAACTTCCGGAGTTCTTGGCTATCCAACTCGCATCACTATATCCTTCAATGACATGAGGATATTTACTGTAATGCAAGCCTAAGGAACTAGTTCCTTTCAAGTACCTAAGTACTCTATCCAAGGCTCGCCAATGAGTTCTATTTGGACAACTAGTATACAGACTCAACTTAGACACAGAAAATGCAATATCAGGTCTAGTAAAGTTAGCTAGGTATCCCAAGCTACCAATGATCTGAGAATATCTCAACTGAGACACAGGAACACTACTTTCATTCTTTTACAAAGCTACAGAAGGGTCATAAGGTGTCTTTGCGATTCTAGCATTTTTATAGCCATATTTCTCAATAACACTATCAACATAATGAGATTGAGAGATGGCTATACCCTCAGTTGATCTAGTCAACTTGAGCCCTAGAATCACACTTGCTACCCCCATGTCCTTCATTTCAAACTTTGTTTTTAAGAATGACTTTGTCTCAAGTATTATATTATCATTTGAGCCAAACAATAATATATCATCTACATATAGGCATAGGATAATACAATCATCACTTCTAACCTTATAGTAGACACATTAATCTGCATCACTAAGAGTAAAGCCAAATGATAAAACAATTTTATCAAATTTCTGATTCCATTGCTTAGGGGCCTGTTTATGTCCGTACAACGACTTAACCAATTTACAAACCTTTCTTTCATTGCCTTTAGCTACAAATCCCTCAGGCTGATCCATATAAATCTCCTCTTCAAGGTCACCATGAAGAAAAGCGGTCTTAACATCCATTTGATGAATATTAAGACCCAATACGGATGCCAATGCTATAAGCATTCTGATTGTAGTCATACGTGAAACAGGCGCATAAGTATTAAAGAAATCTATGCCTCCTTTTGTTTGAAACCCTTAACAACTAATCTGGCCTTATATTTGTCAATGTTTCTGTCTGGTTTCAATTTCCTTTTAAAAATCCATTTACACCCAATAGTTGTGCACCCAGGAGGAAGGTCAACGAGTTCCCAAGTTCCATTTTATACAATGGAATCCATTTCATCCTTAACGGCATCCTTCCAATGAATGGATTCCTGTGAAGCCATTGCATCTTTAAAGGTTACTGGATCACCCTCGAGATTGTATGTAATATAATCACTTCCAAACTCCTTAGTGACCCTAGCTCATTTACTCCTTCTAGGTTCATCTAGTTCTTCTGACTCAACGTCATTTGCACTAGAACTACTGGGTCCAACCCCCACATTTGAAATCTTTTCCACTTGTTCAAGAATAGATTCCAATGTAGTGTCTTGATTTCTACTTGAAGTATTTTTAGGCACTCCAGTCTTCATGGGAAAAACATCTTCAAAAAATGTTGCATCACAGAATTCTACAATGGTGTTCACATCTATGCCTGAGATTTCATATTTGATAACCAAAAATCTCAAGGCATATGAGTGTTCAACATAACCTATAAAGATCGCATCAAGAGTTTTGGGTCCAAGTTTTTTCCTTTTGTGTTCAGGGACTAACACTTTTGCTAGACACCCCCACACTCTAAAGTATTTTAAACTTGGTTTTCTACCCGTCCAAAGTTCGTAAGGACACTTCTCTTTTATGTTTCATGGGTACCCTATTCAGAATATGGCAAGCCGTATTCAAGGCTTCACCCCACAAATATTTAGGTAGTCCTGAACTTTCTAATAAACTGTTAATCATATCCGCAAAGGTTCTATTTTTCCGTTCTGCTATCCCATTCGACTGAGGTGAATAGGGAGGTGTTTCGTCATGTATAATTTCAAACTTTTGACACTCCAGTATAACTAAGTTTGAAGTATACTCTGCTCCTCTATCAGACCTTAAGTGTTTGATTTTTTTGCCAGTTTGATTCTCTACTTCATTCTTAAAAATTAAGAATTTTTCTAGAGCTTCATCTTTACTCTTAAGAAGGTACACATAGAAATATCTAGTGCAATCATCTATAAAGGTGATGAAATATCTCTTATGGTCACGTGTGAGCAAACCATTAAACTCGCAAATGTCGGTGTGAATTAAATCAAGTAAACCTGAATCCCTATTTATGGAATTATAACATTTTCTTGATTGTTTAGCTGTCACACAAACTTGACATTTCTTAATTTTATCAATTGTATGCTTTGGAATTAAATCTAAATTCATCATGCGTTTAACATAATCTAGATTGACATGACCCAAACGACAATGCCATAAAGTTGAAGAATTAAAATTCTCAGAGACATAATTTATTTCAATAAAATCAACCATAATCTTGAACAATCCATCTAACAAATAACCTTTGCCAATAAAAGATCCACCAAACAAGATTACAACTTTATTAAACTTAAAATTTAATTCAAAACCCTCTCTAACTAAAATAGAACCACTAATAATATTTCTTCTCATTTCAGGAACACGGTGCACTTGATGCAAAGATAGACCACGTCCTGAGGGAAATCTCAAATCTACGCGCCCTATGCCATGCACTTTAGCTCCACTTGAGTTCCCCATCATCACTGTTCGTCCAATCGCAGGCTGGTAATAAACAAAGAGCGTTTTATCAGCACAAACATGCACATTTGCTCCTGTATCTACTAACCACTCATTGGAATTATAAATAGTGAACACTTGAGGATTAATAGACATGTACCCGCTTATGTCAGGCCCTTCAGTCACCATGTTGACTTGAGGTCCACCATCTTGAGCCTTGGGCTTCTTGTTCGGACAAGTCCTGAACCAATGTCCCATCAGCCCACATGTAAAGCAAGGTTTGTTTGCCTTGGGTTTCTTTTCAATTTTGTTTTTAGGCTTTAGTGGATTATGATTGTTTGAAGCAGCAGGTTGTTTATTCTTAAAGATTTCACCACTTTACCCCCAGTTACCACATGTGCCCTAGGTTAAAACTCAATAGGCACGTTGCGGGCCTTACTCATATGTTGCTCCTGAACAGTGATAGCATGCATAAGATCTTTCTGTGAGATCTTTTCCCTTTTGTGCTTGAGAATCATACCAAACTCCTCCCAAGACATAGGAAACTTTTCAATGATAGACATCACCTGAAATTTTTCAGGCAACGACATATCTGCTTCTTTCAGAGAGTGCAAAATGAGTTGAAATTCCTGAGTTTATTCAAGTACTGATTTCCCCTCCTTCATCTCGAAGTTTAGGAACTTAGAAACTACATACTTTTTAAGACCTTGGTCTTCAGTATTGTATTTCCTGTCCAACTCATCCTAAAGGTCTTTGGCCGTGCCAGGAAGAGTGCAATAAACATCGAACAATGTGTCGGACAAGCCCAACAAAATCATTCCTTTGCCTATTTCATCCTTCTCTTGCCATGTCATATACTCTTTAGGGTCCTTATCACGAGTGAATGGATTAGGGTCATAATTACTGTAAGCAAGCCCTTGGTGATTAACCAGATCTTTATGCGTCGTTGCCAATGCATAAATAAATGTCCATCAAACTTTTCAAGCATTCCAGTTAAATCAACACTTAGCGTACCCACATTATACGGTATAGAACTACCAGAACCAGACCCAACCTCAGTAGTAACGGGATTGGTGATTTTGTTCATATTGGGATCAGATTGCAAGTTCTCACCATTAGCCTTAGCTACTGAGTAAATTGAATACAAAACAATAGCAAAAAATACTTCTTCAAGATTGTTGACTTTTCATCAAAACTATGGCAGATTTTCGAAGGTTGGTTTAGACTAACGTGCTGAGTTATAAAACTTGGTTGGACAAAAAGATGACTCATTACAATATTTTGATTGACATTTTTAAAATGAAAGGAGTAGTAATTTTAGTACCCAAACAGTAAGATGTCAATTAAATAAATTGTAAAATTATTGAAACCAAATTAAATAAATTATAAAATAATTCAATTGAACAGATTTGAATAAAATAATTTTTTATAAGATAAATATTTAAATGGTAGAACAATCAAAGGCAAACCAAACAAGCAATAATGGAAGCATAGACAAAAAAAAATAAAAATAAAATATAATTAGAAACAAAGAAATAAATCTAAAAAGTGAGAAGTAAAGAAAACTTATGAAATATCGCCCGATGAACGGACTAGCCTTGAAGAAGTATTGCCCTCGTACATACGGATGCACTGCAGACGAGATTGCAGCAACCTACTTCCAGGATAATTCGATTGCAAAACTGAAACGGGTGCACTTCTTTTCCGATTTACTTCGACTACTTCTAAATATCAATAAGTGAGGAACTTTTTCTTTGTATTTGCAGAGGAAGAACCGAGAATCAGGAAGTGGAATTTTTCCCTTTTTTATTTCTTTTTTTTTTCTCTACTAGCCAAAAAAACCTTTGGCCTATTATAAATACTCAACCCTTTCAACAACTGTTTACTGGCCACGGAAGAAAACCAAAAGATAATGGGGTTATCCCATTATTATCGCCCGACAACCGTGAAGAATGTGTCAACTTGAAATAATGAGTAATCCCACTTTTTAAACCCACCATCCACGTTAACTATCCATATTAAACGAAAAGAGTTTTGACTTGGTCAAAACTTTATTTCAATTTGCCAATAACAATTACATGAACCTAAATAAATTTATTTATCTCTTATAATCTGTAGCAAAATTATAACTATAAATTTATTTATCCAATATAAAATCCTCTTTCAACTTTGGATTTCAACTTTAAATTGACATCCACTTATAAAATGTCGTTTGAGTGAATATAACACATTTACAAAGTCTCACTTTGATACGTTTATTCATGACCCATATAAATATAATTGATCAAATATATAACGATACCATATATCATTTTCCAACAAATACAAGTTCCATCATTTAATAGTATCATTATATTTTTAATAATATCGTTATATTTTTAATAATATCGTTATATTTTAGAGGACACGCGGGAATATTAATATCATGAATTATACTTTCTCCATTTTATCTCAAATGGATTTTTTTATCATTTTGTTTATCTTACTTTAAAACGGACTTTCCAAATCGGCAAAAAAAAAATTATTATTCCTCCCACTTATTCTTTCTCTTATTTTAGTTTTATAATCACAACAACAATTAATTTAGTATTCATCTTACTCATTCTTTCTTATTTTAATTTTCATATTTACAACATATATCTTCTTCTTTACGCTTCCTTAATCAACATGCCTAAA
Source organism: Adenophora triphylla var. japonica (assembly GCA_022495995.1). Classification (NCBI taxonomy): domain Eukaryota; kingdom Viridiplantae; phylum Streptophyta; class Magnoliopsida; order Asterales; family Campanulaceae; genus Adenophora; species Adenophora triphylla. Next base: position 362,043 of record JAFEMH010001890.1, on the reverse strand, counting down.
AGTTGTTCCAATTTGAGTTGAGACGAAAAGAAAATTATTTGTCTTACTTTAGTGAATACTATTTGTCTGTTTCACCTCAATAATGGCTGTCAAAAAAATGATAAATTTTTTATACTATACTCTCTCCGTCCCACGTGAATGTAAAACTTATTTTTATTTTGGTCTGTCTCACGTAAATGCAAACTTCTCAAAATGGAAATAAATATTTCACTTTTACACTCACAACATTCTCTCTCCTCACTATTCCTCCCACTCATTCTTTCCCCTATTTAATTTTTCATACTCACAACATTTAACTTTTTCTCTTTCTTACATCACTTTTTCTTAATTTTCACATCCAAAATGTAGGTTTACATTCGCGTGAAACGGAGGAAGTATCTTTCAGTCATTCTGTATTCTACTTTACTTTTATCCTCCATATTGTATTCTATTTTAATAGTCATACTAATAATATCCCTTATTATTAGTTTTTTTTTTTTTAATTATTATGTCCAAAAACTTGAAAGCGGAACAGAGGGAATATTATGTAGGAAGTTTGGACTAGGGATGGCCAAATCGGATTGGAATCGGACCGGAACCGGAAAATCGGACCGGAAAAGCTCGAAATCGGATCGAACCGGGAAGAAAATCGGAACCGGAATAATTCGACCGGAGTCAACGACGGGCCGGTTAAGGGTCACCATTTTGGTGAACCGGATCGAAAAAAGCCCGAAACCGGATGAAAATTCCTTGATTTTCAAGAGAACAGGACTGAAACCGGATCGGAAAAGCCCGGAACCGGACCGAACCGAACCGGGAAGAAGACCGGAACCGAAGTAACCGGACCAGAGTCAACGACGGGCCGATTAAGGTTCACACTTTGGCCGAACCGGAACCGACGGTTTTCAACCCGGAACCGATTTTGGCCATCCCTAGTTTGGACATGGCACATGTTGAAATTGTTGATGAATAAAGAATTTGAATGGCAATAGTGCAGTTTTGCACAAAAACATGGGCTATTGCAACCAATCATCCATATAAACTAAAATTACCCATCATCTCATACAAAGACCATAAAGGAGAAGTTAGAAGAAAGCAAAACAACAACAACTACTTATTTATTAAAGATGGAGAAGAAGATGATGATGGCTGTTGCAATAGCACTGCTGGTTATGATTTCGTTCAACAGCAACACTCTTGTGGTGGAATCGCAGGGTGTTAACTGCTACGATTCCTGCAACACCGGATGCGTCAATCCTGACCGTACGTTCTAAAACTTTCTTCCTTCATTTGCCCTCTCTTTATTTTCCTCTAATTTCTGTTTTTTTTTTTTTTTACTAATTTTAATTGATTTTCTCCTCCTTCTCTTGTTTTCTTTAATTCAGCAAGGCTATATCTTCGTTGCGACCGCAAGTGCCGTATTAGATGCGGTCCGGCTTCCAAAGCCAACGGCCGTCTCGATTGAACTGATAGGCTGCAGGGAGTTGGGATAAAATCGCAGTTTGTAATATCTTGAACCTCAACAAGAGTAGGCTATCACCTCATCATCATAATCATATGTGAAGCCTCTTTATCTTTAAAATAGATTATTATATCTTTTCTACTGTACCGTATTAATCAATAAATAAAGTATTTGTCAAATAGCTTCAACATAAGCCGCATCTGATATTTCTTTTGAGATTAGAAAATCGAATTCATCCAAAAGCAATTTCAAGTATTTTTTAATTTAAAAACAAATCAATAAACAAAATATTTTTATTTTTATAAAAAAATAATCCATTTAGTGATGTTATTCGCACATTTAAAATTTCTAATTATATTCGTAATTTCATTTTAAAATGTTAGGAAAAAATGCAAATATAGTACCCCAACTATAAGATTTGTTTGGTTTTAATACCTAAACTAGTTTTCGTTGCAACTACAATGCCTCATCTGTTTGGATGCTTGTTTAGGATAATAGGACTAACTACATCTATTTTTTCAGTTAAATTGACATTTGCAATGCATGTAACCCATTTTATAAATGGTAAAATTGGAAAATCAATCTAATTAATATAACATAACTACAATGATTTTTAATGTAAAATTAATAAATAAAAGAGATACAATGTAAATTATTTATTCACCAATTAATCCCCTCTCAACTTAAATCTTGTCTTTTTTACCCTTCTTCTCCATCACCCACCACCATCCCCACCTCCAGCCACCCACCCACCTTCACCCTTTGCTGCCCCCATCAACCATCAACTTAAATCTTGTATCTATAACTGGGTGAGTACATGCCCAAATGAAGAACCTATGAAAGAAATGGAGCGGCTAGGAAGTCACAGAAGACTGATGTGAGTCCTGATGCTATCGCACCAGCACTAGCACAACAGTGAAATGCAGCGAAATAATAATAAAAATAGAAAAGAAATAAACAAAGGTTTAAACACTTATCTACAGCAATATGATGTAGACAATAAACTTCTCTTATTAGAAATAACTTTCGAGTTGATTACAAAATGCAAAATAAGAGAATGAAAAAATAATCAAAATGAACTCTCACTAAAAACAAACTCCTTGCAGCCAGAATTCTCTTCAGCCTTTAGGAGTAAAAAATCGTGTAATGTAAACTCTCTTGGCCTTCGTATTTATAGCCAAGGCAACGGGTAAGGATAAGCTTGGATAAAGAACTTCTATCTCTTCAATCTTCTTTATCACTTCAAGTCTTCATTTATTCATGTGAGAGTCCTATTTAAATCACCAAAAATAATACTAAACAGATAACAATTTTCGGTTAATAGGTTAGTGAATATAAATAAAATATTTACATAATTTAATTATAAAAGAAAGTAACAAAACATAATTAAGTCAACCTTTTGACTTGGCTAAGTCTGATGCTATCACACTTTCAATCTCCCCCCTGTTTTGTTGCTTTCTGTTTAAAAACAAATCTCAAGCATAATATATATTACCACAATTAAATAAGCTAAAGATTATCCAAAACACGATATGAGATGAAGAGCTCGAACGCTCCCCCTAAATACTAGCTAATATAAACCACAAAGCACCATGTCCAAAACATAAACAAACCAAACCAACTAAGCAAAAAAACAAATCACCATTGTTCCTAATTTAAAAACACGAAATTAAAATTGTTTTCAACCACATCATAACCATACTAAAATTACTTCAATCATCATTGAAGCCTCGATCCCATCCTTGCTTTCCTTCTATTTCTGCTTGTGTCTTCGCAAGTAGTTTCCACCTGAAATCCGAGCTAATATCTCTATAAATCTTGCTTGAGCTAGCTCCCCCTTTTTGACCAGAAAGACGTTCACGAGCAGCCAGCAACTTATTCCTCCTTGTGGACATTTCCTTGAACTGCACCCTTGAGAGGATCATCGTTTTCTCCAAAAACTTAATTTCAATCGCTAGCGGTGAACTTGGTCCTCTTGTGATAGTGGAGATGCAGGCTCATCCTCACTAGCATCAACATGCTCATCTTCATCACCATCTTGAGCATCGATAACTGGGTCATCAGGGAAGACAACAGGCAAATCTACTGTGCGTCTAGTGCACTCTAACACAGGCTGAATGCCAAATGGTTCAACCTTCTCACATATGCGATCAGAACGTAAGATTTCAACTCCTTGCTTCACACAAAGACCAGTGATTAAGCATGGGAAAGGAAGATCAGAGGGCAACTCCTTTTCAGCAAACTGTACTATACTCCCAAATATCACTTCACCAAGGTTAAATACTTGACCAGTAAAAATCCTATGAATCAAATCCGCATGTGACACAGTGAAAATGTTTTTGTTTGAGGAGGGTTTCCAATTAAAAGTAGAGATTTTAAACAGAAAACTACACACGGAAGTGAGCATTGTGCACTTGGATTGAGAGTGCCACGAAGGATCAAGACCATTAGTTAGGGTATTGGCAATTTCATCCTTATGAGCCATAGGAGGAAGGATGTGAGGACTGGGAGAAAGAAGGAAGATATTAATTAAGGCAGGAGAAAAATTAATGAGAGTGCCACGAACCTTAACCTTTTCAAACCCAACATCTCTAGGATCTTGAATAGCCTGAACTAGACCCGCATAGAACTCACTAACAAGCGAGGGATAGTAGTTGTTTGGGTAGGACACAGAATAGAGTAGGCCTTTTTCCTCTAAGTATCTTTTCATACCAACATCCTCAAAAGTTTTGTCAATGACTCTTTCCACCAAAAAACCTTTTTTCCTAAAGAATTCAAACCTCTCTTTCACAGACTTAGACATAAATTTTTCAGGTGAGAGGGAGCTTACCTTCCTTGAAGAGGATTTAGGACTTGGGGTATGCCTTGGCTTAGGCAGATCAGCTTTGGAGGGACCAGACAATCTCAAGCTCCTTCTAGGTGAGGATGCAGATGTGAGTACATCTTCAGCAGCATCCTTCTTTTCAGTTTCAAGCTCATCTCTCCCAAGTCTAAAAGTTTCATCCTCAGCTTCATCATCATCTGACCCAATGTCAGATGCTTGGGCAGAGATAGTCCCAGCAGCTTTGGCCTTTGCTTGTCTCACCTTGCCTTTGCCTTTCTTCAGGTCCAAGAGAGCTTGAAGGGGGATATGTTCAGATTCATCATACTCTTCAACCTCATCAGTCTCAGAGTGTGCCCCAGAGTACCAGTTACCCGGAGATGATCGAGCAGGGGCTACAGGCGAGTTGGTAGGAGGTGATGGAGTTGGAGATGTAGTGGTACCTTTGGTAGCATCAGTAGGGGACAGCTGAGGTGTGGAGATCTTACTAGGTGGCAAATCCCCAGGCATCACAATGACATGAGGGAAGATGTCTCCTAGGTCTTGAGCTGCAGATTCAACTATCTCATCAGCTTCCTTCAGTTCCTCAAGATCTATTGACTGAGCTTTTCTAGACACAACTTTAAAGGCCTCAGCATCACCCTCATCTGATTCGCTTGAATAAACAGTCAGTCCACCCAAATATTTCCTTCGTTGAGACACGGGATTACCAGACGAACTACCAGAGCCACTAGCCGTTGTTTTTCCTCTCTTCCTCTTCAAATCAGCAGTGGGATCATACTCCTCATCATCATCTTCAATGAAATCTGGTTCGGCCATGTTAGGGCGTACCTTAGGAGTATACTCTCCCATGTTGGGAGAAAAACCCCTCTGCCTCAACGACCAGTTAGGGCCTCTAGACAATCCCGTCAATGCACCAACAGCTTTCAAATCCTCGGGATTATCAGCATCAATGACATTGTCAGCAGCACCAGGGAGCGAAATTGTGACAGGGGTAGCCTCAGTATCGACAAACAGCTCCACGGCAGCTTCGGTTGGGGCCACCGGAGATGGAGGAGGCGAACGATCGGTGGTCGGAGACGAGGGATTGGACGGAGACGCCATGAGCAGAGGGAAAGAAACAGAGAGATTTTGGAATTTTTAAGGGTTTTGATCACAATGGCCGGTGAGGGTTTAAAGGAGGAGAGGGTTTTGGTATTTATGTTGATGTGATTGCACTTATTACTCACACTAGGCTTAGGTCACTTAGGAGAGTTCTAATTTAATTTGAACTAAACCATCAACTAAATCCCTTAGGCCGGTTGATATCCTTGGAGTAAATGATTTCTAAACATCCTTGGAGACTTAGATGATAAAGATAAATGCCAAAAAATAGTTTTTAATATTTAGATAATGTACTTGCCATAGATACATTAAAAATCCACAGAATTATACTCCCCCTAAACATATGGACATTTAAAAATTTTATAGGAAATTTTGTTGAGCATAAAATATTTTAACATAAATTAATTCGAAGTAGAAAAGCATTTGATTGAAATTTTCACCAAGGACTAGGTTGACTAGAAAAACAATCTAAAAAGTAATGATGCATAATTTACACACATGTGAAGGATAAATCTCAGTAGATGTATGGCATAGTATGTAATTACATCAGAGGACGTATTTCCTCTAAGAAAGTCAATGAATCAGAATCTTGTCTTGCTTGGCCTCTAGAATGCTTCCACATATAATTTTTTTTTTTTTTTTTTTGTGGAAAAATATGTTATGGATAGCTTTCACTCTTCATTATTCTCATGGATAGCCCTCTTTCGAATGATCTTATCAATTTGACTCAAACTTTCTTTTGAAGACATTTTGATCACATTGAACTGACTTCATACTGAAATTGTCAATGGCTTCACTGGAAAGAGATGTTACCGTAGATGTTACCCAACACCTTGGTTAACACACTGACGGACAGTACACACACACCAAAATAAATAGTTTATAAAAACTTTGTGCAGCGGAAATAAATAACACAAGATATAATTTTCTCAAGTTATATAAATATATAACTTGAGTGTGCCTAGATGGCGAAGACTTTATAATCAATATAGCAAAATTACAAAGCCGAAAGTTCCCTATTGCTAATACAATGATAATGCTCTATGGAACTAAATGAGACAAAGAACGAATCCTATCCTTAGCCAACACTCTCTTAAACACTCAGTGTTTAAGCTAGAATCACAAGGGAGGAAGGATATGCGAACCAAAGAACTTTGTCTCTCTTGTGCTATGGTGTGTGTGTTTGATATTTGGCCTCCTTCAAATGAAACACACCTAGCCTATTTATAGCCTTCCAATGCCTTGGAGGCTACTCCAAAATAACAGCCTTGGACCTTCAGATCGTGTGAGAGGAGTGGAGAGATTTCTTGGCTTGAATTCCTCTTCATACGCCAACTTCCCTAGAATGTAGCAACCGATTTCTTGAAGCCCAAGTCCATGCTTTATCCCTTGTACTCTCTTGCTTTCTTGGTATTGTACTCTTCAATTAATCAGCAACAACTCCATGACTTGGTCTTCCCACGTTTTTATTTCTTCATCAAATAATATGGACCAAGTAAACATTATTCGTAAATCTTCGTTTCACGAATAATTCCTCCAACAACTTCTTCCTTGATTTTAGCATTTAATCCGGCCATATATTTAACACGAAATATGGACCAAAAAACACATATATCTTGCAAATAATATTAGACATTAGGATATAAAATAATATGGAAACAATTATTAAATTACAACTCATTACAGTTCGGGTAACACCCAATCGCAGTGATAGCACTGTGGTAACACCCACATCTGCATTAACAATCTCCCCCATAATTTATAATTTCTTTCCAAACTCTAAAGTCTTGATCCCCGCAAGATATTGTTAGCCATCGAGCAACTTCATAGTTATCAACTCCCCATAATCAAGGCATTAACAACTACAATGATTTATCACAAAAATACTAGTTATCAAACCATATTTTTCAAAATAAGTTTTTCAACTAACTAGTAACCTAAAGTACCAAAGATAAATCAAAGTTACTAAGCTACTCCATGTTCACAACAACCCTAAAAGTTTAAGCACCATAAGCAAATAAAACAAACCACCAAAGTATTTAAAACATGTTCCAAATAAAAACATAAAAGTAAATTGTTTTTCAACCACCAAAAATATCATCACCATAAGAGCGGCAACATCAACCTTCGGGCGATGTATTGTACTCACTCTTCTCGTTCATCATCGACTTCATCTTCCTCCACGATCATCCCCTTCTTCATCTCCGGCATCTAAGTCGGCACCATCGGTAACATCTGCGGCACCACCGACATCTCCAACACCACCACCACTTGGACCAGCTCCTTGGCACTATCAACTCCCAGTTTGGGAAGAAACCCGCCGGATGAATTCATCAAGTAATCTCCTTGAGCTTTGTCCAACCTTGCGCAATCTCGGAAATGGTAGAAGTTTGTTTGTGGAGAAACGCCAAAGCTGTGGTCTTTGATATTGTTTGTGAAGCATTCCCCAACAAATTGTATACATTAGCAAGAACATGAGCTGCATCCGTACCTGAAAAACTTGGAGATTTCGGAGTAACATTTGGGATAACAGATTGAGTAACACCCTTAGCGAAACCGCATCACTTGACCCAAATTCATTTATCTTTGACCAAGGAAGATCACCTGTGTATCTCACACTCTTGGTATTCTTCTTAGTCATTGGGAATCTATAGCATAGAGATCAAGATCGGGTGTATACTCATCCGAGCTCTTCAATGGGCAATTTTTGAGATTTCAAAATTTGGAAGATTAAAGAAGGGTAAGGAAACATAGTAATGTCTTTTCTTCTACCCCACGAAGCCAAATGTTTGAAGATCAATCTACCCAAGTTCACTCTTCGATTCTTTCCTAACTTATACAAGATTTCAGCTTGTTGCAATGTCACATATTGCTCGTTAGAAGTAGGAACCCAATTAAATATGCAAAGCTTGTGAAGCACGGCAAAGAGTGAAGTGAGACGGGAAGCAAGAAAATGAACTTTGGTTTTGGGATTAGGATTGGAGGGCCATTCATGCACGACATCATGAGAGATAAACCTAGCAATTTCATCCTTATGAACAATAGGACCATCATCATCCAAATTTGGGAGTCCTAAAGTCTTGTTGATCAAAGAAGGAGTAATAGAAAAAATTTTGTTCCTTAAAAACACCTTTCCAAATTGATCGGACTTTTCATTATCTAGGTTGGCATGAAGGTTGGCATCGAAATTTTTGACTATAGCTTCAACAAATTTCGAAGGATGCAAGTTAGCTTTCAAAAAATTTATATCCTCCAAGAACTGAAATATACCATGCTTTTTGAAATCAACCTCGTCAATGTGCTTTTCTTTGAGAATTTTCGTGTCACTATGCCTTAACCAAAACTCCATATTTTCTTTTCGATAAAACTCCAATGAGAAGTAAGGTTTTGGAAAAGCAGTATTCACGTCATCAAACTCTTTCTCAAGGAAATCAGAAGACTCAGAATAAGCAAACTCACTAATGAAGACTTTGAAGCTTTAGAAACGAGAGGATGTTACCTTGGGTGTTGCGGCTTTACGGGTAACATCTTTGGCAATGACGATCCACTTGCTTTTGCCTTTAATGTTTCTTTTCTTAACTTCATACAAGGGTTCTTCTTCCTCAATCTCCCAATCTTCAAATGTCTCCAACAGAATGGCTCTTTTCGCATCGGCATGGAAGGCTTCATCCGAAACATGAGCCGAGGAGAGACCAAGTGAAGACTCCTCGAAACTTCAACGGGATCGGAGGATGTGTTGGATTTAGAGGTCCCTTTGTGCCTCATTGCAGTGAGCCTACTTGAGCTCCTCTTTTTGACGGGTTGTGCCGAGGATTTGTGAGCAATGGCTTTTCTTTTTGGCTTTTTGGTTGATGGAACGGGTGGAAGAGGTGGTAAGGTCACAATGGGCAAGGGTTGCGCCATTGTTGTCACCAAAGGAGGATCATCAACCGACATTGTCATTGCCGGAGACACATTGAGAGGGGTGGTCGAAGTGTCCATGAGACTAGGACCACTTGAACCAACGCCCGAGATACCTCCAAAGGGGCGGATTGCTTTTGGTAGGGGTTGCCATGGTTAGGGTTTTAGGAAGGATTTGGAATTTAGGAAGGTTGTTGATTTTGGAAGGTTTGAGAGTGAGGGATTGACGGTGACGAGGAAGGGGTATTTACCGTGTAGAGAGAGAAGGGGATTTGGGCGGTTAGAGAGAGAGGAGAAAAAATAGGAATTAGATTAGGAATTAATTTTTCAAGACTTATCCTACTTCCTCTAATTATCTCCTATTTTAATTAATCTCCCCCTATTTTTTAGCCACTAAAAATAATTACATTAAATATTTACCTAACCTCCCTTATTTCTAGCCACACAAAAATAACTACAATATTTACTCCCCCTATTTTCTAGGCCACAAGAAAAACAAGTACAAAACTCCTCACAAAAATAAAGACATCCGGCCATTATTTTGAAAAAATATTTTTTTTTTTAAATAATTTTTTTTTTTTTTTTTAATTTTTTGAATTTTTAAATATATAAAAAAAATAATAAACAAATACAAATATACCAAGTCCATATGGTTTTTGAAAATCAAATCCCTAGATTTTAGGACTTAGATATTTGAGTTGTTTATCAAGAATAAATTGGTTAGTTAAAGACTTTTTCAAACTTTTAAAACTCTTAAACAATAAAAAGACTTTCAAAGTTTAAAAAATTAATTAACTGAACCGAAAATAAAGAAATAAAAAACATAATATAGCACATACAAATATGTTAATGTCAATGATGGTAACATCTAGGATAACACATAAGATAAAAATCCCTTGATAAATATATTCAGTTTCAAACACTTGAGGCATAATAAGCTGAGCATTTTAAACACTTTAGGCATAACAAGCTTGTTAGACCACGAGGCATAGCAATTTATAAAATTCTTTTACACTTCTTTAAACAAGAAAGCATCGTAGTAACGAGCTCCGTGCTTCGAGTTTTATTTCAAGTGTAAAGACCAAGTGATTTATGCCTTTCAAGTAGGGTACACTGTAGTAGCGAACTCCATGTCCCTAATACTTAGCATAAATCACCTCATACATTCTCATTGGCAAGAGTACATCGCGCAGCGAACACCGTGCCCCGAGCTCGAGAGAATAGTATGGATAAATGCCTTTGCCTTTTATTTATCAAAAAAAATTAGTGACTTTGTCACTTTAAGCATATGAAGGGAGTTTTATCAAGTGTGTTATTCAGGGTGCTATCCTACCACAACAAAAAGGTCAGCATGTGCAGACGTGAGAACTCTCATAGCTCACAGAACTATGGGAACCCTTACAGCAGAGAGAATAAAACCAAACTAGCAAAAAATATGCACTAGTATACATGTGTTACCCCAGGTGTTATCAGCACCCATGGTAACACCTTACTACAGAGGACAATTTTTAGAGAATGCAAAGACCAAGAGATCTCTTTAGACTAGAGAATCTATCATGGTCTAAGGGTTTTGTGAAAATATCAGCAAGTTGATACTTTGTATCAATATGCTCTATATTTATTATCTTTTTATCTACCATATCTCTTAAAAAATGATGACGGATGTCAATATGTTTAGTACGGGAGTGTTGTACAGGATTTTTGGAAATATTAATAGCACTCAAATTATCACAGTATAAGGTCAAAATATTGCTATCAAGACCATAATCATCAAGCATGTGTTTTAACCAAATTAGTTGTGAACAACAACTACCAGCTACATATTCGATTGAAATTTGTGGATAATGAAACACAATTTTGTTTTCTACTATACCATGATACTAAATTATTTCCCAAGTAAAAACATCCCCCACTTGTACTTTTCCTATCATCCATATCCCTGCCCAATCCGAGTCACTAAAGCCTACTAAATTAGTATTAGTATCTTTACTATACCAAATCCCTAAATCACTAGTTCCGAAACATATTTAATGATCTTTTTCACAGAACTTAGGTGAGACACTTTAGGATTGGATTGATATCTAGCACATACACACACACCGTACATCAAATCAGGGTGACTAGAAGTAAGGTAAAGGAGACTACCAATCATGGAACGATATAGGGTTGGATCAACATCTTCTCCCACTTGATCTTTTCCAATCTTGAGAGAAGTGCCCATAGGAATTTTTGAGCTCTTCGAACCTTCCAACCCAAACTTCTTCACCAGGTTCCTTGCATATTTGCTTTGGGAGATGAAAATCCCTTCACTTGATTGCTTAACCTGCATGCCTAGAAAGAAGTTAAGTTCCCCATCATGCTCATGTCAAATGTTGATGTCATAGCCTCTACAAAATCATTTAAACAAGTTTTTGATGTAGAGCCATATACTATGTCATCAACATAGATTTGAACCACGAAAAGTTCTTTTCCATGTTTAAGAATGAATAAAGTCCTATCTGCTTCTCCTCTAGTAAAACCATATTCTAGTAAAAAACTAGTTAACCTACCATACCATGCACGTGAAGCTTGCTTCAACCCATAAAGAGCTTTATCAAGTCTATACACATGGTCTGGTTGAAATGGATCTTCAAAGCCTTTTGGTTGTTCAACAAAAACTTCCTCATCTAAGTATCCATTTAAAAAGGCTGCTTTGACGTCCATTTGAAACAATGTGATTTTAAGAAAACAAGCAATGGCCAATAAAAGTCTTATTGACTCAATTCTAGCCACAGGTGCAAAGGTCTCGTCATAGTCAATACCTTCCACTTGTGTATAGCCTTGAGCCACAAGACGAGTCTTGTTCCTAACAATGTTTCCATACTCATCGGTCTTATTTTTGAAAATCCATTTTGTCCCAATAACATTAGTGTTTGAGGGACGGGGTACTAAAGACCAAACATTGTTACGAGCAAATTGATCAAGTTCATCTTGCATTGCTTGAATCCAAAAATTATCTTTTAAAGCTTCAATCACATTTTTAGGTTCTACAGATAAAGTAAAACAAGAGTATGTTACCTTTGAGTATGTGGTGGACATGCACACATACCTTACCATGTCACGGTCACTAATGGAATTCATACGTCTTGTTTGTACACCCTCATTCACCTCCCCAATTACTTGGGTTGTAGGATGATTCCTACCGATTCTAGGTGGAGGATCTCTTCTCACATTCTCGTGAACCCTGTTTCAACTCCTTCTTGATCTTCATTTCCGGATCGGATCGATGCTATCTCGAGGTGTTATCTCATCAATGGTAACACCACTGCTCGGTTACGTGTTACTATCGGTGTTAGCACTCGTGGTAACACCTGTGGTAACACCTTCGGACGACTTCTTCCAACAGCTCCAAGGGTGTCTCTTGAACATTTTCTCCTGCAATACTTGAGTGATCATCAAAAACAATATTCATGGATTCTTGGATGGTTTTTAGCCTTAGATTAAATACCCTATATGCACGACTATTTGAAGCATAACCAAGAAAAATGGCCTTATCACTCTTAGAGTCCAATTTTGCTAAGTAGTCCCGATCATTGAGAATGTAACACACACAACCAAAGACATGAAAATAATGAACTTTTGGTTTTCTACCATTCAAAATTTCGTATGGAGTCATGGTTGTGCCGGGTCTTAGAAAAACTCTATTGGCTGTGTGACAAGCCGTATTTAGTGCCTCTGCCCAAAATCTTTTCGAAATTCTTTTTGAAAATAACATCACACGAGTCATTTCAAGTAAAGTCCTATTCTTCCTTTCACTACCCCATTTTGTTGAGGTGTTTTTGGGGCTGAAAATTCATGAGTGAATACCTTTTCTTTCACAAAAATTTGAAAAAGAAACATTCTCAAATTCCCTCCCATGATCGGACCTAATTCGAAAAATTGAAGCACAAAACATGTTTTTGATCTTAGAGTGCAAGATTTTGAACTTTTCAAAAGTCTCGATTTTTCCCTTAAAAAATAAACCCATGTAAATCGTGAAAAATCATCAACAATGACATAAGTATATTTCTTGCCCCCAAAACTTTCTATCTCAAGTGGACCCATTAGATCCATATGCAAGAGTTGAAAACAATGTGTAGTACCGAGTGTGTTGCTCATTGTGTTGGGCAAAGACCATGGGTAACACGAGTTTGTTTCCCTTTGAGACAATCCTCACAAACAATTTTTTGTTTAAGATCAAGACTAGGAATGCCTTGGACAAAGATCTAGATTAACAATCTTTTCTATGTTACGAAAGTGAACATGTCCCAACTTTTGATGCCACAATGTAGTGTTATCAAGTTTTGCCGAATGGCATACTTGCTTGTCTTCAACAAGATAACAATTATCACTAGATCTTGTACTGTCATTACACAATTGTTAATCTTGTCATAAACTTCACAAGTATCTTTATTAAATTTCACCTCTAAGTTGTCATCACAAAGTTGACTAATACTAATTAAATTAGTTACAAGTCCATCAACATGTAAGACATTCTTTAAGGTTGGAAATCCAGACACATTTAGTGTCCCTCTCCCAATGATATTACTCTTGCTCCCACCACCATAAGTTACACTACCCCCATGAATTGTTTCATAGTCTTTTAAAAACAATTTTGTTCTGTCATATGACGTGAACACCCACTATCAAAGTACCAAGAACCTTCAATATTTGTTTTTAAAGCGGTGTACACAACATCACATTTCAGATTAGCTTTTGGTTTCCACACCTTTTTTGAATTTTTACCATTCTCGATTGGGTGTGTTATCCTGTGGCCGGGCAACACCTCGGGTAACACCAAGGGACTGGACAGCTTTTTCGAAACAATATGGCATTTATTTTTAAAATGTCCAGGTGTGTGATAGTATTGACACACCTTCCCTTTGTCACATGGTTCTTTTGAAGAAGAATCTTTGTCAAAAAACCGCTCCTTAACAAAACAATTCTCATTATCATTCATAGACAAAGTAGAAAGAATACTATTCAAAGATTCTTGAAAACCAATACCGCTCTGAGAGGTGTACTCAAGTTCAAGATCTCATCCAATTTGGTAGATCCGGTGTTGAGCTTCTTCAAGGTGGTTTCGGCTAGAGTCAAATTGCCCTTGACTCTTTCAAGCTCGATTTCTCTCTTTGTTGCTTGAACCTCCATATGAGTCACATAGGCACCGGAGTCCTTCATTCTTCTTGGTTAAGGACTTAACCAAATTGTTCTCTTTCTTCCATTCCACGAGCAATGCCTCGTAAAGGTCTTTTAATCCAGAAATGAGGTCATCTTTGCTCTGCTCATCCTCTTGTGTACTTCTGTATCGGGGTTAGAAGAGCTAACAAAACAAACAAAGCATTATTATCACATAATTCATCATACCTGTCGGGTGTGATCACGGATGTTATCTCGGGTTGGATAACACCTTGGGTAACACTTGTCCTTTTCCGTGTTACTTACCGTGACAAACATGGTTGTTTGATCGTATTCTACCTCTGAGATGGTCCTTCATCCTCATCATCACCGAGAGAAACCCATAGGTTCTTTCCTCTCTTCCTTAGAGTATTTGCACACTCATTGGAATAGTGACCCCAACCCGAGCAAGCATGACATTGAATGGATTCAATGTGCTTTGGATCAGACCTTAAGCGATACGATGATGCTCTTCTTGGGTTCAACTTTGGGTTAGATGGGAAAGTCCTTTTTGGCATCGAATCATAGACCTTGGTTTGCTTCTCCTTTGCTTTCACCTGCATTTTTCATTGTTATACTTTCTAACCATAGAATTGTATTTTCTAGCAAGTAAAGCAACACTAGCATTCTCATCAATTTCTTCAAAAACCTCATCTTCGTTTTCATCCAAAGAACTCGAGGCTTGAGTTTTCAAAACAACATTTTTCCCTTTAGATGCTTTACTTTGATCTAAGAGATTTAACTCAAAGTTTTTCAAAATACTCATTAAAGAATTGATATCCATAGTTGCAAGATTGTGAGCCTCTTCAATAGATGAAACTTTCATATTAAAACGCTCAGGAAGGGTTCTAATTGCTTTTGAGACAAGTTGTTTGTTGGTAAAAGGTTCACCCAACAATTGACACTCATTAGCAATATCAAATAATTTTTCAAAATAAGAAGGAATAGTTTCATTTTCACCCATCCTTAATCTTTCAAATGCGCTAGTAAGACCCCTAAGCTTAGTTTCACGCACACTGCCATCACCTTCACAAAAACGTTGTAAAATATCCCATGCTTCTTTTGCAGTGGAACTGTTTTGAATAAGTTTGAAAATATGCATATCAACCCACTCAAAAATGGCATTAAGTGCCTTTTCATTGAAACTAGCTTGGTTGATCTCTTCCATGTTCCATTCTCGATTCGGGTTTGACTTGTACGTCACCATCTTCATCACAGGTAACATTGGTAAGGAGTAACCATTTGTTATAGATCGCCATGCTCGAAGATCAATTGATTTGATATGCGAGCGTAGACGGATCTTCCAATAACAATAATTCGAGCCATCTAACACAGGAAGACGCTTATTATTAGGATTAGCCGGATCATAAGCCATGACACCTAGACCAAGCACTTAGTATCGTCAAGTGACCGCTACGATACCAATTGAAATTGTCAATGGCTTCACCGGAAAGAGATGTTACCGTAGATGTTACCCAACACCTTGGTTAACACACCGACGGACAAAGCACACACACACCAAAATAAATAGTTTATAAAAACTTTGTGCAGCGGAAATAAATAACACAAGATATAATTTTCTCAAGTTATATAAATATATAACTTGAGTGTGCCTAGATGGCGAAGACTTTATAATCAATATAGCAAAATTACAAAGCCGAAAGTTCCCTATTGCTAATACAATGATAATGCTCTATGGAACTAAATGAGACAAAGAACGAATCCTATCCTTAGCCAACACTCTCTTAAACACTCAGTGTTTAAGCTAGAATCACAAGGGAGGAAGGATATGCGAACCAAAGAACTTTGTCTCTCTCTTGTGCTATGGTGTGTGTGTTTGATATTTGGCCTCCTTCAAATGAAACACACCTAGCCTATTTATAGCCTTCCAATGCCTTGGAGGCTACTCCAAAATAACAGCCTTGGACCTTCAGATCGTGTGAGAGGAGTGGAGAGATTTCTTGGCTTGAATTCCTCTTCATACGCCAACTTCCCTAGAATGTAGCAACCGATTTCTTGAAGCCCAAGTCCATGCTTTATCCCTTGTACTCTCTTGCTTTCTTGGTATTGTACTCTTCAATTAATCAGCAACAACTCCATGACTTGGTCTTCCCACATTTTTATTCCTTCATCAAATAATATGGACCAAGTAAACATTATTCGTAAATCTTCGTTTACGAATAATTCCTCCAACAACTTCTTCCTTGATTTTAGCATTTAATCCAGCCATATATTTAACCTGAAATATGGACCAAAAAACACATATATCTTGCAAATAATATTAGACATTAGGATATAAAATAATATGGAAAGAATTATTAAATTACAACTCATTACAGTTCGGGTAACACCCAACTGCCAGTGATAGCACCTGTGGTAACACCCACAGTCTGCATTAACACATACCATGAGTGGAGTAGCTGTTTCCCAAAAAAAAAATTTTTTTGTTTTTGCACCCACCAAGAGACATCTAGTAAGATAAATTTAGAGTCAACAGTTGTTGACTACTATTTAAGAAGGATTCACAATTCAGAGAGGAAATAAATCAAAGATGCAATACAAGTGACCACACTGAGATAAATCATGCAATGCATTTTTTTTTATTGTTAGAATTGTAGAATACAGGTGTTAGTTATGATGTGATCACACTGGGGATCACATCATTATATTGCACACAAACTCAGAGATTTCCTTAGAGTGGAAAATCTCTGAAAATCAAGGGCTTTGGTGAAAATGTCAGCCAACTATTTTTCAGTGCTAATTGATTCCATGCTAATAATTTTTTGCTCAACAAGATCACAAATAAAATGATGTCTAATGTCAATGTGTTTAGTACGTGAGTGTTGAACAGGATTTTTTGATATTTCTATGGCACTTAAATTATCACAAAAAACAGTTAGGATATCACTTTTAAGACCATAATCTTTAATCATCTGATTCATGCAAAGGAGTTGAGAACAACAACTCCCTACAGCCACATATTCTGACTCAGCAGTAGAAAGGGATACACAGTTCTGTTTTCTACTATACCAGGATACTAGGTTGTTCCCAAGATAAAAGCAACCACCAGTTGTGCTTTTCCTATCATCAGTGTTGCCTGCTCAATCAAAGTCACTGAATCCTACCAGATTTGTATTGGTTTCTCGAGTATAGCTTAGTCCTAAATTGATAGTTCCACCTACATATCTAATAATTCTTTTTACAGCTTTGAGGTGGGATAATTTGGGGCAAGCTTGATATCTAGCACACAAGCAAACACTAAACATGATGTCTGGACGACTTGCTGAAAGGTACAACAAGCTTCCAATCATGCTTCTATATAAGGTGGGGTCAACATCCTCACCATTTTCATCTTTGCAAAACTTTTGGGAAGATCCCATAGGAGTTTTAAAGTGAGAGGCATTGTCAAGAGAGAATTTTTTAACCAAGTTTTTCGCATATTTACTTTGAGAGATAAAAATTCCTTCCTTATTTTGTTTTATTTGCAGTCCTAGAAAATAGGTTAATTCACCAACCATACTCATTTCAAAGGTGGTGGTCATACTTGTGACAAAGTAGTCTAACATGTCTTTGGAAGATGATCCAAATACAATGTCATCAACATAAATTTGGGCCACTAATATTCCTATATTTTCTTTTAAAATAAATAAGGTTTTATCTACCTCACCTCTCTTAAATCCCATTTGTATGAGGTGTTCAGTTAGCCTCCCATACCAAGCTCTAGGGGCTTGTTTTAATCCATATAGGGCCTTTTTAAGTTTGTAAACATGATCAGGGAAGTGGGGATCAGTGAAGCCCTTAGGTTGTTCAACATAGGCTTCTTCATTTAGGACACCATTCAAGAAGGCACTCTTAACATCCATTTGATGTAAAGTGATGTCCAAGTAACAAGCAATGGCAAGTAAAAGTCTAATTGATTCTATCCTAGCAACAGGAGCAAATGTTTTTTCAAAATCTATTCCTTCTACTTGGGTGTAACCTTGGGCTACACGCCTAGCTTTATTTCTGGTAATTTGACCATTTTCATCAGTTTTGTTCTTATAGATCCACTTAGTTCCTATTACATTTCCCCCTATAGGCCGAGGAGCTAAAGTCCATACTTCATGTTTCTCAAATTGATTTAGTTCTTCTTGCATGGCAATAATCCAATTATCATCTTTCATGGCTTCTACAACATTCTTAGGTTCAATATTAGAAACAAAACATCATGAACTAACCTTGTTAACTTGAGATTCAACACAACTTAGCCCAGCCAACTCACGGTAGTTGACCCTAGGCTTTTCCCTTGTGCTAATTTTATCATTTACATCACCCACTACTTGAGATATTGGGTGATTCTTTTGCACTCTGCTGGGTATGTCTTTAGTCCTATCCAAATTGCCTTCTTCACAGTCCGAGTCTTCAGATTCTGAACCAGAGTTTGTTTGCCCTGATGTAGGTGAATATGTGCTTGCATCAGTACCTGCATCTGCTTTCTGCAATCCAGTTTGCTGTGTCTGTTCAGTTTGATTCTGAGTTTCCTGCATTGTCTCTATACAATCTGAGACGTCATCTTCAAGAGATTTTAAGTTTAAATCAGCAGTATCATCAAATGTGACATTAATTGATTCCATAACAGTTTTGGTTCTAAGATTGTAAACCCTATAAGCACGACTATTTGTGGAATAACCAAGGAAAACAGCTTTGTCACTTTTGGAGTCAAATTTTGATAGATAATCTCTATCATTTAGAACATAGCATATGCATCCGAAAATATGAAAGTACTTGAGAGTTGGTTTTTTACCGAGGAGTATTTCATAAGGAGTCATGGTTGATCCAACTCTAAGATAAACTCTATTTCCTATATGGCATGCAGTGTTAAGTGCTTCAGCCCAAAATCGTTTAGAGATGTTTTTTGAACTAAGCATGACTCGTGCCATCTCTTGTAATGTACGATTTTTCCTTTCTGCAACCCCATTTTGTTGAGGTGTTTTAGGGGCTGAAAAATCATGGGTGATTCCTTGGGAGTCACAAAACTTTGAGAACAAGGTGTTCTCATATTCAGTTCCATGATCAGACTTAATTTTGATAACTTTCTTACCATATAAGTTTTTTACCTTTTTATACCACACTTTAAATACTTCGAGTGCTTCAGATTTTTCTTTTAAATAGAGCACCCAAGTATACCTAGAGAAATCATCTACACAAACAAATGAATATTTCTTTTTACCTAAGCTTTCAACCTCAATTGGTCCCATAAGATCAGTATGTATTAATTCTAGAATTTCAAACGTGGAACTTTGGTCCACTTTTGGATGAGAGGCTTTGGTTTGCTTCCCCTTCTGACAAGGACCACACACACTAGATTGTTTAAAGTCGAGCTTGGGCAAGTGTTTAACAGCATCAAACCTAACTAATTCTTCTATTTTCCTATAGCTAGCATGTCCTAATTTTTGATGCCACAGTTCAAGTTCATTTGTTTTAGAGCTAAGGCAGGATAAGTTGTCACCAAATTTGTAACAATTATCTTGAGACCTTACTCCGGTGAACAAACATTTATTAGTGTTATCAAACACTTTACATTCATGTTTGTCAAAATTGACATGTAAATTGTCATCACATAGTTGACTTATACTAATCAAATTAGCTTTCAATCCTTCTACATGATAGACATTTTTTAGTTTAGGCATGTCATTTACACATAAAGTACCTTTTCCAACAATCTTACCTTGTGCTCCTCCCCCATAATTTACATTCCCACCTTTGATAGTGACGTAATCAGTGAGAAATTCGGCATTACCTGTCATGTGCCTTGAGCACCCACTATCGAAGTACCATGAGCTAGCAATGCTGCTCTTGAGAGAGGTAAACACTACTTTGCATTCCATGTTTTTCTTTTCAACCCACACGAACTGACCAGGTTTTTGGCGATGTGAGTTGTGATGTGAATGCATTCGTTCACTCATCTGAGGAACATCTTTCCCCAGATCACGAATCCTCTTGTAAATGTAAAGGTCTTATATGACCTGGTAAGAAGCAGTAATGGCACACGAATCTTTTCTTTTTGGTTGATGATTTTTGGTTGTAAAAAGTTTTAGGTTTTGAGGAACTACTTTCTCCCTCTCTCAAAAAATTTGATTCAAAACCAAGACCTGTTTTTGAAAACTTGCTCACTTTGAGAATCTCATCAAGAGTTGCCTTTCCAGTATTATGTTTTTCAAAAGTTTTCTTGGCTTCTGTGAGTTCGGTTTTGGTTTTTTCAAGTTCAATATCCCGTTTAGTGAGCATGACCTCAAGTTTGGCAATAGAATCCTTTTGATTATCATTTTCAGTAGATGCATTCTTCAGTTCATCTTTAACTTTAGATAATTCAGTAGAGAGTTTTTCGCTTACCTTTTCAAAGACAACGATCTTTTCAACACGCTTTTCCCAATCGGCATATAGCTCAAAGATAGGCATCCAAGTAGCTCGTTATAGTTTCCATCATCTTCTTCTTCATTTTCAGACTTCTTATTCAAATGAGGAAGTATAACAGCTTATAACGTATTCGAAGATGTGATATTAGATGTGATAACATCTGAAGTTACATCAGATTGATGTTCATGATTTGGAGGCGAGATTTCCATGATTGCTAAGTTTAGCGACTCATCTTCGTCCTCACTATCACTAAGGGTCGCACTTAGACCACTCCCCTTTTTCTTCAGAGTATTGGCACATTCATTTGCATAATGTCCAAACCCTTTACATGCTCTACACTCGAATGTATCTCGCATCTATTTTTAGAAAAACTAATTGGTTTCTTGAAAGTACTCTCATTATCCTCTTTTGGTTTATCAAACGTAGTTGGTTTTTCTGGAAGAGAATTTTGTGTCCCTTTTGTTTTTGAGAAAAGAAGTAAATTTTTTAGTCAAAAGAGCAACATCTTCATTTTCCAAATTTGAAATATCAATTTCATTTGAGATTTCCTCAATTTCTTTTGGAATTGAGGATGCTTTAGAAAGAGCAGAAGCAAGAGCAACACTTTCAGCTTTATGTTGTTGCTGAATAGAAATGTTCAATTCAAACATGGTTAGCTTACCCACAAGAGTATCTAGAGCCATGGTTGCAGTGTCATTTGCTTCTTCAATAGCAGCTATTTTAATGTTGAATTTATCAGTGACAGTTCTTAACATTTTGCATACTAGTCTTGCATTTGAAATAGGCTCACCTAGTGAGAGACATTAATTTGAAATTTCTCTTATTCTAGCAGAATAGCTTTTTATATCCTCAGACTCATTCATCCTCAAGTTTTCAAACTTGGTCATGAGAATTCTCAACCTAGTGGCTTTGACTCTATCATCACCCTCACAGTGAGCTTGCAATATATCCTAGGCTTTCTTTGCTATATTTTGATTTAAAATAAGTCTAAACATGTGTTCATCCACATGACTTGAAATAGCACCAAGAGCCTTGGAATTGTAGTTAGCACTAGTGACCTCATCAGTGGTCCATTCTTCCTCAGGTTTAATTTTATACACCTTTTCGGAAGTTTCACCCTCTTCTTCTTTATTTTTCATTTCAACCTTAGGAGGGGACCATGGAATAATAATGCTAAGCCATGCTTGTTCATCAATTGCTTTGATGAAGAGACGCATCTTAGCTTTCCAGATGGGATAGTTAGTTCCATCCAAAACCGGGGGACGGTATTGACTCAAGTGTCCTTCCATAATGACCACTCTTCCTTGGATCTCACTCAGTGAAGTCGAGTGTAGCTCTGATACCAATTGAAAGAAATGGAGCGGCTAGGAAGTCATAGAAGACTGATGTGAGTCCTGATGCTATCGCACCAGCACTAGCACAACAGTGAAATGCAGCGGAATAATAATAATAATAGAAAAGAAATAAACAAAGGTTTAAACACTTATCTACAGCAATATGCTGTAGACAATAAACTTCTCTTATTAGAAATAACTTTCGAGTTGATTACAAAATGCAAAATAAGAGAATGAAAAAATAATCAAAATGAACTCTCACTAAAAACAAACTCCTTGCAGCCAGAATTCTCTTCAGCCTTTAGGAGTAAAAAACCGTGTAATGTAAACTCTCTTGGCCTTCGTATTTATAGACAAGGCAACGGGTAAGGATAAGCTTGGATAAAGAACTTCTATCTCTTCAATCTTCTTTATCACTTCAAGTCTTCATTTATCCATGTGAGAGTCCTATTTAAATCACCAAAAATAATACTAAACATATAACAATTTTCGGTTAATAGGTTAGTGAATATAAATAAAATATTTACATAATTTAATTATAAAAGAAAGTAACAAAACATAATTAAGTCAACCTTTTGACTTGGCTAAGTCTGATGCTATCACACTTTCAACCTAAGGCCCAATAAAGGTGGTTGATTCACTTAACAGGATGTCTGCAACACCTGCTTGACATACGACGAGTCTAACTTTGCATTGACTGTATTTAGGGTTTCTTTCGGGTTAAAACCGTTTTGCTCCAAATGGGTCCAGAAGATTTGGGCAGAATTCGTGAGAGAAATATTAGGGTTTTGGGTTAGAGATGAAGATGAGAGGTGCCGAGAGATTGAAAAAATCGACATTCAAATCTTTAGAAATTTCCCTCTTTGTGATGAAATCGAGACATGAATTTTGAGATTGAGATACTGAATTCGGGTTCCGAGTTTCAGTAACAGTAGAGATATGAAGAAGGAATGGTGGAGGTATGGATCGTCGTTGTAGTGCGGGAAGAAAACGAAAAGAGAGAGTTCAGATCTGATTTTTTTCTTTAGATCTTAAACTTGCAGTGGCGATCTGGGTAGGGAGGTGGGTGTGGCGATTTAGGAATAGGATGGGATGGGGCAACTATGAAGGTGGGAGGAAGGAGTAGGGGCGACTATGAAGGTGGAAAGAAGAAGGTGGTGCGACGTGGGTGGTAGGTGGAAGAGGGATGAAGGGGTCAGAATTGAGAGTGAGTTGTCATAGTAGGTTGGAAGATGGGTTATTTGTAAATTATAATTTTAAACTATAACCCCATATAAATTATTTTAGTTCACCTTTTACTTTATTAATTTACACTTAAAACCTTTATTAATTGTGTTATTTCAATTGTAATGATTTTACTGTTTTACTCTTAAAAAATGGGTCACATACATTGCACATATCTATTTAACTAAAAAAATAGATGTCGTTAGCCCTAGGTATCTTAAACGAGCATCCAAAATAGATGAGGTACTGTGGTTGCAACAAAAACAAGTTTAGATAAGAAAACAAAATAAATCTTATAGTTGGGGTACTATATTAGCATTTTTTTTCCAAAATGTTATATTGTATAACACTTTAAACATGAATATGGGGCATTCAGAAACTTTACCGATGTGAATAGAAACGCTATTTCCTCTTCCCCTTTTAATTGTTTGGGTGTGATGGAAAAAAGTAGGAAATATTTATTTATTTTCGGTGGGAGTCGATTGGGGGCGGATGGAATAGTTATCATTGTTGAAAACTTTTGAACACGGAGCATATTGTTAAAAATCTAAAAGTGATATTTTATCGAAGCAAGTTTTTTATAAGACTAACAAAAAGAGGTGAACATCAATGAAATATCACACAATTTATCTCAAAAAGAAAGTGTCATATCCTAACTATATTTCCTACATAGTAACGATAATCTAAGTGAAAAAACTCCTAACAATTCGACTACTTTAACTCCTTAAAATTATCCAATAATCCTTCCTAAATGCAGCCCATGTAGCTTCAAAACACATCCAACTACAGTGGTTTCGTTATAATGTCTGCAACTTGTTCTTCTGTGCCACAATACTTGCTTCGTTCCCAACTCTATCTCTAGTCAACTTAGGCAAGAAATGAAAACTTACATCAATGTGTTTATTACGCCCTTGCTTGACAAGAATCTTAGTCAGCTTTATAGTATAACAATTATGATATAATATTGTAGTTCACTTTTCTTGTGAACAACCAAGCTTCTCCAATATTCTCCTTATCCATACCACTTGACAAGAACAAGCAGCGGCCATAAACTTCGCTTCACTTGTAGTCAAGTATTAGTTAGAGTAACCACAAGCTGCTCTTTAGATGACCATGATACAACCCCTTTGTTGAATAGAACACATAAAGTGAAGTAATTTCATATCATCCACATCTCTTGCATAATCACTATCTGTATAAGCCATCAAATTTCCATCACATGCCTTTCACAGAAGAATCCCAAGTTCAAAGTACCCTTTAAGTATTAGCACTCTTTTTGGAGTTTTTAAATGTAGCTTGATTGGATTTGCAGAGAATCTGCCAATAAGACATGCAACATACATCAAATTTGTGTAGATGTTAGATACATAAGACTTTCAACCAAATGTATATATATATTGACATTGACTTTTGACTCATATTTCATCCTTCGCTGGGTTAAAACCAGAAACTTTGCACATACTAAACATTTCCAACACCTCTTTTGCATATTTATTTTGACTGATATATCTACCTTCAGAATTTTGTAAATTTTCATCGCCTAAAAAATACTTATCTTTCTCGAATCAGACATATCAACTTCAAGTTTCATAGAATTCTTGAACTTAATAAACATACTTTCATCATTGCCAGTAAAAATCTAATCATTGACATATAAACTAACAAGTAAAATCTTACCTCCATATCATGTTTCTATGAACAATGAATGTTCATTGTTGCAGCTTTCAAACCCCTTCTCAGCAAAGTATGTGCTGGGTATGCATTATTTAACCCTCCTAGATTAGCTTAAGATTTGATTGATACCATAACCTCCCCTCTATTTTAAGGAATTTAGGACCCTATTGTGAATGTGGTGCCCAAATTTTGTGTTGGATTCACGCGAGTTTGAAGACATCCGAGTTATTTGAAAAACGGAGTCGCCACGCCATTTTGATTACCTCAAAACTTTGAAAAAAGGTTTTTACTTGGGTTCGGAGGTTAAGTTACCCCTTGGGAAGAACGTTTGGCGTTCACCCAAAGTGCCTTGCCGGAGCAAGTCTCCCAAGATTTCAGTAATCATGCTTGCTTGCGTGCTTTCTTGTGTGCATGTGTTTGAAAATAAGGGGGGAAATGTCCCAAGTTATCTTCCGGACGTACAAACCATTTGT
This sequence comes from Adenophora triphylla var. japonica, assembly GCA_022495995.1. Taxonomy (NCBI): domain Eukaryota; kingdom Viridiplantae; phylum Streptophyta; class Magnoliopsida; order Asterales; family Campanulaceae; genus Adenophora; species Adenophora triphylla. Next base: position 336,480 of record JAFEMH010001890.1, on the reverse strand, counting down.
TGGTTGTTGCTCGGGATTCCTTGGAATTTTATGTATTTAGGATTATGATCCCGTCCTCATCTTATGACTTGTGATCATCGCATTTTAAACCTCGGGACCCTCGGGACTTGCGTGATCGAGAGAATGACTCTCTTTTGGTCAAAGATGAGGTTCTTTAGAAAAGGAGGGTCCTTAGCCCATCAATCCTACGCTTTAAGACGGTCGAGCTCGTATAGAGGCTTCATACTCTTTCTTAAGCGATAATCGGAGATATAGGGTTCAAGGTGTCCCTTTCTAAAGAAATCGTGAACCTTTAATGGAAGGAACGATGTAAAGATAGGATCTTTTACACCGGTCCGTTCCTAGGTTGGGGATAGGGGAAATGCATGATGAAAAATGACACTTTAATGAAAAGATGACATTTTTGGGTTGCAAATGATGCACTTAGTTTAAAGAAATAATCTTTATTGCAAATGATGCATAAAGATTTGATTTTTATGCAAATGATGCATTTTTGTTGAAGAAATTGGCATTCATTATGCAAATGATGCATAAAGATTGCATTTTGAAAAGCATATGATGCTAGTTTATGGTAAAGACATGATCTTTAAAGCAAATGATGCTTGAACAAGGGGTTTTGAATGCAAAGGATGCATTTTTATTGAAAAGATTGGATTTTTATATGCAAATGATGCATAAAAATGACATTTTATTTGAAAATGGGGGTTTTAGGTGCAAAGGATGCACCTTTATGAAAAAAGACTACATTTTTATGACAAATGAGGTCTTAATGCATGCAAAAAGGGAAAGGGGGTGATAAAGATGTGATCTTTAACTATGAATGCCAAGTCCCAAGCAAGATATATGAATGCAATGAGCAAGTATATCAATTAAAAGCAAGGTTAGGGCGTGCGAGGTTACCAATTGCTTCCTTTGCTTCTTTGGTTGGAGCTAGGAGGAGAGATTGGTCTTGGATCTTCAAGGAGGAGGGAGGGAGCTTCTTGGCCTTCTTCTTCACCTTCTTGAGCCTTCACCAATATTCTTCACGTCTTGGGAGTGGCGAGTGTATTGCTATGGATTGTGTGTATTGTTGTTGTTTGTTGAAATGGGTAGAGGAGGGCTCTATTTATAGGCGATGCGGATAAGGCTAATGAAGCCGTGCGGCCGAGACCTTGGGCTAATGCGGCCGTGCGGGCTTATCCACAATGACTCGGCATTCTAGAACCATGCAAGGTGGCATTATTCTAGAACCTTCTTCCTAATTAAGAAAAACGTGTTTTCTTAATTAGGAAGGCTTCCTTCAGCCCTAATTTTAATTTGGGAATTTGCTCAGGACATTTAGGAACACTAGGAAGGTCAGGGAATTGCAGGAAACTTACCGAAATTGCGGGAAATTTATAGGAAGGCATGAGCCAGATTTGGGTACTTACGAAGCCCTCGGCAACGTCACTTGCAAGGCGAGTGGGGTTGTCGATAGAAAAGGATCCGATCTGGCGAATGCCGAGACGGATTGGGTGACCAAGGTGGTCGAGTGGTGAACCTTTTGGAAGGCTACCTACGTATCCGGAGGAATCAAGCCGGGCCGTAGTTCGGAACTTTAGGATCATTTGGGGAGGAAGAAGAGAAGCGGTCTCTTCTTTGGGGAAAAAGAAGAGAAAATGACCTAGGAGGTCAAGCAATTGATCCCTCTTGGGGATATGCTAGGAGTGACCAAGGTGGTCGGATATACGAACTTCTATGAGATTTGCTTTATCAACGAGGAGTGACAAAGAAACGGGGTGACCAAAGTGGTCGAATGGCTGGACCTTTTATAAAGGCTACCTACGTATCCGGAGGAATCAAGCCTTGATCGTAGTTCAAGCATCACTAGATAGTTAGGAACGATGTCTAGGATTCTTGAGATTTTGACAATTAATGGAGAATTTGTCACTGATTGAAACTAGAGCTTACGTCACTATCGAGTGGATAGAGGTAGCTAGAGTTTGGTGAACTTGAGCATACGTCTCAATCTCTTTCGAATCAGAGATATGGGTTGCCAAAGTTTGGATGATTTAAGCATACGTCACTATTCGGGATAGAGGTAGCTTAAGTTGATAGAAACTTAGCATACGTCACTATTCTGGATAGAGGTAGCTTAAGTAGAGAGAAACTTGAGCGTACGTCACTATTCTGGATAGAGGTAGCTTAAGTTGATAGAAACTTAGCATACGTCACTATTCTGGATAGAGGTAGCTTAAGTTGAGAGAAACTTGAGCGTACGTCACTATTCGGGATAGAGGTAGCTTAAGTTGAGAGAAACTTGAGCGTACGTCACTATTCTGGATAGAGGTAGCTTAAGTTGATAGAAACTTAGCATACGTCACTATTACGGATAGAGGTAGCTTAAGTTGATAGAAACTTAGCATACGTCACTATTCGGGATAGAGGTAGGCTCGGTTTAGAGTTTTGACAATTCGGAGGTTGTCACCTAGCGTTATCCCGTTATAACGGAATTAACGGAGCGGCGGGAATAGAGCTTGATTGCTAAAGAGATAAGGGATATTTTACGAAAAAGATGTTATCTTGGTTAAAGATAACGGAAATTGCATGCCCAAGTGGAAGGTCCGGGCGGGATTGTAATTTACGCTCGGAGCGAATGAAGCCGCCCGGCATGAGATGGAGAAAAAGGAGCCGTACGGCTAGAGACTGTTTTTCAGATTATTTAAAACGAGTTTGAACGGGCATTGGGCATTATTGCCGCCCAAGAACTGCCGAGGAAGAGAGAGAGAAAGGAGAGAATTTCTTCAAAAATTCTTCAATTCCCTTTGCTTCTATCGATTGGAATGGATCCGGAGGGCAATCCCATACCGAGGCAAGCAAGAAGGAACATCTCCGCGGCTGCGAGAAGGAGGAGAAAGGAGCTCGTTCGGACGGAGAGGAAGTATGACTTCCTTACGCCTCCATCGGAGCTTTACCCGGGGAGAAGGGAGCATAAATCAACGAACCCGCGATCGGTTGGGGTAAGCATTCTCATTTTGCTCAAATCCGATGATTTTGCTTGAATTTTGAATGATTTAGGGCTTGACCTAAATTCTAGGATTTTTTGAATGATTTTGAGATGCATGAACAACCTATGAGGCTAAGAATATGCAATGTGCAACTTATTTGATGAAAATTATGAGAATGACTCACTTTTTTCTCGCAAAATGAAGTAAGAATGAGAATTTTCAAAATATGAGACGGAGTTCTTGCCTTGTGCTAGAACTAGGTCAAAATTCTGATTTTCAATGAGAAAACATGATTTTGGAAGATGAAAATGATTCATGCATGCCATTTTATTTGAAAAAATAATGCTTATGTGCAAAGAATTGTGAAAATTGTGATTTTGTGTTTTAGGAAAGCAATGGGACTTGACATGACGCGTTTCAAGTGATGAAAGACGCTTTTTTGATGCAAATAATGCTAGAAAAACTTTTGTGAATGCTTTTCTTTTGAAAATATGTGCATTTTTGTGAATATATGCATGCTTTTGAAAATGATGAAGGGTGACACTTCTTTTTTGTGCTTGTCTACGAGGAGAACAAGTCTAGAGGACCATCGGAGATAGCGGTTAAGCTTTGGCGAGAGGATGCCGGATTTTGAGAAGAATGGGGTGAACCCCAAGAATTTGGTGAGGGCTACCGGTGCTGGATGCGTTTGTAGAGGCCATCGGCGGGGTGTTCACATCACCTCTAAGAGCAAGGGCTTGGTCCGGGCCCTATACGAGTTACGGTGGGATAGTACCCGTAGCTTTCACACAGTAGGGAGAGGCGACGGTGACTCTGCCGACTTCACGGCTATTGCGGCCTACGGTTCACGGGAGGCCCGTGACTTGGAGAGACCACATTACGGTGAGGAGTTCCGGGCTTTGGTCGGGTTTGAGCTGATTCCCAGTTTGAGGATGGAGGCGCGGAACGTCGAGGTGGCGATTCGAGACTTGCATGCGAGAACTTTCTTGCTAATGATGTGGCCCTTGCCCGGTAGGCTAGAGCATTCATATGGTTGATGCTATCGGTCACTATCTTTGCTAATTACGGGACGCTGGCCATGACTTGCCTCCTCGACTCTTTGGAGGATGTGGATGGGATAGGGACGGTCTCTTGGGGAGAGTCCGGATTGGCGGAGTTGTACTTCTCGTTGGACATGTACGGTCGGAACAAAGCTGCTTCCATGGTACTTCTCATTTGCCCTTGAGGTAGTCTCCTTTTTTTTCTTTTCTCTTTTCTGTCTTGAGACTTTTATGAGAGAGAGAATGACCTTTTGATGTTTTGAACATGCGGGCTGGTTTTGCGAGGTGATCGGGTTCTTCCCTTGGAACCGGCAGTGATGTCACCATCTTCCACTGCTATGGTTATTTGGAGGAGATGCGAGGATAAATTCACGGGGAAGACCCGGATCACTTTCGACTACAAAATGGTGAGGCCGATCATCAACGGGGATGGGCATGACGGAGTGGACTTCTACCCTTGGGGCGGGTATCAGGAGATCTTCTTTGGGAGATGCCATTGATGTGACGAGGCGAGAGGAGGTGGCTCAGCTGGGCGACATGTGATGTCATTTACTTGGGGACCGTTTCTCGAGCGGCATGGCCATGTCCCTCCATTGGACGCCATTACTCCTCGGGATCCTCCCGGCACGGATGCTACGGCCCGAGGGATTGGCCGAGAGGATGAGATAGCGAGGTACCGGGCGGCGTGGGCTGCGAGAGGAGTACTTTGACATGGACACCCCCTACTGTTTGTGTTTGTGGAGCGGCGCTGAGGACGCCACGAAGCTAGTGAAGGCGGCGGTCACTCGGGGATATGGGGAGGATGAGCCCTCTTGACCCGCCGATCCCTCCTGCGCATACGTCCTACGTGGTCCATGGAGTGCCGAGGAGGATGAGGATACTGTCCCGATGCTAGGGAGCCCCGGTACACCTTGCTTGCTTTGATAGCCTTTGTGAGTATACTTTTAGGGTCTTATTCCCTTTTTAGCTTTGATTTTACGCTTTGCTTTTGCAATTTTACGAGATTTTACGAGATTTTCTCTTCTTTTCTCGGAGTTCCGGCTCGCACTTACGATAAGTGGTCGGGCGGAATAGGAAATTTGGAAGGACATGTGCCGGTCTCTTCGAGGAAGGCGCTGCGCTTCGAAGGCGGCGGCGGATGCACGGGAGCACAGGCGCGAGACGGCACGTCGGGGCACAGCGTCTACCTCATCGGCCTCGGAATACTCTTCCGGTGCCATGCCTCGGGGCGGGGACCCAGCGGCCCGACATGCAGGCGGTGGTGAGTACGGGCACGATAATGTCCATTTGTCGACGTGAGCGACCGGGAGGACTTGATGAGGAGGCTAGCATCTATGAGTTGAGTAGCGATGAGGAGGAAGAAGAATCGGAGGCCTAGGAGGTCTCTAGAATAGATTTGGAACAAAAACAAACAATGAACAATTTTTATGCACACTTTGTTTATTTTTGCTTTATTTGGGCGCCGATGGGCGAAAACATTGTATTTACATTTTATTTACTTTTCTAATTTATGCTTTCTCAATTTGCATATTATACGAGCCTTGGGGCGACTTTTTGCTTGGAATTGGGTGGCGGGCCAAAATGATTTATAATGGTATATAAATGCTTGAATGGCTTACGGATATGTTTTTGTACGGGTTTTGGTTGAAAAAGTGGGGTGAAAACTCCCTTGGGCAGCAACTTTGGTTGCTTTGCAGAATTTCTGCGAGAGGGCTAATGTAGCCGTGCGGCATGGCCTTGAGGAAAATGAAGCCGTGCGGCTTACGGTTACGTACGAAATTTGGTTATTTTACGAATAAAAGCAAGGCTTGGCCATTTCATTTCATTTTCACTCTAGACTTGTCCCAATTGTTCCCCGAGCATATTTTGGACCTAAAAGCACCATCTTTGAACACTTTGCGATGGAGAAGCCCGTCGGATTGCAAAGGGGAAGCGAGACCATTTTCTATCCGGTCTTCAATCTTGGGCGAGACATAACTTCCAAAATCACAAGGGGACTTGCTTGATTCTTCCTTCAAGATCAAGTCTTTATGGCATTTGAGGGATCTCCGCCCGATTGGGACTGTTGAGAGCCGCGGCAAAGTTACAGGACGTCAGGAGACATGTTCTTGCTTCTCTTACAACGAAATTGTCCCAACGCACGAAGACTTGAGCCTTGATTGGGGGTCCCGAGGCGAGGCTATATCTATTCCGCTGATCGGAGACGTGCCGGTGACGGTAAAGCTTGCATCTTTTCGCGAGATTCCTTTGGGAGAGGTGAGAGGATGATGGTAGCCCGGATAGGATTGACCTTTACGATATCCGGGCGAGGTTTGGGTCTCCGAGATATGGCTGCGACCACGGTGGCTATGGATGCTTTCATTCTCTGCGTATTCTGTTTTGTTTCTTCTTGAGTCAGTGGGGATCTGTCATAGTGGCCTCTTGGACATGGTCGAAGGCTGCGGGTGGGAAGGATATTGTCCGCTGGTTTTGGGAGAGACATTTCATGGGATCGACGGGATGGCTCGGGAGACCATTTCATGAGGTCAGGGAGTCCGGCTATGTTGACTTTGTGGGCTGCGGGAGAGGCTCGGGGCTTTGCTGGGCTTTGCCGACTCGGTGCCCTTGGGTGATTTCTCGGAGAGGTGCGCCTAGGCGGCGGGAACGGGGTAGGCTGGGAGGCGATGATGGCTAGGCTATCCACTTCGGACATCCGTTGGTGGATACCTCATTGGAGGTTGCGGACCGGGAGGATATTTCGGGAGTCTTATGTTGTGAGGGTTCCGAGATTACGCTTTGGTCATCCTTTTATATACCTGCTTGGTATCCGGGCGGTTTGGGGCTTTACGGGAGCCATTGAGTGATTGGGAGGACATCCGGACCATGGAGGTGGTGTCATTGGACATGAGGGATCCGGCCCGGCTTCTCTTTCTTCTCGAGGGCTTGGACATATCTTGCTTTCCCACCGGGGCTATCTTCGGGAGCGGGAAGAGCACCATCTTGACCACTTTGTCTACTTGGGTAGTACGAGAGGGAGATGGGAGCGACTCGGGTTATCTTGGAGGAGAGACGTCGAGCTTTATTGGGAGGCGGCTGCGACTCGAGTAGGACTACGAGGGAGGCGAGGCTAAGGCGAGTTGCCATAACCCGGTCGAGGTGACTTGGTCGAGAGATATGGAGGCTCGGTACAAGAGGTTGTCAGAGGTCGCTCCTTTGGCGAGGCTCGAGAGGGAGGAGGTGCGGACTCGTGCTCGGATAGAGAGAGCGCTTATTGACACGGGGTTGGTGGAGGCTCCGGTGAGGATACCGAGAGGTCGGGAATGAGGGATACCGACATCATTGAGAAGAAAAGGAAGAAGACTCGACGAGGCCGAGGAAAAGGGAAGAAGACCAAAGAAGACTCGGCGAATGACGGCGACGAGATCTTTTCTTAGGATTCCCTTATTGCCATTTTGCAAACACATTAGTTTATTTAGGCATTTTATTGTATTTTAGATCTTTGTAGCGAGGTTAGCGAGTCAAGAGGTAGACCGTGCTTGAACTCATCAAGAAGTTTTTAACTTGTAATGAACAAGAAATATTATTTTAGAAATTAGTCAAGACACATTTCATGGAAATTCAAATGTCTTTTTTTTTATTGATCAGGACATATTTCATGGAAATTTAATCGTCCTTTTTATTGTTTAGACCGAACCATATATGGTGCCTACGTTCCCCTTTTACAAGAAAGGCTAAGGGGCTCGAGGTCTACGTAGTTCATTACGGTGAACTAATTTTTTCGTGTGCGGCCTTTGTTTTTGCCTAGACCGCCCTTTTTGGGGTTTCGGCCTAGTGGGCATTACTCTTTTGCACTAAGATTTTTTTCTTCTTTTTTTTTTTTTATATGTGCAACCCTGTCTTTTGCCTAGACCGCCCTTTTTGGGGTTTCGGCCTAGCTGGGTATTACTCTTTTGCACTTTTTTTTTTTTTTTATTTTTTTTTTTTTTATTAGACATAGTATCTTCGGAGTTTATCACCGTTATTTGGGTGGACAAAGGGATTGCCATCCAAGTCTGCAAGCTTCATGGCTCCTCCCGATAATATCTTACGCACCACATAAGGGCCGATCCAGACGGGTTCCCATTTTCCCGGGGTTGTCTACGGTAGGGGGCTTTACTTTCGGCACTAAGTCACCCTCTTTGATGTCTACTGGCCTTGACCTTTTTATCAAACGCTACGGCCATTCGCCTCTGTAGGCTCGGGTGTGTTCCATGGCTTTTAGCCTTCTCTCGTCAAGCGGGGCTAACTCATCATGCCGGCTGCGCAACCATTCTACTTCATTGACCTTTGTTTTCCGGGAGGACCCTTAATGACGGGATTTCCAACTCAGCTGGTAACACTTTGCTTCCATCCCGTAAGTTAGGGCAAAAGGAGTTTCTCCTGTGGCATTACGACGGACGTTACGCAGCCCGAGTGCTAGGTGCGGCTTTTCGGGCCAATCACGACCACGGGTGGCCATCTTCGGATGATCCGCTCGAGTGTCTTATTAGCGGCTTCCACGGCTCCATTGGTGCGAGTGCATGCGGGGACGACTTGTGGCGAGTAACTACGGGTCGACGGCGGTCTATCGCAGTCTCCTTCGAAGTGTGACCCATTATCGAAATGATCTCGTTGGGCACCCCATATCTGCACATTATGTTTTCTTTGATGGCTGGGCCACTTTTACGGAAGTGAGGACCTTGTAGGACTTGGCCTCTACCCACTTGGTGAAGTAGTCGATGGCTACCAACACGAACTCGTGCCCATTGCTTCTGTCGGGGCTATTTTCCCTATCACGTCAATGCCCCAAGTTGCAAACGGCCAAGGAGTCGTCATGCGGTACGAGGTCATGAGGTGGGAGATGGTTGAGGTTGGCAAACCGGCGGCACTTGTCGCGAGGTTCGGACGTCTTTGAGCGATCTGTCTCCATGGAGATCCGGTAGTAACCCATTACGAGGATCACTTGCATCGGGGCTCGGCATTCATGTGAGGACCGCAAGGACCATTGTGGACTTCGGTCATCAACTCTCTGGCTCTTTCTTGAGTGACACATAAGAGGAGTGGTCCTTGATAGCGTTTCTTGTACGGGTTGCCTCCTAGGATGACATAATGGGAGGCCAACCTTTTCGGGGCTCGCAAGCTTTTGGCTCGACACCTTCTTTTGGTCTACCTTCTTCGTCTCTGAAAGCGACTCTCCGTCTTTGAGGAATTGGTAAATACGGATTTGTACCAAGGTTCCTTTATGGGCTCGGGTCCCAGGTCCACTTCATAACGAAGGTGGGGCTTCTCTTCTACCCACTACGAAGGGCTTTATGGCTTTTCCCTCGGGGATCTCTACCAATGAGGCTAGAGTAGCTAGGGCATCTGCGAATCTGTTCTTTTCCCTCGGCAAGTAGTGGAAAGTCACTTCTACGAAGCTGTCCGATCCAACTCCTCCATATGGGCATGATACCGTTGCGAGATTAGGGTCCATGAGTCTTCCACTTGTTGGAGACTTGGTTGATGATCGGGCGAGTCTCAGTAAACTTCGAGCTCCTTGACATTTCTTTCTAAGGCGGCCTCCAACCCGGCAATGCGAGGCTTCATACTCGGCGACATTGTTCGTGGCGGGAAAGTTCAACTTGAGGGCTATGGGGGTATGCTCATCTTTCGGATCGACCAATAGCATTCCTACACCATTTCCTCTTTTGTTAGCGGCTCAGTCGAAGAACAATTGCCATCTATTCTCGAGCTCATTGCAAAGATCCCTTCATGCAGGAATTGGGGTTCGGGCCCTCTGTCTTCATTCTTGGGGAAGTTCGCCGGGTGATCGACAATGCTTGACCCTTGATGGCCTTTACGGTCACATAGTTGATGTCGTATTACGCCAAGAAGAAGGACCACTTCGCTAAACGCATCGAGAGGGAAGGCTTGTCAAAGATGTACTTGATGGGGTCCATTTTCGAGACCAAATTCACGGGGTGGGCTTGCATATAATGCTTCAATTTGCCGACTACCCGGACCGATCTGCCACGAGTCTTTTCACATCTTGAGTAATTGAGCTCACTCCCTGTAGCTTCCGGGTGACAAAGTAAATGGCGTTTTCTACGAGAGTCTTTCTTTTCTGAGCAAGCATAGCCCCAGCTGCCGTGTACGTGACGGTGAGATAGAGCGAGAAGAGGCTTACGTCTATGTGGGGGGCATAGTGCGGGGGATGTACTAAGTATGCCTTGATCTGGTCAAAGGCATCTTGGCATTCTTCGGTCCATTACGTGTCCACATTCTTCTTCATGAGCTTGAAGATGGGCTCGCACATAGTGGTCAGCGATTGGCAAGCGGGTGATGTCTTGCAATTTACCCATGAAGCTCTTGACTTACATGCGGGTTTGAGGTGGCCTCATATCCATGATGGCTTTGATCTTTCGGGGTCAACTTCTATACCTCGCTCAGTGACCATATACCCAAGCACTTTTCCCCTTGTCACTCAGAAGGTGCATTTGGCGGGGTTTAGTCTCATGGAATCTTGTCTCAACCTCTCAAAGAATTTTCGTAGGTCAACAAAGTCTTGCCCACCCTCTCCTTTGGAGTGGATTATCATATCATCTACGTAGACCTCAATCTCCTTGTGGATCATGTCATGAAAAAGCGCGGTCGTTGCCCTTTGGTAAGTAGCGGCATTCTTGAGCCCGAATGGCATTCTTGTATAACAGTAGGTTCCCCATGGTGTGGTGAAGGCTGTCTTTTCTTGGTCTTCCTCGGCCATCTTGATGCGGTTGTAGCTGCAAAACCATCAACGAAGGATTTGACTTCGTAGTTGGCGGTGGAGTCCACCGGGATGTCTATGTTTGGCGAGAGGGTAGTCGTCTTTGGGGCTGGCCTTGTTCGGATCTCGGAAATCCACACGGCGGCGCACCTTCCCATTGGCCTTGGTTACGGTCACGATGTTGGACAACCATGTCGGGTATTCAATGACTACGATGAACCCTACCCGCGGTAGCTTCTCAATTTCTTCTTTGACTGTAGAGACCATTCGGCTTAATCTTTCTCGGTTTACGCTGCGGCTTAGCATGCGGTGCTAGAGGGATTACGTGTTCTACTATCGAGCTGTCTAGCCCGGCATATCCTTGTATGACCATGCAAACACGTCGACGTATTCTACGAGCGGCTCGATCAATCTGTCCCTTTCAACCCCCTGGAAGAAGCTTCCAATCTGTGTCTCTTTAGGTTCCTCAATAGTACCCAAGTTCACACTTATCAAAACCTCCTCGGCGGCTTGGGCCCGGTTTTCCTCTTTTACGAAACACCTTAAAGATTTCTTTAATGTATTGTTCGTTTAGTGTGTTTGCATCTTGTTCAAATGATTCATTATTAGCTTGTTGTTAAGTTTTGAGTTAATTTATCATTTGTTAAGTTGGCAATAAGAGGATAATCGAAAGATTTGTCATTTCATTCAAAATAAGGGGAAAGATGACATCGATTACATTTTCATAATCCTCGGGCGTGAGGCCTTCGGATGACTACGAGGCTGGAATTCAAAGATTCTGACTCGTTGAATAGACAACGGTGACTCTGGACCCTACGCTACTTATTGACTCGAGGGGACTTGACAAGGGTTGGGCCAGGATCTCGCTCCTTCTTCTTTGTTGCCACAGGGAGTAGCGATCTTGCCGGCGTTGTCATTTGATTGTGCACTCTGCGGATCATTATTGCCTTTGTCGACACCAATTCCATAGGAAGTACTCGGGCGATGCGGCGGAATCTCCTTTACGAACTTAACTTCATCCATTTGTACCTGCAGGGCGGTAGGACCGGTTGTGCTTTCGGCATACGAGATACGGCTTTCTTCATCCCAAAAGTCTTACGGCTTGTTCATTCTTCTCTCTACCTTTTCCCAAACGGGGTTGGGAATGATCCTCGGGAGTAGTAAGAGCCATTACAAACACATTATGCTCATCATGGGTAATGAAGGGTTACGGAGAGACTTTCATTAACATGGCTTGTTTTACTTCAAACTCGCGAGTCTTCATAAGTGAGCCTTTCTTACGTAATCTTGACCATAGTTCTTGGTTCGATGTCGTAGAAAAGAGGCCGAGCTCGACAACATTAACGAAATCGGTTCCGACTATGGGTCCAGCTTGTCCCTCCATGGCGGCGGCATTAATCGAGATCTTTCCATTTCCCTGTAATTCGGCATAAGGAATATTGAATTTCGGGATATCTATGACCTCTGGATTTCCAAAACCGTTTCCATTCGTTCCTCCGAACTCGATCATGTTGACTCGATTGTTAGCGGGAAGAGGATTCTTGACCACATTGGGACCCCGAGGTGGTTCTAACTTGCCTTCTTCAACTAGGCGAGAGATCGGGAGCTTCGGGTAGGTGCAATCATTAGTGTTATGGCCATGATAATTGTGAAAGCGACGGTGTTTGGTCTCGTCCATTACGATCTTGGGGTTCTGGGCTTCCGAGTTTTCCAAAGGTCGATGAGTCCTTGGGCTACCAAACCGTCGAAGACCTTTTCTAGTGGCATTAGAAATCTTCGGCGGTATAGAAAGGGAGCTTTGGCTTTGCGGCGGCTTGGCTGCATTACATCCCGCTTTCTCATTACGAATGTAATTAACGGCGCCAATCACTTCTTTTCCTTTCACGGTGGCAGTGGGGCATTTGACACCGGTGCTTTGTAGCGGTAAGGCCAGGCATTCTGTGGCGGGGCCATATTGAAGGCATTCTCAAACTTGGTGCCGGCATTTACCATTGCCGAAGGTCGGGATAGTAGTAATTGCCAATTTGGACTCTTAGTTGAGGTTTCAAGCAAGATTGGAAGATCTCCATCTGTTCCTCTTCATTGAGTGGGGTCATCATTTCTTGAGCTTCCAATTCCATCTCTTGTAGAATTCACTTGGCTCATACGAACGTTGTAGGGTACCACTGTAGGTCATTGGTGGTTTCCCAATTCAAATTGGCCTTATACTTTTCTAGGAACGCTTCCTTGATGCGGTCCCAAGTAGCTCGGGCTTACGGTTTCACATGCGGGAACCACCTAAGAGTGAACCTTTTAATGATAGCTGAAAATGATCGGCCATTTGTTCTTTGTGTACAATCTTTGGCTCTCATGGCAAGAATGTAGCTTTCAATGTGAGTCAGGGGACAATCGGTGCCGTTGAACTTTTCAATTTACGGCATTCGGAATTTTGGAGGGAGAGGGACAACTTTCTTTGGGATCGGTGATGCGGTATCTTTGTCCTCTTGGTGTCTATTTCCCCAAACTTCTCTTGCATGGACCTAACTTGTTCCATTAGCCAAGCCATGTCGGAGTCGGGGGATGGTTTAGGATTGCTTGATTAGGAGAAGGCTTATCGATTTGGGTGGAAGGACGGTAGGTGGCACGGTGGTAGGCTGGTACCAAGGCTTGGGGATCTTTGGAGGAAGTAAGTGTAAACTTGACCGGGTCCGTGTTCCGTGAGACGGGCCGGAGGCATAGGAATTAGGCTCATAATTTCCGAAGTAGGAAAAAGGATACGGAACCTCACGGGGTCTGTTGGCAAAGTTGGAGGTGGAAGATCTGCGTGGCGAGGACATGAATTGAAAGGATCATTGAGCTGATTTTGAGGCCTAGGGAATGCACAGGATGGCCCATGCGAGGAGAGGGAGTGAATCCCATGGGGTAATGCGAGAGGCTGCATGCTTAGGGATAGGCGAGGCGTTTGCTTTACGGTTGATAGGGAACAAAGTGGGTCTCATTTGAGGAGGTGAGGGTGTCGGGATCTGATGGCTTGAGATGTTGGAAAGAATTTGAAGAGGGGTAATCTGGATAAGGGATCGTATGAGGATGGAGGAGGGCATTGGTTATAGGTTGATGGAGTGAGATGGGGCGCCACGGAGGCTCATCTTCTATCATCACCAAGGAGCCGATTGGGCTCGACCACTATTTGAACTCCATGACGACGAAGCGCTTCAATGAGCGTGGCTTGCTGTTCCTCATGGGCCTTACATTGTTTTCCGGGGCTAAGGTTAGCTCTTCTTCCCTAGTCATCTGGTTACCCAAACCGGCCTTGTTCTCTGTCAAATCGGCCATTCGACTCTCGAGCGAGGATTACGGCGAACTATCGAGGATTACTGCGCTAACAAGTCGGCGGCCGGTGTTCTCACCCACTTCTTTCTCGGCTGCGGGAAAGGGATAGGAAAGGTTTAGACTCGGGGTAGGTGTTTAGGCTGAAGGCTCAAGCAATATGCAAATTAGAATCTTCAAGTTTACTTAAAACAGTGTCTTTTATTAATATCTATTTGGTTGGAAAAGGGATTACGCCCTTCTTTTTCACAACTACTCTAGATCTGGATCGGTGGGTTCCGTCACTACGTCTATAAGCCCCTCGTATTCCACGTATTTCGACCTCCCGGGGTGGACGGCCCGGGCGAGGGTCCTATAGGGCACGCGGATCCCACGGCCAGGAGTAAAGAAACGCTCCTATCGGGTCTAGCGGGTCATAGGACTTTTCAACGCACGAGCGATGCGGATTATAGTCAAGGCAATACCGGGAAAGTCTCGTCTCTGCCTTGACGGATCTTTGGCGAGTTTCGCTTGAGCGAATGACGGTTTTTGACTTTCGGTAATGTCAGAGAATAATAGGCATGGGTCGGGCGGTAAAAAGCCGGATGACACGGTGTCACATTGAACTTCGTTGCATACGCGGTGCGTGAGTCGGAATCGAAGTCAATGCGGTCAAGATCTTGCCAATTTTTCCTTGTCGGAATTTTGGCGAGCTTCGCTTGAGCGAAAGATCTTTTGATTTTTGGCAAAGACTCGGTCTTGACTCTTACGCATTCCGTGCGGGTCAAGGTCAATAGTCAATGTCGGAGTCAAGATTCCCACCGATTTTTCCTTGTCGGAATTTCGGCGAGAATTTCGCTTGAGCGAAAATCTTGGCTTCCGTTATGAGCTAAGGCTTGACCTTTACGTGGGTATGCAAGCTGGGCTATATGACACGGACTAGACCAAAAACCAACCAAAAGTCACGGTTTTTGAAACGTGTGACACGGGCTGTGCATTGGTCGACCTTTGGCTGCCATGGGGAGGTTGGGATGATTCCGTGCGCGCCGGGAGCATCGTAAGGCTGTCCGTGGCTGCATTTGGAACCACCCTCGGGTTTGAAGGACGTGCGTGCAAAAGTGTACGGGATATATCGGTGCGCGTAGTGTGCGGTCTTCCTAAAAATGTTCCTTTTGAGTTAAAACAGAGATTTTCATAAATGTGTTTTAAAGGAATGATTTTCGGGACGGGGAAAAATGCAACACATAAGCACGTAAATTTTAAGGAGCCCCGATCGGTCATGGAGCTGAATAGCCCCAAGGCTGCTAGGGCTTGCCCGGATTAACCATGATTTTCTGGTGGAATTGCCTTTGAGGTCGCCGGTCGAGAATCCATGAGGATTGAGCCGTACGGCTTGCATGGATCAATTTTCCAGGTTCCACTCCTTTTGCTATTTTTCGGGTTATTTCCCGTTTCAAAGTATGCACAAATTCCAAGATGCAAATGATGCAATGCATGGTAAAGAAAGCAAGCGCGATTAATGAAATCGGCGATGGGAGTCTAACCCGCTCAAAGGGAAAAGCTTTCTCTATTTTTTTCAAAATTATTTTTTTTTCGAAAAGGGATCTTGAGTACGTGGATTGTTAAACCACCGGTTATCCCAACTCCCACGTCAGGGAGTGTACAGGAAGGGTAAGTGGTTTCCACCTATATACCGAGTATCGATTTTTGTTTTGAAAATAAAAGCTTTTCTCCTTTGGGATTTCCCCAGCGGAGTCGCCAAACTGTGAATGTGGTGCCCAAATTTTGTGTTGGATTCACGCGAGTTTGAAGACATCCGAGTTATTTGAAAAACGGAGTCGCCACGCCATTTTGATTACCTCAAAACTTTGAAAAAAAGGTTTTACTTGGGTTCGGAGGTTAAGTTACCCCTTGGGAAGAACGTTTGGCGTTCACCCAAAGTGCCTTGCCGGAGCAAGTCTCCCAAGATTTCATTAATCGTGCTTGCTTGCGTGCTTTCTTGTGTGCATGTGTTTGAAAATAAGGGGGGGAAATGTCCCAAGTTGTCTTCCGGACGTACAAACCATTTGTTGGTTGTCGCTCGGGATTCCTTGGAATTTTATGTATTTGGGATTATGATCCCGTCCTCATCTTATGACTTGTGATCATCGCATTTTAAACCTCGGGACCCTCGGGACTTGCGTGATCGAGAGAATGACTCTCTTTTGGTCAAAGATGAGGTTCTTTAGAAAAGGAGGGTCCTTAGCCCATCAATCCTACGCTTTAAGACGGTCGAGCTCGTATAGAGGCTTCATACTCTTTCTTAAGCGATAATCGGAGATATAGGGTTCAAGGTGTCCCTTTCTAAAGAAATCGTGGAACCTTTAATGGAAGGAACGATGTAAAGATAGGATCTTTTACACCGGTCCGTTCAAGGTTGGGGGATAGGGAAATGCATGATGAAAAATGACACTTTAATGAAAAGATGACATTTTTGGGTTGCAAATGATGCACTTAGTTTAAAGAAATAATCTTTATTGCAAATGATGCATAAAGATTTGATTTTTATGCAAATGATGCATTTTTGTTGAAGAAATTGGCATTCATTATGCAAATGATGCATAAAGATTGCATTTTGAAAAGCATATGATGCTAGTTTATGGTAAAGACATGGTCTTTAAAGCAAATGATGCTTGAACAAGGGGTTTTGAATGCAAAGGATGCATTTTTATTGAAAAGATTGGATTTTTATATGCAAATGATGCATAAAAATGACATTTTTATTTGAAAATGGGAGTTTTAGGTGCAAAGGATGCACCTTTATGAAAAAGACTACATTTTTATGACAAATGAGGTCTTAATGCATGCAAAAAGGGAAAGGGTAGTGATAAAGATGTGATCTTTAACTATGAATGCCAAGTCCCAAGCAAGATATATGAATGCAATGAGCAAGTATATCAATTAAAAGCAAGGTTAGGGCGTGCGAGGTTACCAATTGCTTCCTTTGCTTCTTTGGTTGGAGCTAGGAGGAGAGATTGGTCTTGGATCTTCAAGGAGGAGGGAGGGAGCTTCTTGGCCTTCTTCTTCACCTTCTTGAGCCTTCACCAATATTCTTCACGTCTTGGGAGTGACTGAGTGTATTGCTATGGATTGTGTGTATTGTTGTTGTTTGTTGAAATGGGTAGAGGAGGGCTCTATTTATAGGCAGTCTGGATAAGGCTAATGAAGCCGTGCGGCCAGAGACCTTGGGCTAATGCAGCCGTGCGGGCTTATCCACAATGACTCAGCATTCTAGAACCATGCAAGGTGGCATTATTCTAGAACCTTCTTCCTAATTAAGAAAAACGTGTTTTCTTAATTAGGAAGGCTTCCTTCAGCCCTAATTTTAATTTGGGACTGCTCCAGGACATTTCCGGAACACTAGGAAGGTCCGGGGAATTACCGGGAAACTTACCGAAATTGCCGGGAAATTTAACCGGAAGGCATGAGCCAGATTTGGGTACTTACACCTATATAATAAAGCTTAGACTTTAATTTTTTAGCTAAGTCCATTTTATAGAATAGGCTTGAAGACTGGCACAAGACTCATTGGATTTGAGGATGCAGTTCAGATGTTTCAGACCGCCTTGTTAAAACCGCCTAGAAGAACCGCTCCTTGCAACTGCTTGGTGGAATCCTTGTCTGAAACTGCCTTATGAACTCCAGTGTGTAAACCGCCTTGTTGAACCGCTCATGCAAACTGCACTGCAGTTCAAACCACACTAATGGATCCTCTACTGGTGAAACCGCCCCTGTCTAAACCGCTTCTACACCAGACCGCTCCAATGATTGAAGACTTGAAGTGAACCACATTTGACCGTTGGAATCTACGTCAGCAATGACAAAAGTCAACCACCAAATCTTGTCACGTGATTCAATGTCAGAGAAGATCTGCAAGGATCTTGAAAAGGTGACAGGTGTCCTAACTACCTTACTTGCAGCTGGAGCCTGATCAGCTTTACCTGCAACTGCTGTACCTAAGGACAAAAGTGGATATTGTGGACCAATGGAAAAGCATCAGTACAGTCCTTGCAACAGCTGTGTCCAACGGCTATATCCTTGATGCTTGGGTATAAATACCCCCAATTTTCACCATTTGAAGATTGCTTGAGAAATTGATTTGCTGTGAGTTCATACGAAGTTGAAGTTCTGCCCAGAAAATTTCCAGTCTTTGAATCTTCATCTTCCACTTCAAGAAAATTATCCCAGCCCAGAAATCAAGCCTTATACACATCAAGAATCATTGTGCTCTACATCTCATAGATCTAAAGAGCCTTGATCTTGAATACACACACACACCTCACTTGTTTAATCACATAGATTATTCATTTGAGATACACTAGTTATAGTCTAGGATTCGATCTTCATAGAATAGATTTTAGATCTGAGTTTGAATACTTTGTAACTTGTAATCTCTCTCATACTCAATATAAAATCTAACTCTTAGAAAATCCAAGACTAACCATCTTGGTAGTGGACGTAGATCGTTTATCGATTGAACCACTCCAAATATTGTGTTCTTACTTTTCTGCATTTATTATTTCTTGTGCTTATTAATTATCTACCCTTTTTATCTGCTTGATCTTAATTATAGTTATCCATTGCTGTGAATTGTGTTTGGAGTTAACTTTGTCAAACCTCATTTTTAGTTTTATATCTGCTCACAAAACCGCACTAAAACCACTTTGCAAACCGTACCTCCAAAACCGCTTTGTAACTCAAATATTCCGCTGTGCATTTTACAACTCTACTTGCAATTTCTAACACACTGCAAGAGGTTTTGTAAGCTTAAGAGGTTTAGTTTTAAAAGAGGGCAAAAAATTTGTAACAGCTATTCACCCCCTCCCTTTAGCTATTTTTTCACCCTTGTTGCCACCTTTGGGACCAACAAGTGGTATCAGAGCTAAACACATTTATAAAACCACTGTTTTTCAAGCTTAACATCTTGTGTGCCGATTCGATATGGCAAACTCAAAGACAATGACAACTGTTAACTATTCACACATTCCAATTTTGGACGAAGACCACTTCGACATCTGGAAGTGTCGAATGCTTATTCATTTGGAGACTATTGATGAAATGCTGATGGAATGCGTGATCAATGGCCCGTTCGTTCCCATGAAGGCCAACACCGATGCATCCACCAGTGCAAAAATTCCAAAAGTTAAAAAGCCAAAAGGGGAGTGGTCAGATGAAGAGAAGAGATTAGCTGCCTTAGACAGCAAGGCGAGGCACATCATTTCTGGAACCCTTCCCGTTTTAACCCTTAAAAAAGTGATGTATCTAGCAGATGTGGGATGCCATAGAGAGCTACCTCGAAGGTGATGACGAGTGCAAGGAAAACAAATTATATGCTGTTGAAAGATCCTACAACAACTTCAACAGGAAATCCAACTAAACCTTGCGTCAGACCTATGGCCGCTATATTGAGGTAGTTAATGCTTGTAGATCTCTTGCCAAGACTTTAACTGATAAGGATATCAATATGACTTTCCTAGCTGCTTTAGGTTCTAGATGGGTAAATAAATCAACCTCTCTAGAAGACTCCAAAGTTTTGAATACTTGGTCATTAAGTAACTTGTATGCAAAACTTAGAGTCTATGAGCTTAAATTAAATCATATTGAAGAGATTGAAGGGAAAACCAAATCGCTTTCTATGTCTGTCGTGGAACATGAGGAGAAACCAACCACATCCAATCAAATAGCTGATCCTTCCATATCAACCTCACCACTCATCGAGATGGATGATGATGACTTTGCCATGTTTGTGAAAAGATTTCAAAAATTTAGAAAATCCTCAAAACCTTTCACAAAAACATTTTCAAAAGGCAAACCTCCAGTAACGTTTACAAAGGCTGCAGATACAAAGAAAAAGAGTGATTTAGTTTGCTACAACTGTAGAAAACCTGGTCACTTTGCATCTGAGTGTCCACAGCCTAAATATGAATACATGAAAAAGAAAACCTCTCCTGCGAAATTTTCTCATTGCAAGGGAATGGTTGTTGAGGAGGAAGAGAATTCTAAGGAATTAGCAACTTGGATTGAAACAGACTCTGAAATTTCCAATCTTAAGGACCAAATCAAAAGTATGTCTCCTCTTGCTGACCAAAACCGCATCCTAGAAACTAAGGTTGCTGCACTTCAACTTAGGAATGATGATCTGGTCACTCAAATGAACGATCTCCAAAAGATTATTGATGGATGGCTCAAGTCTCAGGTCACCTTGGATCAAATCTTAGATACCCAAACGATCAGTGTTAAAGAAGGTCTGGGATTTGAAACAAGTGAAAAGGAGAAGTGTGCATCCTGTTGTGAAAAGGATGAGGAAATCTTAAAACTAACTAAAGAAATTCCAAAGGGGAAGCGTGCTGATTCTAAGGGTAAAGGACAACTTAATTTCAATTATGTCTACCCAAAGAAACAGTTTGGGAAAAACTCTCAGATGAAAGGAAAAGATTCTGAGAGTGAAGATGCAGAGGAGATGTCTTATGGAGTTGACCGCACCTCTACTCCAACCGCTCCTGGTGGAATAGGTGGTGCTGCCAACTGTAAGGCTGACCGCCCCTCTTCTTCGACCGCACCTCCTGCCTTCAAAAGAAAGAAGAGCGTTCCAAGAAAATCCACGGTCAAACCAAAGAAAACTACCTTTGTCAAAGCTGAAACCGCTGTTCCCAAACCGCATGCAACTCCTAAGAAAAGTAAGGAGTTAGTAAAACCTCATGATGCTTGTAGCTTTCATAAATGCTCTGTGTGTGATGGTTTAGGTCACAAGGCTGCAGAATTCCTTTTGCGGTTCACACCCAATGCCAGGAAGAGTAAACCTCCTTCTGTCAAACAGGTGTGGATCGTTAATGGTTGCTAACCTTAGGACCCAAGGAATAAAGGGGGCCTCATTCTTAATGTTTACATTTCAGGTCCTCTGCTTAATGGCTGGTCACTCCAAGGATAATGAATGGTATCTTGACAGTGGCTGCTCAAGACATATTACTGGAGATAGATCATTACTAGAAGATGTCATTGAAGCAAGTGGTCCGTCTGTAACCTTTGGTGACAACAACAAAGTCAAAACCATTGGGTATGGTGTAATAAGGAGAGGAAACCTAACCATTGAGAAGGTTTCTCTTGTTGAAGGACTCAAGCACAACCTCCTTTCAATTTCTCAATTCTACGACAAAGGAATGCTTTGCAACTTCACGTCATCAAATTGCTTTATCAAAAATAGCATTTTCGGAGTCACCCTACTCACAGGGATTCGTAAGAGTAATATTTACATTATTGATCTAGATTCTGCATGTAGTATTACTAATCTCTGTTTTGTAGCTAAAAATGTGAGCGAAAATAGTTGGTTATGGCACAAGTAGTTGAGCCACTTGAACTTCAAGTATCTAGCAAAGATTGGAAGGGAAAACCTCATTCGTGGTTTACCCAAAGTGGCTGACCACCATCCAGAGAAATGCAGTGCATGTCAACTTGGTAAGCAAACCGCGTCGTCTTTCACCAGCAAGACCGCGCCATCAACTGCAAGATGCTTACAACTGCTTCACATAGATTTGTTTGGACCCGTTACCACTGCCAGCATTGGAGGAAGTAGATATACTTTAGTGGTGGTGGATGATTATTCAAAATATACTTGGGTTGAGATGATGATTACTAAGGATGATTGCTATGACATCTTAACCTCCCTCTTTAGACGGCTCCAAACTCAAAAAGAAGATGACATCGTTAGTGTTCGATCAGATAATGGAACAAAATTTAAGAACAACGGTGTTGCTCAGTATTGTGATGACCATGGGATTGATCACAATTTCTCGACTGCTGGTGTTCCACAACAAAATGGGGTTGTAGAAAGGAAGAACAAGACGTTGATTGAGGCTGGAAAGACAATGATATCAAAAGCAAAGCTGCCTCAGTATTTTTGGGCTGAAGCAATCAACACAGCATGCTTTACTCAGAACCGCTCCCTCATCAACAAAACCTATAACAAGACTCCATATGAGCTATGGAGAGGAAGATCTCCCAACATTGCATTCTTCAAGATCTTTGGCTGCAAATGCTTTATCCTCTACAACAGAAGAGAAAATAGAGGTAAATTCTGAGCCAAGGCCAATGAAGGTATTTTTGTTGGGTATGCTAAACATTCAAAAGCTTTTCGTGTTTTTAATAAAACTAGTTTAAAGATAGTTGAGTCTGTCCATGTTACATTCGATGAGCATTCTCTCCTTGAGCCACATTTGGCTCCAAATGTTGCTGATGATTTTGCTGAGCATAATGAAACAGGTGAATCCTCTAGAACCGCACCTGAACCTCAACCGCAAAATCCAGCACCCTCAACTGAAATTCCCTCAAACCGCACATTTGAAACCGCACCTGAAGTTTCCACTCCAGATGCAACTCCAAGGGAAGAAGATGTTGAGAATTCCCCCATCCAGCTTATTGAACCTCTTCGTCAACTTACATTCCATGACTTCGCTGAAGGATCTAACGATGTTCCAATTGAAGATCTTCAGCAAACCTCAGTCCAACCAGACTTACCCCCGGAGGTTCGTGAAGTCAGCAGTCACCCTCTCTCTAATGTGATTGGTGATCTGTTTTCCGGTGTTCAAACAAGGAGATCGAACTATGATGAGCATACTTCATTGTTATCTCAAGTTGAACCCAAGAAGATTGATGAAGCACTCCAAGATTCCAGTTGGGTCATTGCTATGCAAGAAGAACTCAACCAGTTTGAAAGATGCAAGGTCTGGACATTGGTGCCTAGACCTCAGGATCAAGGAGTGATAGGAACTAAGTGGGTGTTTAGGAATATCATGGACGAGAATGGAAGCATCACAAGGAATAAAGCAAGGTTGGTTGCACAAGGATATCGGTAAGAAGAAGGAATTGATTATGATGAAACCTTTACTCCAGTTGCAAGATTGGAAGCTATTAGAATCTTCTTAGCCTACGCCTCTTTCAATAGTTTCAAGTTATATCAAATGGACGTGAAGAGTGCTTTCCTCAACGGTGAACTGTAAGAGACCTTGTATGTTGCCCAAGCGCCTGGATTTGAAGACGCCAAATTTCCAAATCATGTCTACAAACTCCAAAAAGCTTTGTATGGACTTAAGCAATCTCCAAGGGCATGGTATGAGACTCTCTCTAAATTTTTACTAAAAAAGGATTTAAACGCGATAAAATTCATACAACTCTTTTTATTGCCAAATATAATGATCATACTCTACTTGTTCAAATATATGTTGATGATATCATTTTTGGTTCTACTAATGAGTTATTTTGTAATCATTTCGAGAAGCTAATGAAAAGCAAGTTTGAGATGAGCATGATGGGAGAATTAACATTCTTCCTCGGGCTTCAAATCAAGCAATGCGAAGAAGGTATTTTCCTCAGCCAAGCCAAATACACCAAGGAGTTGATAAAGAAGTTTGGATTAGAAAATGCTAAAGCATATGATACTCCAATGGCCACCGGCAATAAGCTAGATAAAGATCTAAAAGGTAAGAAGGTTGATCAAATCCTATATCGAGGTATGATCGGCTCATTACTTTATTTAACTGCTAGTAGGCCCGATATCATGTTTAGTGTCTGTGTATGTGCACGCTATCAAGCAGATCCTAGAGAAGCACATTTAATTGCAGTCAAGCGTATAATCCGCTATTTATCTGGAACCACTAACCTTGGACTTTGGTATTCCAAAGATTCGAACTTCGATCTTGTAGGTTATTCAGATGCAGATTATGCTGCTTGTACTATTGGCAGGAAAAGCACTAGTGGTACTTGTCATTTCCTCGGGAATAGACTAGTTGCTTGGGCCAGCAAGAAGCAAGCTTCAGTTTCAGTGTCAACCACAGAGGCTGAGTATATTGCTGCTGGAAGTTGTTGCTGTCAAATCCTTTAGATGAAGCAGCAGTTGGTGGACTATGGAATTGAAGAAGGAAATTTCCCTATCATGTGTGACAACACTTCAACAATTTCAGTCTCTAACAACCCTGTCATGCATTCCAAGACCAAGAACATAGATATCAAGTATCATTTCCTTAAAGACCATGTGGAAAAGTGGAATATCCATTTAGAGTATGTGGGAACAGACAACCAGATTGCTGATATCCTCACCAAAGCTCTGAATTCCAAGTGATTTTCTTTCCTCAAAGGAGAAATGGGTATGCTTGAACTTAAATGATTCTATACTTTTTATTTGCTAACTTGTGTGTTGAGTTTAGATTGATATTCCTGTTGAGGATTCAAACCTCACCTGTTGAAACCGCGTCTACCAAAACCGCAAGCAGTCAAAACCGCCTGCATCCAACTGCCAATGTCAAACCGCTTGATGCAGCTTGACCGCTTGATCCAAACCGTGTTTCAACATTAGAGTAAATTCTGTCTATTTATTTCTTATCTTAAAAAAAAAAAAAAAACTGTTCAAATTCTTTTTATTTATTTTTTAGTCCTTATTTTGGCATAAGGGTATTTTTGCAAATGTTTTCCCACATTATTTCAAAATTTAAATGTATTTAATGCAAAGGGGACATGAGCATTAAAAACCCTCATGTCAGCCGTCATAGAGAGAAGTGCAGGAGGTGAAAGGGTGCAACAGTTGGTATTTTTAATCATTTTTCTTCTGAACAAACTGCCTGCCCCCTTCACCTATATATACCTCAGTTGGTGAAATTCTAAACTTTTCACCTGTCATTTCTCTGCACTTGTACTTTCTCTCTACCAACTTCTCTCTCTCTCTCTCTCTAAAAACCCTCTAAAAACCTCCATTTTCAAACCTTAATCTAAAATGACTTCAACCTCCAAAGGGCAAAAAGCATCAGCAGTCACTGGGGCTCCCAAGAAACCTATATTGGATATGGTAATGATTTCTAACCCTAATTCCTTTTATTTTTCAAAATCTGCCATGGTTGAACAAGAAACCCTTTCGTATGCTTATTCTGCATTTTTGATGATTGTGTTCTTGTTTCTCAGTCATTTTCAATGATTTTTGCTGTGTTTTGTTTGGATTCATGCATGGATTCAATATATATTGTTTATTTCATGATCCATCCATGCCTTGAACACTGATTTAATGATTTTCAGTTTATGTTCTTCGAAACCATTTCTGTGTTCTTGATGATTCTTGGTGATTCTGACTTAAAGTTGTTATTTTGATGATATATTGTTAGTCTACAACTTGTTAGGATCATTTTGATATGCTTTTTGTTGATTTTGGTCAAGTTTTTGATTCTCTGTGTTCTTGGTGTTCATGACTGTTCTTCGTGTTCTTCATGAAGTTCATAAGTTTTTCATGAAATTTCTTATGTTTTGGATACCTTGATTCTGAATAGTGGTTTTCCATACTTAGAAAAAATTTGGATTTTTTCATGAATTTTGGATTTCACTTGGTTTTGAAACCGCTTGGCATAAAACCGCTTCACTTTTCAAGTTTCAAAACCGCATGCTTTATTGTTTGAAACTGCCTATGTCAACCGCTTGATCTTTACTGCTTTCAAACCGCATGCTGTTTAAAATTTCCTTTCTTAATTTTTGAGATTTTACTAAGTATATAGGCTGGACACCATAACCTTTCCCTACAAAACATTGCTTGTATGTATGGGATAAATTTGGATTACAATGCCACGTACTAAGTAATCTTGTTCTCAAATCCTCATTTTCTCTTAGTATTCATTGTTCACTTAGGGTTTGAAATGCTTCATTTTTAAAACCACACCACTGCTAAACCGCTTGGTGCTCAAACCGCTTGTGAACTATGAATACCAAAAATGGATCTAACACTTAATGTTTTACTTTATAGGATCCTAATACTTTCCTACCTGGATGGGAAATTAATGAGGTTGAACTGAAGACTGATGCCTTAGGAAGGGAACTGATAAGGAAAACTGAGAGTATCAGGCATTCTGGCCCTCTTTACCAAGAAGCAAAATTTCATCATTCCCTCCTTCATAGACCAGTTTTATGCAACTGCCAAGCGTGGGAAGAGAGTGCTTGAAGAAGGTCAAAGAGTTTCTTGTCTGACTGCTGAAGTAGAAGGATTCTCTCTTTCTTTTGACTATATTGACATCAGGAGATATTATAATTTCCAAGTTGGTGGATCTCCTGAGGATGTTGATCAAGTGATTCAAGATGCTGCTGCCTCTCAAACTGTTAGGCTCAAGTCTATGACTGGTCAGTTCAAGAAGATCCCTAGGAAAGGATTTGGTGAGCTAATGAGCCACCTGGGATACTTAGTTGGGAAATCAGTCTGTGGCAAGATTGGTAATCATAATAACTTCATAACCCAACAATGGATGTACTGTTCAGCCGTCTTTATGGAGATCAAGCTACACTAGCCAAAGATCATGTTCAGGGAAATATGTGATAGTGCTGAGACTTACCAATCCAAGAGGAAAGGAGAAGAGCAAAGATGGAGACCTTTCTATAGGATCTTACCCGCTCTTCTACTGGATTTTGAGCATCTGGAAACAATAAGGAAGAAAAATCCAGAGCTTATGATTGAGTTTGGGACTGGAGAATCCCTTGGTTTGCTTACCTGCCACTCCTTCAGATATGCCAATGGGGATGCTTTCTACAAATCCCTGTATGATGCAGATACTTATCCCAAGAAGGAAGTTTATGAGCTGAGGGACCCCTCAATCGCTCCTCAAGCGGTCAGGAAAGGAGCCAAGCGGTCAAGGAAGCCTCCTGCCAGAGCTGAAGTACTGCTCCCAAAGAAATCCAAGACTGCTCCTGTTTCAAAACCTCCTGCAACTTAAGTTGGTCCTAGCATGGCAAAGAAGCAAGGGAAACCAATGCACTTGGTTGATGAAGAAGATGATGAAGAAGAAGAAGACCTAAGTATTCCTAACTTGGTTTCTAGAGCAAAGAAGGCCAAGGATGACATGGCTGGAATGACTGTGGAAGAACAGATGAAGTTCCTCCAAGACAAAATTGATAGATTGGCAAAGGAACAGGAAGAGAAGAGGACTGCCAAGGGAAAATCTACTGATGATGGAACCGCCTCCCAACCTCAACCACAACCTGAAACCCAACCGCCTCCATCCTCAAATACCACTCTTATCCAATCCCCTATCCAATCCCCAATCCAATCTCCAATCCAATCCCCTATTCATTCCCCCATACAGTCACCCATCCATTCTCCTTCAAATCCAAATCCAAAACTCCTCCTCCCCAAACAGATGCACCTATTCAGGGGGAGAAACCCAAGAAAAGGAGAAAAATGCAAGCCAAGAAGAACTCCAAAAAGGGTAAACCTGTTCCACCCTCACCCTCTCTTTCTCCCTCACCATCTCCAAGAAACTCACCTTCCCCTTCACCCAGAAAATCTCTTTCACCCTTATCCTCTCAATCCACATATCATTCACCCCAACACTCCAACTCCATAAATTCCCAACATTCTAAACAAACACCTCCTCACTCTCATGCATTCCAACCCTGGCAATCCAAACCCTCTACTGGTCATGCCACTTCTAAATCCATTAGGGAAAATCCAACTCCTACAAATTCTCCTATCTCAAACTGCTTCAGATCCCACTCCCCTGCCAAATCCCTAACCCCACAAAATTCACCTCTTAGATAAAACTCCCCTCCTCCTAACAATCCTCCTTAAACCCAAATCGCCCCAGAAAATACCCAATTTCAACTGCCTCCCACTTTCCAAACCGCCTCCACCTCGACCGCCCCTCTAAACCCTCAACCTAATCCAATGTCAACTCCAGGATCAACCAAGGCCATGTCATTATACTGACCGCCTCAAATGCCTCCCTTTCTGAATTCAACCGCTCCCTCTAAGCCAAGGTAGATTCTCAAACCCTTGAGATGGCCAAATTACAATCCTCTTTGCTTGATGCCATTAAGGGGGAGAGATCTACTGCAAATGCATCCTCCTCAACCGCTTCCATTAATCAGACCACTTCAGCAGTCAAAACCGCTGCTGAAACCTGCTTCAATTCTTTCCAGAAATCACTGGAAGATGGATGATCAAAGCCTTGGGAGATAAGGCTTCTGTTGCTGAGTTGAATAAAATCCTTAATAATCTTGGAGAGAAAATTTGCAAAGCCTTAGAAAAGGATCTTGGAGAATTGAGTTCTAAATTCCTTACCCTTCTAAACTCCAGACCGCAGCAAAGCAAAACCGTAGAGACCCAAACCACTCTGGATTCTCTTCGTGAAGAAGTGCTGGAACAGATTGATTTATTCAAAGTGGATTCTAAGGTAAATCTGGACACTGTAGCAGAAGATGTGAAGGCCAAGCTAAATGAAATTCAAGATGAGTTCAATGATCGCTTGAATAACCTCAAGACTGGATTCAATGCAAAACTTGACTCTACAATCCATGAGTTAAAATCCTCCTTGAAGGTATCTGTGGATCTTGAACCAATGGAGCAAGCCATCCAGACTCAAACCGCTGCTGTTCAGGAGGAAATCCACACAATTTTCAATTCTCTTTATACCTCCATTCATGTTCAGCTAGATGACATCAAGGAAAATCTGGTGGAGAACACCAAAGCGGTTGGTGCCACAAATTCATCTTCAACCCATTCTGTCAATGCCTTGAAGAAGCTGGAATTAACCCTTACCAGGACCGTAGAAGAAGTCAGAAGAATTAGGAAGGCAATGGCCCCAGATCAGTCAGTAGCTGGACCGTGTGGAGCTGAGCATGAAGTGAATAAACCGCGTCAGCATTAACCGCTCCTTCCTTGTAATCTTTTTGAATATCTTTTGTAAGTTGGACTGCTCTCCATGTATTCTTTTTGTCCAACTTATTTTGTTTTGTTTTGTTTTTGCAACCATGTAATTTCCTTTCATACCTTGTAACTGTAACTGCTTGAGGTATTAATGAAAATTGCATCATGGTTTCAAAACTTTGTTCATATCAAACTACTTGTTTGTAGAACAATGAAACCGCTTATGGTCTTAAACCTCATTCAAACATTTTTCAACTTAAAATCACTCTTTTGAAATGAAGTTTAAACATTCAGTTTAAACTGCACTTTGAACTTAAACTCATATTTTTCAAGTGCACTGAATGCATTTCTATACTTTTCAAGTTGTAATTTCCAATCCTTCAATAGTATATAGAAATCTATAGCTTAAGTAGTGTGTGCATTGACTTGGGACATGACTTACCATGTTTATTCCTATGGACATGTTTTTACCAAGTACAATGTTTGCTTTTGCTATAGTAGGTAATGGCATCAATCAAATAGGGGGAGATTATTGGGTATGCATATTTTAACCCTCCTATTTTAAATTAGATTTGATTGATACCATAACCTCCTGTCTATTTTAAGGACTTTAGGCCCATATGTAATGAAGCTTAGACTTCAATTTTTTATCTAAGTCCATTTTATAGAATAGGTTAAATTAGGCTTGAAGACTGGCACAAGACTCATTGGATCTGAGGATGCAGTTAAGAGTTTCAGACCGCCTTGTCAAAACCGCCTTGCAGAACCGCTCCTTGCAACTGCTTGGTGAAATCCTTTGTCTGAAACCATCTTTGAACTCCAAGTGCAAAACTCCAAAGCAGTCAACCGCTCCAATGCAAACCGCATTGAGGTCCCAGCATCTTGACCGCACTTAGAAATCCTCCTCTGGTGAAATGCTTACTCAGAACCGCTTGCACATCAGAACCGCCCCAATGATTGAAGACTTGAAGTGAACCACATTTGACCGTTGGAATCCACGTCAGCAATATCAAAAGTCAACCACCATATCTTGTCACGTGACTACTTTTCAGACAAGATCTGCAAGGATCTTGAAAAGGTGACAGATGTCCTAACCACCTTAATTGCAGCTGAGGTCTGATCAGCTTTACCTGCAACTACAGTTCCTAAGGACAAAAGTGGTTACTGTGGACCAATGGGAAAGCATCAAGTACTGTCCTTGCAACAGTTGTGTCCAACGGCTATATCTTGGATGCTTGTGTATAAATACCCCTAATCTTCACCATTTGAAGATTGCTTGAAAAATTTGAAAGTGCTGTGTTCATACGAAGTTGAAGCTCTGCCCAGAAATTCTAAGTCCTTTGAATCTTCATCTTCCACTTCAAGAAATATATCCCAGCCCAAAAATCAAGCCTAAATACCATCAAGAATCATTGTGCTCTCCATCTTAAAGATTCAAAGATCCTTGATCTTGTTCTCACACACACACCTCACTTGTTTAATCACATAGATTATTCATTTGAGATACACTGGTTATAGTCTAGGATTTGTTCTTCATAGAAAAGATTTTAGATTTGAGTATCACTCATTGTACTTTGTATTCTCTCATATACTCAATATAAAATCTCTCTTAGAAATCCAAGACTAACCATCTTGGTAGTGGACGTAGATCGTTTATCGATTGAACGCTCCAAATATTGTGTTCTTACTTTACTGCATTTATTATTTCTTGTGCTTATTAATTATCTATCTTTTTCTCTGTTTGATCTTAATTGTAGTTATCCATTATTGTGAAATTGTGTTTGGAGTTAACATTGTCAAAACCTCACTTGTTTGTAAACTGCACTCACCAAAACCGCACTATCAAAACCGCTTTACAAACCGCACCTCAAAACCGCTTTGTATCTTCAAATATTCCGATGTGCATTTTACATTTCTACTTGCAGTGTATTATCAACTGCAAGCGATTTTTGTAAGCTTAGAGGTTTAGTTTTAAAAGAGGGCAAAAAATTTGTAACAGCTATTCACCCCCCCTTCTAGCTGTTTTTCTCCCTTGTTACCACCTTTGGGACCAACAAAACTCATATCCTTTTACATTCCTTTCCAATGTGAGATAACAACATTTCCCACTTTCAACCCATTTACTTTGAGCCTTAATATCTCATTCATCCCTCAACCATTTTGGACAAATGAATATATGATTTCAATATACTCATGGAGTAGAATACAATCCAACAATCAATTTGGTCATTTAACAAACAACCCATTTAGGAAATAATACATTATTTCCTTCAAAAACACATAGTTTTCCAACAATCCCCCACATGAAGGAAATAATGAGGAAATGGTGATAAAGTCCGGCAGACGAAAACTTGCATACGAAGATGTGGGAATGCCCATTGAATCTTTGCTCGTAAAAGCATATTTACTCTACTCGCAAATCGATAGACGCGATGTCCTTGAATCGTTATGCTTTTTGTGTTGCCGATCGTATGCTTGACACAAGTATCGTCCTAACATACTTCAATTCTCATAGCTATGTTCAATCATGGCCCTGAACATACGCCTGGTTCTGCGAGAGGGTCTAAGAATTGAGCCTCACACAATTCTCCTCGAAGCGGCCCCCACTTCTCTCTCACATAGGTGATTTCTTAAAGGTAACCCGTATTACCCCACTCGAATTTTTGACGCGTAAGAATCATTATAAGCCATAGGCTTATCCTTATCCTTTCGGGATGTCACTAATAGGAATGGACTTGGGGTTGATTCCCCCACAGTGACGCTACAAGTCTTTTAACAGTTAGGTGGTCCCACTGAATCTAGTTCTTGGGATCTCCAGTCATCTAGATTGGGTTTTCCGCTGTGTTTAACTTTTAAGAGGCTTAAGTCCCATTCCCCTCGTCGAGCTTTCAACTAACTCTCTATTTAACCCTTTGGTTAACGGATCCACTAAATTTTCCTTTGACTTAACATAGTCAATGGATAATGTGCCAGTTGAGAGTAGTTGTCTAATGATATTATGTCTTCGACGAATGTGTCTAGACTTACCATTATACATATGATTGTGTGCCCTTCCAATCGCTGATTGGCTATCACAATGTATACATATTGATGGCACGGGCCTTGTCCATCTTGGAATATCTTCTATAAATTGGCGTAGCCATTCGACTTCTTCACCACATTTATCTAACGCTATAAACTCAGATTCCATTGTGGATCTAGCTATAACCGTTTGTTTAGAAGATTTCCATGATATAGCTGCTCCTGCTAATGTGAATACAAATCCGCTCGTAGACCTTGAGTCTTTTATATCGGATATCCAATTAGCATCACTATACCCTTCAATTACCGCTGGATGTCTAGTATAGTGTAAAGCATAATCTCAAGTATATCTTAAGTACCTTAGTACTCTCACTATACCATTCCAATGTTCCGCTCAAGGATTACTTGTATACCGACTCAATTTGCTAACCGTGTAAGCAATATCTGGTCTAGTACAACTCATCAAGTACATTAGACTTCCAATGATTCTCGAGTATTCAACTTGAGAAACTTCGTCACCTCTATTCTTTGATAGATGTTGACTCATGTCTATTGGGGTTCTAGCAATAGCTAAGTCACCCTTGCTGAATTTCTCAAGAATCTTATCTACATAATGTAACTGGCTTAAAGCAAGTCCATTTGATATTCTCGAAATTTTCACGCTAAGGATTACTTCAGCTAACCCCATATATTTCATGTCAAACTTTGAGTTCAAGATATCTTTAGTGGACTTTATCATTTTATCACAGCTTCCTATGATAAGCATGTCATCTACATAAAGACACAAAATGGCGTATGTTGTGGGTATTTTTCAACATGGTGACATCTTCAGTTGATCCTGCATATCAAGATGTCATTACTCTGTAAGTATTGTTTTAATATTTACTTATTCAATATTTCCTAATATTCTTATTCTTATTTTTCAGTAATTAAGAGAGGAATGCGGGATATTCTCCAGCACGTTCAACAGACCTTCAACAGCTAGGGCGACTTGGTCTCACGGAGGTTGAAAGGATAAGCCAAAATCCCGAGATTGTAGGAACCGTATTGACTGCTTCATATTTACTTGTATTTAAGGGGAAATGGATACGGAACATACACTAAGGCTCACACGCACACACTCTACACACAAGCTCTTGTAATCCTCTCCATTATCTTCCAAAGTTGTATTCGTGATCATTATAGTGAAATTTTTAAGGTTGGAGACCTAACTCCCGGGGTTTTTTCCAAAGAGGTTGTCACCTCCAAGGTTTTCCTCGTTAACAAATCGTGGTGTCATTATCTCTTTTTCGTGCTTTTGTTCCATATAGTCGAATTCCACAGTCTCCTCCTTATTGTCCAATCCACACACTAAACAAAGTTAAGATTCTACTCTATTGTTTTTTCTACCAAAACAATTTGGCGCCCACTGAGGGGCCTCGTGGTTTATCGGTTATTTGGATCATTTCCTAGTCAAATTCACTATGTCTCGCACCCCCAATGTGTCCGTCGCCGGCAAAGGTCCCGCTGTTGCTACGACATCGTGAGGCGTAACCAGCTTGTTACCACCACCTCCTCGCATCGGACCTCGCCCAACTCAACCTACGAAGACTCCATAAAAGGGGACAACCTCTTCCAACGTAGATGCCGACATTCGGAGTATCCCGACTGTGTTGAATCAAAGGTTGGACCAAGAAGACAAAGAACTCGAAGGTGCCGACCAATTCCATGATTAAGATGCGTAAAGATCAACACTCATCGCGTCTCGGCTTGACAACATATCTCCACCGCGTGCAAGGGTTCTCAACTTTGACAACACCTGAGGATCTACATTCCAGAATGAATTCATCCCAATGGGCAGGCCTCCTCAAACTCATCCGCCGACATCCTTAATGATGTCGACATCCTTGCCCGGGGATACCCTATCGATGCCATCTTCCGCAGATTCACCCCGTTCATCCCATTCATTGACAACACTACCGTTACGACTACTACGGACAACTCGGTTTGCTAAATAATCTTTTTAATAATAATAATTTCAATCGTATTCCTATGGCCGACCCTTTTGTAGGAAACCCACTAGCCAAACAAATGCAGGATCTCGTAGAGCCGATAATGAACGTGCTGTGCGTAACTCCCCAATTCAACCGGTGACGCGTAATCGTTACAATCAATCCCGGTTTGTCCCAAAGAATTGCAAATGTCGACATCCCGAAGCGTTTCAGTGTACCATCTATGAAGTTGTACGACGGCACCACGGACCTGCAGGAGCATGTTGCACACTATCAAGAAAAGATGGACATAATCCATATTCCGCTTCAATTCCGGAGGCTTGCTTATGCAGGGATTTGGATCCACCTTGTTTGGACCAGCTCTCAAATGGCCGATTAGGAAACCCCTAGGTTCAATTGGTTCATACGCCCACTCATCAACATGTTCTATAACCAATTCTCATGCAATGACAATTTGAAAGATTGACAAGTGATCTCTACAATGTGACCCAAGTACCTTAATGAAACTCTAAAGGATTATGTCCACCGGTTCAATAAGGAAGTGCTAGAAATTCCCAATCTTGACATGTCGACACCACGTAAGCATTCAAAATGGGGCTCAAGAAAGATTCACAAGTACTATCAGATTTGGTGATGACTCCTTGTAAGCGGTTGGAAGAAGTCGAGCAGTGGCATTGAGATTCATAAGATCGGAGGAAGATGAGCCGCGAAGATCGAAGTCATCGTCCAAGATGTCGACATATGACCATCCCGATAGAAAGACCGAATCGTCCCCATCGCAGAACAACCGTTCCAATCCTTATCCGAGAATTGACACTAGCAAAATTAATTCAATAGACGGTGAGGATGAAGATAATGATAATGTGCCTAACATTTCGATTATTGTTTTTCTCGTTGACATTTCGTGTGTACTGTGCAATGGGCAACCTGGGGACAAAGCCGATGGCCAAAGAAAACGGACAAAGCCACAGGATGGCGTGACAAATCAAAATGGT
Organism: Adenophora triphylla var. japonica; assembly: GCA_022495995.1. Taxonomy (NCBI): domain Eukaryota; kingdom Viridiplantae; phylum Streptophyta; class Magnoliopsida; order Asterales; family Campanulaceae; genus Adenophora; species Adenophora triphylla. The sequence goes on along the minus strand of JAFEMH010001890.1, from coordinate 301,745 downwards.
GCGCTTACCATGAAGAATTTGGACACGTTATCGAAGATTGCATCGCGCTAAGAAAGGAGATCGCCATTTGCTCTCGAAAGGACATCTTAAGGAGCTGTTGGGATCCGTAAAGAAGAAGGTTGAAAATGCGGAAGCTCCTCATGAAGCCGAAAGACCAGCTTTCCCCCAAAGATCAACAAAGGTGATCAACTTCATCAGTGGAGGCTCGTAAATATGTGGAACATCCTATTCTCGCCGCAAAACGACATGCTAAGGAGTCAAAAGAGGAGAAGCGTAAAGACAGCCCAGGATGTCGACACCCTGCCAGGATCCAATCACCTTTGATGAAAGCGATCGAGAGAACCTGCTAGAACCCCATTACGACGGTCTAGTTATTTCCTTGCAGATCGCTAACTGTACAATACGGCGTATCCTGGTTGATGGGGGCAGCTCTGTCAATCTTATTATGTTGGGTACCCTTAAGGAAATGAACATCCCAAAATCGGAGATCGTTAAGAAGTCTTCAGTGCTGGTAGGCTTCAGTGGTGAAGTCAAAGAAACGGTGGGGGAGATAAAACTTCCAGTATACTCAAAGGGCCTCAACACCATGGAACGGTTATACGTAATTGATTGCGCAACATCTTACAATGTCATTCTTGGAAGACCGTGGATTCATGGAATGAAGGCCGTACCCTCCACTTACCATCAGTGTGTGAATTTCCCAACACCTTGGGATGTCGGTAAGATTTACAGTGATCAACAGATAGCCAAGGAATGTTATAAAACTTCAATGAAGTCGTCGACATCTCCAAAACAAGCATAGCAATTACCGAGGAAAGTACGTGAAGTCCTGGAAGCTAGGGAGGATGATGTGAAAGAAGTATTGCTAGACCCTTCCAACCCGGACATCAAAGTACTTATTGGCACTGACATCCCGTTAGATATAAAAGAGAAGCTTGTGGACCTATTAAGAAGAATAATAAAGAGTTTCGCTTGGAAGCATGATGACATGACAGGCATCAGCAAAGATGTCATCACTCACAAACTTAAAGTAGATCCTAGCTTTAAACCAGTGCACCAGAAACGTAGGAAGTTTGCGTAAAACCGTAAATCGATCATCAAGGAAGAGGTAGAGCGCTTAATCAAAGCCAACATGATACGGGAGGTCGATTATCCAAGATGGTTAGCAAACGTGGTTGTGGTAGAGAAGAGAAATGGGAAATGGCGAGTTTGTGTCGACTTCACCGACTTGAATAAAGCCTGCCCAAAAGATCCTTTCCCTTTGCCGCACATAGATTCGTTAGTTGATGCCACCTCCGGACATGAACTCCTCACATTCATGGACGCGTCCTCGTGGATTTCAACAAATCCAGATGGAACCATCTCGACCAAGAGGACACCGCCTTCATAACACCCACAGTATTTATTGTTATATTGCCATGCCTTTCGGACTAAAAAATGCAGGTGCAACGTATCAAAGGCTCGTCAACAAAATGTTTAAAGATCAGATTGGGGACACAATGGAGGTATACATCGACGACATGGTAGTAAAGTCCAAGAAAGCCGAGGATCACATAAGCAACCTCTCTCAAGCTTTTGACATCTTGGATTGTTTCAATATGAAACTTAATCCAGCCTAAATGCAACTTTGGAATGAAGGCCGGGAAGTTTCGGGTTACATGGTTACTAAAAGAGGCATTGAAGCCGCCCCTGCACGTATACGTGCTATTATCAACCCGTCATCACCTCAATCTGTCAAGGACGCCCAAAGATTGACGGAAAGATTGCCGCACTCACCGCATTCATTTCAAAATCCTCGATCGATGCAAACCTTTCTACGACATCTTAAGAAAGAACAAGAAGTTCCAATGGGAGGACCAACATGAAGAAGCCTTTCAGAACTCAAAACTTACCCGTCGACACCTCCCTTATTGGCCAAACCTCGAAGGAAGAACATCTTTACGTCTACCTAGCAAGGTCCGAAGGCGCCGTAAGCGCAGCCTTGGTGACGTAACGAGATGGTAATCGCAACCCATCTACTATATAAGTAAGACACTCTTAGATGCAGAGACCAGGTAATCTCATTTACAAAAATTAATTTTAGCTTTGATAATCAGTTTCTATTAAATTAAGGCACTATTTTGAAACACATACTATAATTGTACGCACTAACTATCCTATTAAGAATGTTATGAGAAAACCAGAGATGTCGTGTCAAATGGCGAAATGGTCTCGTACAATTAAGCACATACGACATCAAGTACGAGCCTTAACCGCAATAAAATCCCAAGCCCTAGCCGATTTTGTGGCCGATTTCACCAACCCCGCAACAAGAGGTGGAATTGGAAGTACAAAGAACTTCAAGATGATGACATCCTAAAAATTTGGACTCTCTACACAGACGGTGCTTCCAACATGAGAGGTACAGGTCTTGGAGTTGTACTAAAATCACCACAAGGGGACATAATACCACAATCTATCGTTGCGCTTCAAGGCTACCAACAATGAAGCAGAGTATGAGGCACTAATTGCAGGTTTAACTGCAGCCCAGGACTTAGATGTCAAGCATATCCGGGTGTTCATGGATTCCTTGCTAATTGTTAACCACTACAACGGGTCCTACGTAGCAAAAAATGCTAAAATGACGACATATTTGGAAATCGTAAAATTCTTTCGGCCAAATTCAAATCATTTTCCTTGGAACAAATCCCACGAGAAGAAAATTCTCAAGCGTATGCTCGGCAAACTTGGGTTCAGCCTTCAAAAGCATTTCACAAACCAAGATCCCAATTGTGCATGTTGACATCCCAAAGAATTGATCATCTTAAGATGTTCGCTCTAGATGTCGACATACCTTCCTCTCCATCACAATTTCTTGGACAGCTCCTATTATCAAGTATCTCTTAGATGATACGATCCCACTGAGGAGAAAAATGCTAGAGCATTCAGTGGTAAGAGTTTCTAAATATTTACTTATCGATAACCTCTTGTTTAGAAAATCACGCAGTCACTACTTAAGATGTCTAGAAGCGTATAGAGCCCATCGTTCTCAAGGAGCCGCACGAAGGAGATTGTGGAAATCATACCGGGGCGTAAGTCTACATACTAAGGCTCTTAGAATGGGCTATTTCGGCCCATAATGAGAAAAGACGCCGTTGACTACGCAAAGAAATGTGATTCCCGTCAACGACATGGGGACATCCCGCACCACCACCGAACCGCTACATCCTATCCCGTCGCCATGGCCTTTTATGGTTTGGGGAATGGACATAGTAGGAAAATTGCCCAGGGCACCAGTGGAAGAGTATTTCTATTGGCTATGACAGACTACTTTTCTAAATGGGTAGAAGCCGAGGCATACGTGCAAGTCCGTGACAAAGAAGTTATATCTTTTATCAAAAGAAACATATTCACCGATTTGGAATACCATCGTAGATAATTTGTGACAACGGCTCTCAATTCATTAGCAAGAGAACCCAAGATTTCATGACATCTTGGGGTGTTAAGATGGTGACATCTTCGCCTCGTTCACCCTCAAGCCAATGGACAGCAGAGTCTAGCAACAAAATAATCATAAGCAACTTAAAAAAGAGATCGAACTTAAGAAAGGACGATGGGCGTAAGAGTTACCAATGGTTCTATGGGCCGACAGGATGACATCTAAGAATGCTACCGGTCAAACCCCTATTCACTTGTATTTGGAACCGAATCAGCTTATTCCAGCAGAAGTCCTTGTACCTACGGCAAGATATAGTTTGTTGACATCTCGAACATAATAAAGACATCTTGATACATGACCTAGATACCGTGGACGAACCGAGGGACATGGCCAAAGTTCGCATGGCAGCATATCAACAAAGGGTAGCCGTATCTTACAACAAAAACGTAAGGATTAGAAGGTTTCAAGTAGGAGACTTAGTCCTACGAAAGGCATTCCAAAATACCAAGGAGCCCAATGCAGCAAGCTCGCCCCAAAATGGGAAGGACCCTACCTAATAGATGCACAAGCCGGAAAGGAGCATATCGCCCGGCAACCTTGGATGGCCAAATGATACCGCGAAGTTGGAACGCCATTCATCTTAAAAGGTATTACGTTTAAACAAAATTCCCATGAACTCATCTTTCCGTGTATGGATCGTCTTTTAATTCGTTGCAACCTTTCTTTTTCCTATGCACCTTTTTAATTCTTTACAAATTAAGATGTCACTAACGTACTTTGTGGAGAGACGTCAACCTTAGTTGGCGTCCGTTTTAACATGTTTCTGTCTTATGAGGTATTGACATATTTACATGGAGACATGTCGAATGCGCGCAAAGAACAACGATTTCTCCTCCGTTAGAGACTGGCCATCTCTTCTCAAGTAAAGGTACACAATCCCTTCTAAGGTTTAAAGAGTTAATTACCTCTTTCTTAAGATATTAGGTTACCACACCTTCGCCTGGAGCGCAAGTTATCTCTCTAATTGAGGTGTGGGGTGGGCCTATATGGGTAAACTCATATAGCTTACCCATTCCCACTCAGTTGGATGATTGATCTTACGTATTATTCTTATGGTTATGACATATACATGTCATCTAAAGTATCTACGGTTTATGGCATATACGTGTCATCTTAAGTACCTACCATTTTGGCATACTATCATGTCACCTTATGAGCATAACAAAGAATCATCCAAAGAAAAATCTAATCCAAAAAGAAACAAGCCTTGACATGCTTGAAAACTACTAAATGTTAACCAGATTAAAGTAACCATAAAATATCCAAGCTACCAACAATAAAAGTGCAAAAGTGTTGGACCAACCCAACACGTAAAAAAGATTGTCTTTGGTCCTTATGGACCCATTACATAACCAAACGAAAATAAAAATTGTTTTAAGGGATTCCACCCCAGTAACATCATCAAAAAACCAAGAGCAAATTTATTTTACCTTTCTCAGGTGGCATCCGTCGCAGTATTGCTCGGGACTAACTTCTCCAAACTTCGAAAATCACCCCATGTCAATATCCTCACCACTGCTCTGCATCCTTGAAATCATTGATCGCTTTTTCCTCATGGATCCGCCGCAAAGCCGTTTTCTCTTCATTCAAGTTCCAATTCACATGCTCTCCTCGCCCGATATTCCTCAATCATTTGGATTCTAGTTTCAAAGACCGCTATAGCCTCATGCACCAAATCATCCTTAAGTAATTCTATCTCCCGTTCATGACTGATGTCAACACTTGCAAGTCTAGACCGCCATTTTAGTATCTCTTCATTCTTGTCTCTGATTTCCAATCCCCTTTCCCTTATTATACTTGCAACTTCTTTCAAATCCTTCTCATATTCAACCCTACTCATATCATAGGTATCGCATTTTTCCCTTAATGTCCTGATTTCTTTGGACATTAGCTGAGCCATCGAGACAATCTGTCATCAACAAAAAGAAGCATTTTTAAAAAGAGGATCAATGTGCCAACGAATCAAATCAACTCTTACCTGATTTTCCAACACTTCTTCATTCCAAACTTGTTTCTCCACGCCGGAGATCTGTTCCACCCTTTTTCTTTTCGAAATAATCTTATCCATCTCTCGGTATATCTTCTTCCGCTTTCGTCTTGCCTTTGTATTTGGCCACAATATCGCTTGTCGTAAAGCCGGATCGAGTCACTGCATGTAAGGATATATGTTAGCATGGATTTTATAGAGTCAACAATTCAATAAGCATATTGATTCTGACTCACTCTTTTGAGAACCTCGTAACTATGTATTAAGAAGAAGAGGGATAAAAGCCGCACTCTTTAGGGTTACTCTCAACGTAATATAGTAAGAGACGTCGATTGGGATGAGAATTTTGAGAAGATTTGATGATAACAAGTGGTTATCCGTAATTACGGTTATCGCTCCTATAAAGACTCTCCTCTTCTAGCCGCCTCGTATCCCTAACCGTCGCATTGAAGTAAATTAGAAGATGAACGGTTAATTAGTAGAAAAACATTTTGCATCTTCGCCTGCCAAAGATAGTCAAATGTTTTTGGGGACAAATTGTTGTGGGTATTTTTCAACATGGTGACATCTTCAGTTGATCCTGCATATCAAGATGTCATTACTCTGTAAGTATTGTTTTAATATTTACTTATTCAATATTTCCTAATATTCTTATTCTTATTTTTCAGTAATTCAGAGAGGAATGCGGGATATTCTCCAAAGACGCTCAACGGACCTTCAACGCCTAGGGCGACTTGGTCTCACGGAGGTTGAAAGGATAAGCCAAAATCCCGAGATTGTAGGAACCGTATTGACTGCTTCATATTTACTTGTATTTAAGGGGAAATGGAGACGGAACATACACTAAGGCTCACACGCACACACTCTACACACAAGCTCTTGTAATCCTCTCCATTATCTTCCAAAGTTGTATTCGTGATCATTATAGTGAAACTTTTAAGGTTGGAGACCTAACTCCCGGGGTTTTTTCCAAAGAGGTTGTCACCTCCAAGGTTTTCCTCGTTAACAAATCGTGGTGTCATTATCTCTTTTTCGTGCTTTTGTTCCATATAGTCGAATTCCACAGTCCCCTCCTTATTGTCCAATCCACACACTAAACAAAGTTAAGATTCTACTCTATTGTTTTTTCTACCAAAACAGCGTAGCCATTTCCCGTGTCTCTAACATAGATACATTTGTCATACTCATTTATTTTAAATCCACTTTCCATAATGGCTTGATCAAACTTTTGATGCCATTGTTTTGGTGCTTGTTTCAAGCCATACAATGACTTTACTAATTTGCACACTTTATTTTCTTGCCCCGGCGCAGAAAATCCTTCGGGTTGCTCCATGTAAATTTCCTCTTCTAAATCCCCATTTAGAAAGGCTGTTTTAACATCCATTTGATGTACTTCAAGATTCCGCAATGCGGCTATCACAAGTACAATTCTTATGGATGTTATTCTCGTAACCGGAGAATATGTATCAAAGTAATCAAGGCCTTCCTTTTGCTTGTAACCTTTAATTACAAGTCTTGCCCTTATACTTGTCAATTGTTCCATCCGTCTTCATTTTCCTTTTAAAAATACACCTATATCCTAGTGGTTTGCTTCCCGGAGGAAGATTCACTAATTCCCAAGTGTGATTTTGTAAAATGGAATCAATCTCACTTTTAAAGGCCTCTTTCCACAAAGGTCCTTCCCAAGAGCTCACGGCCTCTTTATAACTTTGTGGTTCACTTTCAAGCATATAGGTTAGAAAATCCGGGCCAAAAGATTTTTCTACCCTAGCTCGTTTGCTCCGTCGAGGTTCTACCTCCGCTTCATCATTTCTATCATTTTCATCATGATGATCTCTTCCTTCTACTTCTTCTTCTTCTATTGAATCATGTCTCCTTTTAGATGAACTTGCATCATCTCTTTTGCACGGAAACACATTCTCAAAGAAAGAAGCATTTCTTGACTCCATTATAGTATTCTTGTGTATATCTTGAATTTTTTATTCATGCACAAGAAACCTATAAACACTATTATTGTGAGCATACCCAATAAATATGCAATCAATAGTTTTTGGTCCAATTTTCACCTTTTTTGGGAGGTGGTATTGAAACCTTTGCAAGATACCCCCACACACGCATGTATTGGTATGATGGCACTCTTCCATGCCACAGTTCATAGGGGCTCTTATTTATTTTCTTTCGGGGCATTTAACACATAGTTTGCCAACAAGACGGCCTCTCCCTACATGTTATCTGATAACCCCGAACTTATTAACATGGCATTCATCATGTCATTTAAAGTCCGATTTTTTCGCTCGGCAACTCCATTGGATTGTGGGGTGTATGGTGGTGTTGTTACATGTTTTATTCCATCTTGAGCACAAATACCTTCAAAAGGGAATTCATACTCACCACCATGATCACTTCTTATGACTTTTATTTTCCAGTTGAGTTGATTTTCAACTTCATTTTTATAGAGAACAAATTTATCTATAGCCTCATCTTTACTTTTGAGAAGATACACATAATAATATTTTGTGCTATCACCAACAAAAGTCATAAAGTACTTATTGCCCCCTCGTGATTGTGTTGACTTGAAGTCACATAAATCCGTGTGAACCAACTCAAGTGGTTCATTATTTCTTACAACAGAATGGAACTGAGGTTTTGTAAACTTTGTCTCTACACAAGTTTCACATTTATGTTTGTAGTCTATTTTACATTTTGGTATGCAATTTATGTTAATTAATCTACTTATAGTATCATAATTAACATGTCCTAGTCTACCATGCCACAGATTGGAAGACTCAAGCAAGTAAACGAAAGAATTATTCATTTCATTCATCTTAGGCTTATTAGCCATTACATTTCCTTTTACAACCATAGCACTAAGCCTGAACATACCATCACAAACATATCCCTTGCCTACAAACATTCCACTTTTAGACAAAGTAACCATATTGGATTCAAACACAACACGAAAACCATGCTTAATCAAAAGTGATCCGAACACCAAATTTTTCCAGATTTCGGGCACATAGAGCACATTGTTGAGAGTCAACTCTTTCCCGAAAGTCAACTTGAGCACCAGCTTTCCTTGACCTTTCACATCGGAAGTGGCCGAATTTCCCATGAACAATTTCTCACCATTTTTAAGGGCTTCAAAACTACTAAACAATTCCTTATTGGAGCAAACATGCCTAGTAGCACCGGTGTCAATCCACCACTGATTTGGGTTTGAACCCACCAAATTTACCTCGGAAATTACCGCCGCCAAATGCATATCGGAAAATTCATTCGAGATAACATCAACCATGTTTGCTTGCTTCTTTGGCTTTCTGCACTCGGAAGACTTGTGGCCCACAATACCACAATTGTAGCAAGTTCCACCGAACTTCTTCTTGGAGATTCCTCCCTTTGGTTTCAAACTAGAACCTTTTCTGGGCGCAAACTTGCCATTGGCCTTGGAACTATCAACATGCTCCACCACATTGGCTTTCGCCACAAGAAGATTATTCAAATTCTTTTCCGCAATTCTATTCTCTTCCTCAATTCGAAGACGAATAGCAAGCGCTTCAACATTCATTTCCTTTCGTTTATGTTTAAGGTAATTTTTGAAATCTTTCCAAGCGGGAGGCAATTTTTCAATTATAGCTGCCACTTGAAAGCTTTCACTAATTACCATTCCCTCGACATGAATTTCATGAATTATTATTTGCAACTCTCCCACTTGACTTTTAAACGTTTTAGAGTCCACCATTTTGGAATCGAGAAAACAGCCCACAATGAATTTCTTTATGCCCGCGTCATCGATCTTATACTTATATTCCGAGGACTCCCATAGTTCCTTTGTAGTTTTCTTAACACTATACACATTGTATAGCGTATTCGACAATCCATTTAGGATGTAATTTCTGCAAAGAAATCCGAATGCTTCCAAGCATTAAGAGCCAAGATGGCTTGCACATCCATCTCATTCTCACCCAACTGTGGCGGATCTTCCTTAAGAAACCTCGCCAAGTTAAAGGTAGTCAAATAAAAGAGCATCTTTTGTTGCCAACGTTTAAAGTCTTGGCCAAAAAACTTTTACGATTTCTCACCATGGTGGTTCGAAACAGTTTGGACAACCACCCTTTTAGGGTTGGTTTCCACACGAAGCGCTTCCTTGTAAGTGCTCCAATTTGAGCTTGTTAGAATTTTCGTTAGAAAATTAACGAAAGTTATAACATTTCTAACAATTCCTAACTATCCTAACATTTCTAACAAAGTGAGGGTAGAATGGGCATTGCCAAATGAAGTTAAACCAAGAAAAGCATCTTAAAAAGCAAAACAAAAGAATAAAACCATAAATAGAAAGGCTGGAAACACAAAAACTGGCTGTTAATTTGGTTTTTTTGAATTTTTATTCTTCCTGTCTAAGGCTGGAGCTGTAATTAATGAACAGTGCACGCCTACTGACCTTGTCCGCGCGGATAAGTATGCATTTTCAGAGGGCTATAAATTGAGCCCTCCAGTCACAGAAATAAGGAGGAATTTGATCACAGCAACGAAGTTCTGGCGAAATATAGAGAGAAAACAGTGGGAATCCCTTGATTGCCACCTTTTTCTCTTGAATCTTTCCCAATCAAATACCAAACACACCAAACCTTGATACTCCTCAAGCCAAACACCAAATCTTGATATTCCTCAAGTCAAATTCCAAGCCTAGGAAGATAGGGTGTCACCATTGGTAAAGCCCTCCTTCTCAAAACCCTAAAATCCTCTTTTAACTTCTTGTTCATCTTGTTCTTCTCACTTGGATCTACTTGATGTCTTGCTTAACTTAAGTTTTGACCTAAGATGGTCATCTTGAAGTTCATCTTCATGAATGACCATCTCAAATGGTCTACATTTTAAATCTCTAAATTGATTTTTCTCTTTAAATTCATCTTTACAAAGATCCCCTCTCCCTTTGCAAAGGATATGTTTAAACCCCATAAATTCCCCAAGGATGACTTGAGTATGATAACCACTTGGCACAAGGTAGTGGAATCAAGTCTAGGGATGAAAATGGGGTGAACATAGATGCAAACCCCCCAAAAATCACATTTCTCCTCAAGAACATCTTGCTGTCCAGTAGCATTGTTCTGAGAACTCAGTCCATTTTCCTATTTTTTGGACCCAGTAAAACTTGGAATTGGGTGTTGACTACAAAATACTTTTTGTAGCCAACATCCAGAGCTTTCCAGAAATATTTTTAATTTATTTTTTGTGTGAGTAAAACTCCTTTTTTTAATTTTTCTTTTAGAGGCCAGTTCATCAGCTTCTGGAAATCCAGATTTCAGATCTGAGATTTCCAGAAGGTTTTGACCCCTCAAATAATCTCCAAAATGAAAAGTTCTTTTACAGAAACCTTTTTTAAGGTGTTTTGAACATTTTTCATTCCCGGACTTTTCCCAGATTCTGGAGTTTTCAAGCCCTAATGTCCATTTCAAAGTCAAGGGTCAACTGCCTTTTTCATTCTGGCAGAAATGGTTTTCAACTTCCGAAAATCTTTTGAGTGCCAAATCTCAACCCAAAAATCACCCAAAAAATCATGGGATCAGTTTAAAGCCTTAAAAAGAACTCCCAATTTTTACTTACCTCAGTTTCAACTTATTTTGGCCAAAACACACACACACACACACACACAACAAAGGATTTTGAATGTTTGGAAGACTCGTTTTTACGAGGCGTTCCGGGTGCACACTAACGTCCTTCCCGGCACGTAACGTGACCTCCGAACCTAAATTTCTGATCTCGGGCATTTTTCAAAGTTTTGGCCCTTAAAACAAAAATGGCGTGGCGACTCCGTTTGATTTTCAAAAAAAAATCGGGTACATCACAGTGGCGACTCCGCTGGGGACTAAGCTTTTTCTAAAAAAAAAAAATGATATTTGGTATATTGGTGGAAACCATTAAACTTCCCGTTATCGCCTCCTAACACGAGTCGGGGATAAATTGTGGTTTAACAATCCCACGTACCGGTATCATCGTTTTCAAAAAAAAAGAAAAAGCTTTCGAGGGTCAAGCTTCCGTCCCGACATTTGAAAATCCTTTGTTTTGTGTGTGTTGATTTTTGCACATTTTTCGTGTTTGTTTTGGCCGCCTCGGAAAAAGTCAAAATTTTGACTGTCGGAATAATGTCCCTAACTGTTGGAATTTTTGTGATTATGTGCTTATGTGCTCATTAATTTTCAAAAAAAAATTTTCAAAAAAAAAAAAAAGATTTTTCAAAAAAAAAAAGAAAATTTCCAAAAAAAATCATGCATCATACTTTTTAAGACACATAAAAAAAATTTCTATTTTACTCAGAAAAAGAATATAGACTGCTTGCACACTACGCGCACGTGACCGTACACCGCACACTACGTCCTTAACCTGTGGAAATCCTTGTCGCGGTCCGTTTGGTCTTATTACGCCTCTCGGACGAGCACGGGACTACCCAAACATCCCATGGAGCCTCGTGTCGACCATGCACTTGTCCGTGACACACTTTGTCCGAGACCCGGTTGGTTTTTAGTCCGGGTCTCGTGTCATGCCCCCGTCTCGTGTATAGACCTTTCCTTTCAAGCCTTTGTCGGCATACCGACTCAATATCTTTCGGGTCCCTAATCGCCGAAGTTACGCCGGTTTTCCGCCGCGGACTTTGACCAAGATATTGACCGGCGCCTTGACTTCGGCTCGGCGGCACAAATTATACACGGCTCCCAGCATGACACCGAGTCATCAAGGATTAATGATTATTCCATGCCTAATTACGGCCTAATTGACGACAAGTCAAGATCAATCGTGGACATTCATCGGTCCAAATCATGCCGACTTTTTGTCGAGCTCTCGGACATGATCTTGACTTTGACGTCGCCTTTGTCCGTAATTTACATCAAATGCTCATTAAGACCGGATTACCCGCCGCACTTCTAGGATCGTTTTCTTTCGGTCGGTGGGACCCGCTTGCCCTATAGGACCTCGCCGGGGCTGTCCACCCCGGGAGGTCGAAATACGGGTGGAATACGAGGGGCTTATAGACGTAGTGACGGGCCCACCGATCCAGGAATCAGAGTAGTCCGAAAAAAAAAAAAAAAGAAGAGCAATCTTTTCCAACCGATTAGGTTAATAAAACGTGTTTTAAGTAAACATGAACAAATAATCGCATGTTGCATGAGCCTAAGAGCCCAAACACCTACCCTCCTTCAATTCCCGCCATACGAACCTCGTGTCTTTCCCCGCAGCTCCGCGTAAAGCTTGGTTTCGGGCACCGGGTCACCGTTTAATCGGTCGGGAAGAGTCAAGTGCCTCATCGCCTTCGCCGTTTGTTTCAACTCCGGGTTTGAATGTTCGCATCGGCTGTAACGAGGGGGACAACGTCACTCCGCCTCCCGGGACTCCTCGGACGAGCAGCAATGGAATCGGTTAGCGTAACGGATGAGAATGCGACAGAAGCACTTGAATAGCCTTATCGAGGCTATTAAGAGCCATGGTTTGGCCGCCGGCCTCAATCCCGATGGCACCTTCATCTGTGGAAGAAGAGGATGACCCCAATCCCAATCTCGGTCACCCCGATTACTCCAGGATGCCACCACCAACCTCCTTCGGTGCTACCGAACACATGTTCCTCGATCTTCAGGTCGGACCACTGGATCCATGCGGCTGATGGGACGAATCGGTTCACGGCTCCTCGGTGGGGGCAAAGTCGCACGGAATGTCCTCTCATGGTTGGGGATACCTCGGAATGCCACGGCAGATTGGAATCCCACCTCGGTTCGGAACCGATCAATCCAGACCTTCACATCAACGGCCACAATTTGGAATGCCGCCACAATGTCGGTTACGGGCCACGTCGGGAGCCCCTCCTCGAGAATGGTACTGGTTCGGTTGCTCCTCACACGGCTTTCACAAATCCATTCACTCAGACTTCTATGGGTTATCAAGCCTTCATCCCGGTTTCATCCGAATCACCAGACCACGGTATCCTCTCGGTTATGCATCCTCGCCACAACCAGCCATGCAATTCAACAACCGGGGACGGCGGCCCGCACTTAAGCCTACTTATGGGCCTCACTCCGAAAATCCAAGCCATATGGCTACCTCGAGATCTGCCTCCATCTTCTCTCGCCGATTGGAAGCCAACGGCAAGTCGTGGGTTCTATCCTTTTGCCCCGGCTCCTACCTACACTCCCTGGGGTAATTTGGGCCAAGGACAGGTTTTCACCTATGCTCGGGATATGGTATTCCTTCCACCAATGCACCACCAACAGCTAGTCCTCTTCCTAGCTCAAATATCGGCTCAGGAATTCCCGCTCCGCCTTTGGATCCCCAATTGGCTTGGTTTATGGAGCAACACAAGGAAATGAAAGCACAGATTGCTGAATTGACTGCCAAAAGAACACGCTCTTCGGCCTACGAGATCCCGACTCGATTGTCCCCCGCCTCACAAGTTTGTGATGCCCACTCTGGAATTGTTTGACGGGAGTGCATGCCCTAAAACTCACTTGGACACCTATACTTTGGCAATGAAGGCTAAGGGATGCACAAACCGGCGGTTGGCCGATTACTTTAGTCTCTCTTTGAAGTCGGGGGCTTTGAAATGGTTTTTCCGATTGCACCACGAAGCTAGGGCTACTTGGGAACAAATTACCGGTACTTTCACGAGATAAGTATAAAGCCAACTTGGAGTGGGAGACAAACAGAGTTGACTCGCAAACAACGATGCAGCGCCCTAATGAGAATATTGGGGATTTCTATAAGAGATGGAACTTAAAGCTCGGTGAAATGGCCATTCCTCCCTCGACGAGGAGCGGTTAGACATCTTTCGGTCATGCTTGAAGCCGCATTTGAGAGCTTCCTCGGCCACTTCCCCTACGGGGACTTGCGTGCAATGGTTAATTCCGGGGCTAAGTTTGAAAAGGCTTACAATCAACGGCCATTGCTGCACTGCCTACGGATATCGGGCTCCTCCCTCCAAAACTACTCTCACTTTCGCTAAAGGCAAAGAGGCGATCGGCTACGCGGGACGGGGCTGTAACAATGCCACTTCCTTTGTTCCCAAGAAGCCTGATGCATCCAGATCCCGGCTCCATGACTTGAGAAACTTTGGGATGCCTTTGAGTGATATCTTCAGAGGGTTGGTGAGAGAAGGTTTGCTCCGGCCTTTGGAAAATTATCGGCCTAGAAACCCCAACGCTCCTTTGGATACCTCCAAGCATTGTGCCTTTCATCGGTACCATGGGCACTGATGGATGATTGCGTCCCCGAAAAGGCCATCCAAGGGTTGATTGAGCAAGGGAGGTTAGAGATGCCTGAAGGACCTAATACTATCAATAACCCGCTCCTAACAACATGAGTGTCAACATGATCGAGTTTGGTGGTTCCGGCCTTGTGGGCACAATGGAGTTTGACTCGTCCCTTTGCAAGGTCAATGAACCGGTCATCGCAGGCAATGAAGATGGTTGGATTGAGCAAAAAGTTGCCAAGGAAATCTGATGGAAAGGTCTGCAATAGCTCCCGTCTCCGGCGTCGAAGAATAGATGCATGGTTCAACAAAGAAAGAGCGGCTAGGCGGGGGCTACCTATCTTTAAAATAGTCTTTTGAGTCAACCTTCGTAGGGTCTAGTACTTTTCTTTCACCTAAGTCCTTTCTGGACATTTGTCGTTGTAGTCCATTTTGGACATAGTGGTTAAGTGTCTAATTTTTAATATAAGTCTTTTTCTTTTCTTGCTAGACTCGAGACATCACTTGCGCACCCACGTTACACTTAATTGAAATGGTTTTATCCAAAATGATCACTTGTCTTTGCTCAACCACTAATTCTTCGAAAATGATTAATATTTAAACTAATCGGAGTGAGAAAACCAATTGATATCCTTCTCAAATGGGGGCTTACCAACTCCCATCTTGCATCTCATATGCTCACATCCCTTTCATCATCATCATCTCGTTGCTCGATGAATTTGCATGGATCTTTTCTCATATAAAGTTTAAGCAAGCAATGAAGACTTAAATCTCGTTTAGATCATCCAGTAGGGATTGCGGTTGAAACCTTTCACCCATAGGAAAGCCATTACCTCACCCTCACTAAACACTACCCTTTCATTTCAAGATCGGCGTGTTTTGAAACCCGGTTTAGCCATCATTTTTGCTCCATACTGAGAGAAAGTCCAAGCGAACCCAAGAGTTTAGCTTCGAGAGTCGGCGATGCGCAAAATATCTCAAGCCATGAAGGAAGGACAAAGATAATCTTCAACTCCTCAGGAGGCTTTCCAAGTCAAAAAAAAAAAAAAAAAAAAAAAAAAACAAAAAACAAAAAACAAAAAACAAAAAAACAAAAAACAAAAAACAAAAAAAAAAAACAAAAAGAAAAAAAAGAAGAACTGTCGGTCCTCAAAAGTCCCCGACTTCTCAATGATCAAAAAGGAGCCTGAATTCTCGCAAGATCGCAAAAAGTTGTCGATAGCTTGGACTTCCTCTCACCATTACCTTAAATCAATCCCTAGCCATCCTCTCTATTTTAGAGGATACTCCCATTACCCTCGCCTTTGGCCAAAGTCAAAATTTGACCTCTCATTCTTAGAGGCAATCAATCTTCCCCGCCATAGATTTCCCAAACACGTCCCTACAAGCCAACCTCTCATCTTTAGAGGTTCAGTCAGCAAAAGGCCCAGCCGACCTCTCATCTTAAGAGGTCAAAATTTCCCAAAATCACCCGATAGCCGATCGAAGCCCGGAAACCCAACTACAGTCCCTACCGGATAGCAGCTTCATTCTAATATCCTCGATGTCAGGATCAAATTAATTCTTCATTGCTTGCTTAAAATTGGAATCTAATCCATCTTGGTCCAAAATTACCAATCAAAGATTGTGCAAATTCAACCCTTCCCTTCATGTGAGCATATTTCATTTCTCCTCACAAACACTTGCCGTGGATGTCCCACTGGGGCTTCGCATCCGTGTCTTTCATGGACACTCTAAGGGGATATGTTATTCAATCCTCCAAATCCTCAAAATCCCCAAAGGTCCTCAGACCCTCGAATTTCAACATCCATTCTCTTTTCATTCAGGATAGGCCCGAACTACGGCGACCTGAGCTCTTCATGATGGAGGGAACGTAGGCAACCAGAAATGGTCCGGTCGAAATCACAAACAAATCTCAAAAAAGAAAAAAAAATCCGGTCTCATCAGGGATCGTCCCTATACACTTTCCGAGCTTGATCCTCGATATCAGTTGGTTTTCTCCTTGTGATTAATCAAAATATTTGTTCATATCAGATTTAGGAGTTGAATAACCCGAACATTAACAAAGGGTTTTAAGCAGCCTTGTGATCATCATGAATAAGACAATTTTTCAAGTGTCTCGACAAGTCTTCTCTCTACATCATAGGAAAATAGAGCCAAACACTGTCTTTACGTCACAGGGGCTTCCATACACTTTTCCACACCTTGTAACGCTTATACTCTCTCAAAAGAGTCAAACCTAAAGCGAGTGTGTATACATAAAATCGGGATTCATTCCCAGTTTTCGAAAGATGTGCCCCGCACGTAAACATTCCTGAGTCTTGTCCATTGGCGGTTGACTAAGATGCGAAAAGATGGGTGCCTCCTTGGTCACATGATGACTCGTCTGCAATAGGATCGCTTCTGTGTTTCTTCACACCGGGGCTTGCTAAGCGGTCCTCCTGGGTTCTCTGTATCATCTCTTTAAGATGGGACTTCTATAGTCATCCTTGGGTCCACATTGC
This sequence comes from Adenophora triphylla var. japonica, assembly GCA_022495995.1. Taxonomy (NCBI): domain Eukaryota; kingdom Viridiplantae; phylum Streptophyta; class Magnoliopsida; order Asterales; family Campanulaceae; genus Adenophora; species Adenophora triphylla. Next base: position 284,547 of record JAFEMH010001890.1, on the reverse strand, counting down.
GTTCTTCACTACGAGATAGATTCGCCAAGTCACTTCTTCAAAATCCAGGCTTTGCCTACTCGGGATCCGGGGCTTTGTCAAGACGGTCTTTTGGACCCAAATTTTATCAAGAAAGAATTTCGGCTTCGTAACTTGGTACACGGGCAGCCTCCCGTAGCATCGGAATTCAAGATCGGGGTTTCTCCCGGCATTAGCAATTCCATCAAATCATTCTCCTGGATAAGGTTTCGGCCGAGGGTCACAGCTCACCCAAATGAAAGAAGCCTCACTCATATCAACGTGCCCTAGAGCCCGTCAAGATCGCCTTCAAATGACCAAGATTGAGAGAGAAAATTCCAATCAAGACCCGGGATCCGAATCCAATCTCATCAAAATTGAGGTCCATGTGATACCGCCGACAAAACCCCACCAACAACCGCTGTTTAAATCGCGATCAAGGGTTCTCATCCCCCACATGCTCAAAATCTGTTCCAAACAGTCTCCAGACACATACATAACCATGCATCCCCACAAAAATCTCCCAAGGGCTCATGTAGCATGCACAAAACTTGAATCAATAGGAAAAATCCTAAGTGAATTAAAGATCATAAATCATAATTTCCCTGTCAAAAGCTTAGGCTAGGTGCATCTTCGAAAGCAAGTAAATGCATCATCTCGCAAACATATGCAGTGATACTCTCACAATCATTTTTGGCTCTATGCATGCATCTGTCATCATGAATGTCATATATGCATCTTCCTCTTCACTAACGAATGCAGGAATTCAAACGTGAAATCAAATCCCCCTTTTCGGCATGGATGATCTTCACCAAAGTCGACCTCCAATGTCCACAAACGGATGAAGACAGCCTCCAGCATCTACAGTTTGGCAAAGACAAGCTCCGGCGTCTGCAACTTGCTAAAGACGACCCCCAATGTCCACAAATGGATGAAAACAACCCCCAACGAAGGCCACCTCCAGTGTCTACAATTCGGTCAGAGACGCCAAGTTCTCGAATACAAATCGGTCAGAGACGCCAAGTTCTCCAATACAAATCGGTCAGGGACGCCAAGTTCTCAAATACAAATCGGTCAGAGACGCCAAGTTCTCACATACAAATCGGTCAGAGACGCCAAGCTCTCCAATACAATGCGGTCAGAGACACCAAGTTCTCAAAAGCAAGAAGTCCCAATGTGAATACAAGCTCAACCACCTCTACAAGGTTGACGATCACCAGCAAGATGCAGACTCAACCAAACTCCTCCTTCAGGTCAAAATGCTTCCAAAGACAAGAATCGTCGGCGAAACCGTCCCACGAACAAAGAACTTAACAACTCTTCATCAACATCAGTAGTAGCCTCGAGTCCTTAGCGGCAACTACGAGTAAGCACAGCACAGGTATGAAAGCATATCTTAGTCAACTACTTTTCTAAAAGAACATTATCATCAGATCATAGGGCGACTTCCCAAAAATAGTCAAACCACAGGGCGACTTCCCAAAAAATAGTCAAACCACAGGGCGACTTCCCAAAAAATAGTCAAACCACAGGGCGACTTCCCAAAAATAGTCAAACCATAGCGCGACTTCCCAAAACGGATCAACCATAGGGCGACTCCCCAAAACAGTCAAACCATAGGGCAACTTCCCCTAAACAGTCAAACCATAGGGTGACTTCCCAAAAATAGTCAAACCATAGGGCGACTTCCCCAAAACAGTCAAACCATAGGGCGACTTCCCCAAAACAGTCAAATCATAGGGCGACTTCCCAAAAATAGTCAGATCATAGGGCGACTTCCCTAAAATAGTCAATCCTCGGGTGACCCCCAGATACAGTCAATCCTTGGTCCATCCACTTGACCGACATTGATCACCCTTCTTCCCGATAGTTCTCGCAAGCCCGAATCTTCCCTAGTGAGAACACCTTCAAATAGTCTCCCCCAGATACCGAACTTCAACTTAGGATAATACTCCTGAACTAAGTTCCCATTTAGGTTCATACTCCTGAACCGAACCTCGACTTAGGTTCATACTCCTGAACTCAGTTCCCATTTAGGTTCATACCCCCTCAAAAGAAATTCTCGGCAGTTAAACGTAAGACCGAGTGCCCCGAGAAAGATAACGAAATCCCGTATCTTTCATCAAAATCATTCCCGGCAGTAAAACGTAAGACCGATTTCCCCAACGAATACGTCTGATTTTCCCCAGCGAAGCCAACGAAATCTCGAGTAAAACTCGAACTACGAAAGGGCTTGATTCCCACTAGGGATATGTAGGTAGCCTATCATTAGGTCCAGCCCCTCGACCAAAACGGTCACCCTCTCCTTCGGCAGCAGACGAAGTCCACCGAAAGGCCATTTCAAATTAAGGTCCGAGGCGCCTAAAAAGCCATCATCATCAAAGGTCCGAGGCGCCTAAAAAGCCATCATCATCAAGGTTCGAGGCACCTAAAACGCCATCACCAAGGTTCGAGGTACCTAAAAAGCCATCTCCAAGGTCCGAGGCACCTAAAACGCCATCTCCAAGGTTCGAGGCACCTAAAACGCCATCTTCAAGGTTTGAGGCACCTAAGACGCTATCACTAGAAAAACGATAAATCACAAAAATCCCCAGCAGAGTGGATACCCGTCAGACCAAAAATGGTCATTCCTATCCCCAGCAGAGCGGATAGCCATCAGACCAAAAATGGTCATCTCTTATCCCCAGCAGAGTTTCCTTCCCGATGGCAACGACCGTAGAACTCGCTCATCAGGTCGAGGCACCTAAAACTCCATCATCTCAGGGTCAAAGCCGAACTACGGCAGCTTGATTCCCATTCGGGATACGTAGGTAGCCTATCGCTAGGTTCAGCCACCCGATCACTCGATCATCCTGCCAAATATGGAGCCTTACTCTTATCGACGACCCCGCTTCCTTCGAAAGCGCCGTCGCCGAGGGGCTACTGTAAGTGCTCCAATTTGAGCTTGTTAGAATTTTCGTTAGAAAATTAACGAAAGTTATAACATTTCTAACAATTCCTAACTATCCTAACATTTCTAACAAAGTGAGGGTAGAATGGGCATTGCCAAATGAAGTTAAACCAAAGAAAGCATCTTAAAAAGCAAAACAAAAGAATAAAACCATAAATAGAAAGTTGGAAACACAAAAAGCGGTCATTAATTTGGTTTTTTTGAATTTTTATTCTTCCTGTCTAAGGCTGGAGCTGTAATTAATGAACAGTGCACGCCTACTAACCTTGTCCGCGCGGATAAGTATGCATTTTCAGAGGGCTATAAATTGAGCCCTCCAGTCACAAAAATAAGGAGGAATTTGATCACAGCAACGAAGTTCTGGCGAAATATAGAGAGAAAACAGTGGGAATCCCTTGATTGCCACCTTTTTCTCTTGAATCTTTCCCAATCAAATACCAAACACACCAAACCTTGATACTCCTCAAGCCAAACACCAAATCTTGATATTCCTCAAGTCAAATTCCAAGCCTAGGAAGATAGGGTGTCACCATTGGTAAAGCCCTCCTTCTCAAAACCCTAAAATCCTCTTTTAACTTCTTGTTCATCTTGTTCTTCTCACTTGGATCTACTTGATGTCTTGCTTAACTTAAGTTTTGACCTAAGATGGTCATCTTGAAGTTCATCTTCATGAATGACCATCTCAAATGGTCTACATTTTAAATCTCTAAATTGATTTTTCTCTTTAAATTCATCTTTACAAAGATCCCCTCTCCCTTTGCAAAGGATATGTTTAAACCCCATAAATTCCCCAAGGATGACTTGAGTATGATAACCACTTGGCACAAGGTAGTGGAATCAAGTCTAGGGATGAAAATGGGGTGAACATAGATGCAAACCCCCCAAAAATCACATTTCTCCTCAAGAACATCTTGCTGTCCAGTAGCATTGTTCTGAGAACTCAGTCCATTTTCCTATTTTTTGGACCCAGTAAAACTTGGAATTGGGTGTTGACTACAAAATACTTTTTGTAGCCAACATCCAGATATTTCCAGACATATTTTTAATTTATTTTTTGCGTGAGTAAAACTCCTTTTTTCAATTTTTCTTTTAGAGGCCAGTTCATCAGCTTCTGGAAATCCAGATTTCAGATCTGAGATTTCCAGAAGGTTTTGACCCCTCAAATAATCTCCAAAATGAAAAGTTCTTTTACAGAAACCTTTTTTAAGGTGTTTTGAACATTTTTCATTCCCGGACTTTTCCCAGATTCTGGAGTTTTCAAGCCTTAAAGTCCATTTCAAAGTCAAGGGTCAACTGCCTTTTTCATTCTGGCAGAAATGGTTTTCAACTTCCGAAAATCTTTTGAGTGCCAAATCTCAACCCAAAAATCACCCAAAAAATCATGGGATCAGTTTAAATCCTTAAAAAGAACTCCCAATTTTTACTTACCTCAGTTTCAACTTATTTTGGCCAAAACACACACACACACACACACACACACACAACAAAGGATTTTGAATGTTTGGAAGACTCGTTTTTACGAGGCGTTCCGGGTGCACACTAACGTCCTTCCCGGCACGTAATGTGACCTCCGAACCTAAATTTCTGATCTCGGGCATTTTTCAAAGTTTTGGCCCTTAAAACAAAAATGGCGTGGCGACTCCGTTTTGATTTTCAAAAAAAAATCGGGTACATCACATTCCTCCACACGAGGATTCTCAGAATTGTTCCCAGTATTGGTTCCCATGTTCGATTCAGTAGCCATCTGAGACGAAACAAACAATTTTAGTTCACTGTTTTAAAAAGTTTTCCTTCCAACGAAGAGACAGAAATTTGTCTTAAGATTGTTGGAATAAATATTACAAAATAATTGGAAATTACAGAAAACTTTTAAAACAGAAATAGAAAGGAAAAGAAAAGAGAAGTAAGTAGATTTGTCGAAGATGTCCGAGTCGTGTGATTTCACACTCTCCTTAAGAAAAATTTCGCCCCCTCACTACGTTTCTGGCGTTGGAAATTTCCTGGCGTATGCAGCTGCTGGGAATGAGGCGCCCACCTCGTACACACCTAGGCACCCGCCTCATTGGTTCTCAAACGGGGCAGCACCTACTGTGTCCAGGCAGCCGCATGAGCCAGGTCCAGGCGCCCGCCTCACTGGCAGCCTCGTGGGTCTGTCACGTTTGAAAAAATGCAAAAAGTGGGCTTGCGCGGACAGTCAATTTCGGAGCTACATTCGTGTTCGCGGGATGCGCATGAGTTTGATAGCCCGAAGCCTATTTTGGACCATGATTTGCACCCCCCCTGGGCACCTGTGCGCGAGAGAGAGCCTCTATGCTCCACAATCTTACTCCCTACTAAAGTGTAGCAGCATATGAACTCATATCCTTTTACATTCCTTTCCAATGTGGGATAACAACATTTCTCACTTTCAACCCATTTACTTTGAGCCTTAATATCTCATTCATCCCTCAACCATTTTGGACAAATGAATATATGATTTCAATGTACACATGGAGTAGAACACAATCCAACAATCAATTTGGTCATTTAACAAACAACCCATTTAGGAAATAATACATTATTTCCTTCAAAAACACATATTTTTCCAACAATTAGAACACAGAAAATATGGATTAAATTGTTGGCAATCTGTTGCGATGGAAGTAACATCAACTTGGTTCTTTAGAAACCACCCTGAATAATTCTTTTTCAACTCATGGATATCAAATAAGTGTGACTTTTCTACAACAAGATAGATAGTACCTTCAGATTGTTTGATATTGTGAAATGAACCAGGAGGCACGGGGCATTTGATCAAACACTCATTATTGAGATCAAAACATAAAAGTGTGGTCGGAGACAAGTCAAGCTAGTGAAGTATTCCACTGCAGAAAATTCTTGAAAACAAAAATAGGGAGGTGTAATATGATCTTGATGTGCCCATAGAGAAAATATTAGACACAATAACATCAAAGAGGCCCAATAAATGTATATCAGCCCCAATTCCATGTAACCCACCCGCCATTACTTGGCTATATATACTCCCTCCCACCATTGACAATGTAAGCACACTCTCTCATTTTCTTTCTCTAACATGTCTTGTAATAATCTCTATATACTTGCCATAGATCGGATTGACGCCATAGGGTTTGGGGGGAAATAGCCCACACCTCTAACGGTGTCTTATTTTGTAGGTCCCACAATATATCGAACCCGAGTGACATCCTATCATGACCCTAAATCGAGGCAGTATATTTTTGAGTATTATATGTTAGTTTTAATATTTTAATAAATTATTTGATATTTTAAGTATGTTAATAAATTAAATATAATTATTTAATGTCTTATGGAAAATATTAGGAGTTGTGTAGTGAAGTAATAATATTGGAGAATTTAATTATAGACTTATAAAATATCAAGGTGCTAAAGTGTAAAGGTTGAAAAGTAATAAATCTAATTGTAGCAACTAAATACTAGGAGGAGCTTAAGTTAAAATGTTCCCATGTATATCCTTGTTTGTGGTTAAGTTGTTTGTGGTTAAGTAAGAAACCTCATTTTTCATAAATCAAGATCCCAGCCAAGTCTTTCCTTTCCTTGTTCCAAATATGGTCCAAACCTAGGTTTAGATTCATAAATTCCTCCTAAATTCAATCTTTGTTCGTTATCGAGGAAGCCAAGGGGATAATTTCTATCCGAATAAAGTTTTCTCACTTCCATATTATTTTAGGTAAGTTATTATAATTCCTTCTTAAATTCTTGTTCATTTGATGTTTAAGGTTATAATTGTTGATATAAAAAGGTTGCATGTGGTATTTGAATATTTTCCTTGGATTGGAATGGATTGAAATGGCTCTTGGAATGAGTAGAATGAAGTGTTGGTATGGTGGTTGTAGTTGAGAAAAAAGGGTAAGTAATATGAAGGTTTGGAGGTGAAAGAGTAAGTAATTATTTTCCCTTCAATTTATGTTCATTTGATGTTTCAAGTTAAAGGTATTGAAATATATATGTTGCATGTTATGTTGAATCAATTTCCTTGAGTTTAAAATGGGGAAAATGGTCTTTGGTTGAGTTGGAATGGTTTGAGGTAAATAAAGGATGGGTTTGCGTGAGTTATACTGAAGTTGGAATTATGGTATTTATGTTTAAGGTAAAAAATGGTAAGGTTAATGGTTTCAAGGAGTTGCTGATGTTTCAGCACAGAACCTGAGTTTTACTAAAGGGCACGACTCGTGCCCCTTATCACGAGTCATCCCCTTCAGAAATTCGTGCCCAAGAGTCATGTTAAAGAATGAACTCGTGCTGATTGCAATTGGCACGACTCGTGTTATAGGGCACGAGTCGTGCCCTGCCCTGTTTTGCTTAACCATTTTTAAAGCCATGTATGTCCAACTATATAACATATATTTTAACCAATTGAATTCTATAATCTAAGTACTATATATGAGCTACAAAAGGATGTCTTTACATACCAATTGTGATATTTTGAAGGTTGTTAAATACTTGGTTAAAGTAGGATGGAATACTTGAATTTCATGAAACCTAATTTGCTCTATATCCTTATATGGTTGATGATACATCCTTGAATGGTTATAGTAAGTGTGAAGACCTTATATGTTGCACATTATGGAATTGTTTGACATCTTATGGTGTGTTTGATAGGGTTCCCTACTTTGGAATCCTAAGTTGAAATGAATTGGTTCAAGGATTGTTTAGCCGTTGTGCTACTTATGATTGATACTTGTTATCATCTTGTTTTCATATTGTTATGATATAATTGGTATGGTTCCCTACTTTGGAATCATCTATTGGTTGTTTAAGCAAGTATGTATTACTGTGCTTATATTTAAAGTCCAGCTGGTACTTGTTGTTTAGGAAGTGAAATGAGACTATAATGGCACCCGAGCCGAGTTCATTATGATACCATTCACTGGTTTCCCATTGTTTCCCCCTTCCATTGGCCATGGTTTGGGTAGTGGGCTAGCTCCCCTTTTTGGGTGAGGTCTAGTTGCACTTCGGGGTATGACTTTGTGTCATTTTCACCCGTATTGTTGATATTGTTAATGGGTTTCGGAACCGCTTCTTCAGCTGTCGATGCTGCTCAGATTGTTATATTCTTTTGGGATTAAACCTTGGCTCAGTATTGTAGACACCCCATTCTGAATACATCGGGTCATATTTATACCACTCTAAGTCTCGCTTTGAGTCAAGAAGTAGAAATCCACCATTTCGTCATGTTTCGTTAAGTTTTGACTAACTATCGTTAGTTTGGGACTAAACTGCATACGAGATAACGAGGAAAGGACAAGACTATCCACAGGAGCAATATCTCGCCGCGAGATGGCGTATCTCGCGCGAGATATCCTCCCTCTGCGGTATGCAGACGACAGTTTCCTTGTCGATTTCAACCTCTTTTCAGGATAAAACTTTATCCATCCGGCCAACCAATGGGATTTGGAGTCCAGAACCTTCTGATAGGGTTTTACCTCTCCACTTCTTCATATCCAACCCCTATAAATACTTGGTGACTTCCAAGGCTCAAGAGGTCCGGGAATTCCACAATTCACACACATTTTTGTTGGCTTCTTTCCCTGAAAGAATCCTACAAAATCACTCTAAAAATCACCTCAAAGTTTGTTTGTCAACCTTGTTGATAAACAAACATCAAGATCCAAGTCAAGGACCGAGGCGAAGCTCTGTCCATATCGAGAGTCGATTCAAAACTTGAGTCGAAACTCTGCCCAAATCACCTCACGCAAGGTAACCCCTAAATCCCTTTCTAATTGATTGTTAGAGTGGTATAAGTCCATAGAATCTAGGATCGGCCTAGAGCCTCCCCAAATCATGGAGACGGTCTCGAAGCAATCGATCCTACATTCTGTTTAACCCCGTTAAATGGATCTTTATTTGTAATATTTAAAATTGTCTTTTATCTTCTTTTGAAAACCTCTCTTTTCTTTAGCATGACCGATCTCCGGATTGGGTGAAATGGATGCTCCTTGACCTACCCATTTCATAACCTAAGCCCCGAACCCAAATCTCTTTCAAAAATGGTTTTTCTATGTTTCCAAACGAATAATATAGGTGGCGACTCAAAAAGATAAAATTCTTCTCACAACGCTACAGTGGCGACTCTGCTGGAGACTTAAAATTAAGAGGCTTAAACTTGCGTCAAAATTAAAAAAGAGGTTTTTCAAAAAAAAAAAATTGTAAATTCAATTTTCTGCTCTCAGACGAGGCATATCTGGCACGGGATATCATATCTCGCGCGAGATATCGCCTCGGCAATCTGGTTGTTTTCTGGTTTCTCCCGTTCATCTCATAATCCAAGACGAGAGCCGAACACGCAAGGGGGATCCCAGAATTCATTATCTGCAGAGTTCCCACATCTTAAGGCCTCCCTTAAGGTGTAGAACTCGAATCTTTATTTCATTTAAATAATTGATTATTATTTATGAACTGCGTGCGATTGGGTTTTATTTAATTAAAGTCCGGTCCATTGGGGATTCGGGAGTTGTAAATTAATCTATTTATCTCTCTTTATCTCTCTTTATGTGGAACTACGACGGCCTGAGTCTTCCTTATTTGGGAGAAACGTAGGCAACCACTTGGTGCGGCCACTATCTGTTTTTCTTTTGTTTTTTCAAAAAAAAAATCTCTATTTTACTCTATCACCTAGATTGACTCTCACACACGCGCACTCATGATATAACTGTCATTGCACTGCATACCCTCTATAAACCCGGGACCCACACTAAGGACGGATGACGGTAACCACCTAGTCGCCGGTCTCTCCGAAGTTGGACCATCCCACTCCGCGTATTCAATCCACTTAGATTGTCATATCGCGGGGAGCCTAGCCTTCCAGCCCTGCATCGCCACATACTCATGTAGATTGTCCTTTTAGGATCACTCCATGATCGGTCGGTTTTGACTCGGTGATCCTTTCTTGTTTTGATCAAAGCAAAGCCATGTAAAATTGACAATAAAGAAGGACTCGGAAAAGTCCCTTCGGAAAAAGTCCCTTCGGAATGACCCTTTCGGATGTCCCTTTGAAAAAATACATATATGTATAATCCTTCGAAAAACAATCTTGCATGGCTTTGTTTTACAAAAATCGGATTGATTGCCTAGTCGTTAGGTTCTGATAAAAGCCTTAGAAACCCCTCAAAACGGATTTTCCGTTCCGACCAAAATTTAGGTCTAAATAAAAATCGACTTTCCGTGTGATTATCTCGCGCGGGATTACATATCTCGCGCGGGATAATGCTTCTGTTTGCTGAATCTGAGCCTGAGCCATTTAAGCCTGCTTCCAACTTGTTGGGGCTAGATCCTGATATCTGCATCTCTTCTGTCAGTTTTCCGAAGCTACTCAACCTCAAGACTCCCAACACAATGTCCGACATCGACAACATTCCGGGTAATGAAACTCTGTCCGAAAACAACCACAAACTTCTGGAAGAAGCCAATGATCGCCTAGAAGTGCAAGCCTCCCAAATCCACACTCTTGTAGAAGAAATTCAAGAGCTTAGGGCAGCACTAGCCAACAAAGAAAAGAAGAAGAAAAATGATTCTTCCTCCGGAGAAGAAGAGTCATACACCAAAAAGGCCAAGGGTTGCCGCCAAAGCAAAACCAAGAAAAAGAAGTACGAGTCCAGCTCGTCATCTTCCTCATCTGATAATGAAAGCCACGCATCCAAGAGGGAAAGCAAAGGGGAGAGCAAGAATGAACCCCTTACCATGGCCATGTTAGAAAAGAAACTTGCATCCCTCGATGTGAGTAAGGGAGCCTCGCTCTCTATTGATTACGATACCCTTCGTCAGTCCATGTCAAAGCTTCCAAGAAAGTACAAAACACCCGACATTGCAAAATTCAATGGCACCACCTGTCCCAAATCACATTTGGAGACTTACTCTTGGGCCATGCTACCTATGGGTGTTGATGACAACCTGTTAGCCCAATGCTTCCCACAAACTCTCGATGGTGCTGCTAGGGATTGGTACATGACCCTTCCACTCTCCACAAGACTCGACTGGCCACTCGCTAGTTGTACTTTTCAAAAGTAATATGAGGACAACTCCACTTACCGCACCACTAGAAGGGATCTTGAGCAAACCAAGCAACTTCCGAACGAATCCTTCACGGATTTTGTCAAAAGGTGGAGAACCAAATTAACCGAAATTGTTGATAGGCCCAGCCTAGACGAACAAATCCACATCCTCATACAATGCCTTAGGGAGGAGTATCAAGACAAGCTAGCCGGCAACTATTTTCCTAGCTTCGCCGAACTTCACAAGTCAGGCATACAGTTAGATGACCTCATCAAATAGAAAAGGGAAGCCAAGAAAGAAAGTGGATTCCGTTACAACAAGAGCTCTTCTTCCTCCTCCAATCCCAAGGATACCTCTGTCAATGCCATTGTCTTCAATCATCCCGGAAATGGCAAGTACTCCGCAGTACCTCCACCACAAAAGAAGAAGAAGGATAGACATTATGACAAGCTTGAAGGAATCACTCAAGAAGAACTCTTCGAGATACTTGTCAAGAACAGGAAAGTCAAACCAAGAGAAGGGGGACCTCCAAAGAAAGATCTTCCTGCCAACCATGCTCATCATCTCTTCTGTAAGTACCACAACTTCACCGGTCACTGTAAGTACCCAAATCTGGCTCATGCCTTCCGGTTAAATTTCCCGGCAATTTCGGTAAGTTTTTCGGTAATTCCCCGGACCTTCCTAGTGTTCCGGAAATATTCCGGAACAGTTCCAAATTAATTAAAGGCTTAAGAGGAGCCTTCCTAATTAAGAAACACGTTTTTCTTAATTAGGAAGAAGTTTCTAGAATTTGCCACCTTGCATGGTTCTAGAAATGCTGAGTCACAATGGATAATGCCACACGGCTGCATTAGCTCGAGGTCCCTAGCCGCACGGCCTCATTAGCCTTATCCAGACTGCCTATAAATAGAGCCCTCCTCTACCCATTTTAGGAATCCACAAGAGGCATCAACTACTCATATTACGAAGAAATACTCCCAAGAAGCTGCTGGAAGTCCAAGAAGGTAAAGAAGAAGGCCAAGAAGCTACCTCCCTCCTCCTTGAAGATCCAAGATCAACCTCTCCTCCTAGCTCCATCCAAAGAAGAAGGAAGCCATTGGTAACCTCGCATGCCATAACCTCGCATCCTAATTGCTTTATAAATTGCTCATTGCATTGCCTTTATATTGCTTGGGACTTGGTAGATTAAAGATCACATCTTTATATTCCCCCTTCCCCTTTTGCATGCATTAGACATCATTTGTCATAAAAAATGTAGTCTTTCCCTATAAAGGTGCATCCTTTGCACCTAAAACCCCCATTTTCCAATAAAAATGTCATCTTTATGCATCCTTTGCATATAAAAATCAAATCTTTTCAATCAAAATGCATCCTTTGCATTCAAAATCCCTTTTCCAAGCATCATTTGCTTTAAAGATCATGTCTTTACCATAAACTAGCATCATATGCTTTTCAAAATGCAATCTTTATGCATCATTTGCATAATGAATTCCAATTTCTTCATAAAAATGCATCATTTGCATAAAAATCATATCTTTACGCATCATTTGCAATAAAGATCATTTTTTTGAATCAAATGCATCATTTGCAACCCAAAAATGTCATCTTTTCATTAAAAATGTCATTTTTACATACATTCCCCCATTCCCCATTAGTAACCTCGGAACGGACCGATGTAAAAGATCCTATCTTTACATCGTACCTTCCATAAAGGTTTCATAATCTCTTTAGAAAAGGGACACCTTTGAACCCTATATCTCCGATTATCACTTAAGATGAGTATGAAGCATCTATACGAGCTCGACCATCTTAAAATGTAGGATTGATGGGCTATGGACCCTCCTTTTCTAAAGAACCTCATCTTTGACTACAAAGAGAGTCATTCTCTCTATCACGCAAGTCCCAAGGTCTAAAAAATGCGATGATCACAAGTCCAAGATGAGGGCGGGATCATAATCCCGAATACATAAAATCCAAGAAATCCCGAGCGACAACCAACAAATGGTTTGTACGTCCGAAAGACGACTTGGGACATTCCCTCCTTATTTTCAAACACATGCACACAAGAAAGCACGCAAGCAAGCACGATTAATGGGATCTTGGGAGACTTGCTCCGGCAAGGCACCTTGGGTGAACGACGATCCGTTCTTCCCAAGGGGTAACTTAACCTCCGAACCCATAAAACCTTTTTTTCAAAGTTTTGAGGTAATCAAAATGGCGTGGCGACTCCATTTTTTCATATTAAACCGGATGTCTTCAAACTAGCGTGAATCCAACAAACACAAAATTTTGGGCACACATTCACAGTTTGGCGACTCTGCTGGGGAACATCCCAAAGGAGAAAAGCTTTTATTTTCAAAACAAAAATCGATACTCGGTATATAGGTGGAAACCACTTACCCTTCCTGTACACTCCCTGACGTGGGAGTTGGGATAACCGGTGGTTTAACAATCCCACGTACCAGTATCCCTTTTCGAAAAAAAAAATTTTGAAAAAATAGAAGAAAGCTTTTCCCTTTGAGCGGGTTAGACTCCCGTCGCCGATTTCATTAATCATGCTTGCTTTCTTTACCATGCATTGCATCATTTGCATCTTGGAATCTGTGCATACTTTGAAAGGGAAACAACCCGAAAAAATAGCAAAAGGAGTGGAACCTGGAAAATTGATCCATGCAGTCGTACGGCTCAATCCTCCTTGGATTCTGACCGGGCGACCTCAGTGGCATTTCCACCAGGAAAAATCATGGTTAATCTGGCGAGTCCTAGGCTTGGGGCTACTCGGCTCCATGACCGACTGGGGCTCCCGGAAAATTTAAGTGCTTATGTGTTGCATTTTCCCCGTCCCGAAAATCATTCCTTTAAAACACATTTACGAAAATCTCTCGTTTTAACTCAAAAGGAACATTTTTAGGAGACCGCACACTATGCGCACTGATATATCTGTACACTTTTGCACGCACGTCCTTCAAACCCGAGGGTGGTTCAGTGCCGATCACGGACAGCCTTACGATGCTCCCGGGCGCGCACGGAATCATCCCAACCTTCCCATGGCAGCCAGTGTCGACCAATGCACAGTCCGTGTCACACGTTTCAAAAAATCGTGACTTTTGGTTGGTTTTTGGTCTAGTCCGTGTCATATAGCCCAGTTGCATACCCTCGTAAAGGTCAAGCCTTAGTTCATAACGGAAGAAGAACTAGGCGAAAATTCCGACAAGGAAAAATTGGCGAGATCTCGACTCCGACATTGACTATTGACCTTGACCTGCACGGAATGCGCAAGAGTCAAGACCGAGTCTTTGCCAACAAATCAAAAGATCTTTCGCTCAAGCGAAGCTCTGCTAAAATTCCGACAAGGAAAAATTGGCAAGATCCTGACCCGGCATTGACTTCGATTCTAACTCACGCCCGGCGTATGCAACGAAGTTCAATGTGACCTTTGTGTCATCCGGCTTTTGCCGCCCGACCCATGCCTATTATCTTCTCGGACATTACCGAAAGTCAAACGTCATTCGCTCAAGCGAAATTCTGCCAAAAAATCCTATCAAGGCGAGAAAGACGAGACTTTCCCGGTATTGCCTTGACTATAATCCGCATCGCTCGTGCGTTGAAAGTTCCTATGATCCGCTAGACCCGTTAGGAGCGTTCTTTACTCTCGGTCGGTGGGATCCGCGTGCCCTATAGGACCCTCGCCCGGGGCTGTCCACCCTGGGAGGTCGAAATACAGGTGGAATACGAGGGGTTTATAGACGTGAGTGGCCAAGGAACCCACCGATCCGGGATCTAGAGTAGTTACGAAAAGAAGGGCAAACCCCTTTTCCAACCAAATAGATATTAATAAAAGACAACTGTTTTAAGTAAACTTGGAAGATTCTAATTTGCATATTGCACGAGCCTTCGGCTAAACACCTACCACGAGTCTAAACCTTTCCTATCCCTTTCCCTTGGCGAGAAAGAAGTGGGTGAGAACACCGGGTCGGCGACTTGTTAGCGCGGGAATTCTCGAACAGGTTCGCGTAATCCTCGGTTTTGCCGGCTTTTCGGTATCAAAATGGCCAACATGGTAGTCAACAATGGTAATGACTAAGTAGTCGGAGAGGCCATCCAGTTCAGCCCAAGCCTCACATATGGTATGATGTATGCGATTGTGAGGGCTGCGGAGTATGAGTATCAAGAATGGATTAATGAAGACGCTCCTTCGAGAAAGAAGAAGAAGAGAAAGTCCACACAACGAGAAGCTAAAAGAAAGGTATGAAGCGGGAGACAAGAGCGTCGGAACTCTAGGGAGCCTTTCTCGGCAAGTTCGATTACTATGTCGGCTATGCCAAACAGCCCGCCAAGGAACCCATCATTCAAAGCACGGTCCGGCTGATACCCCACGCGAACGGTGATCCTCTTGAAGCGAGAAAGTGCTGAATTTGTGGCCATCGTAAAGTTCAATGAGAAGCTAGCGAGATCTAGAGCGAGAATACTGAGAAAGCCTATTGAATACGTAGCCCGATCAAGGAAGAATTAAGATCCTACGAAGAAGATTTCATCGGCATTATTCGGGCCAACCCTCACGTTGGTTGCCGCACTTGCGACAAGGTCGTGGTGTCCAAGATCGGTAAAGAGAAAATGAGTTATCGGCGGTGCATTGATAAGATGAGCCGGACTCTTCGATCAATGAGCCGGTTGTCACGGACGAGCTCGCTGAGAGATTGCATCAAGCTACTCTAGCTCCCCTCACTATCTTTCCACGGTGCCAGGCCTGTCAATGATTTCCGGCAAGTTTTTGATCAATTTGAAGTCTCCAACTTTCAAGAACGCCGACAAGATCAAGCTACTCCTGTGGCAACAAAGAAGAAGGAGTGAGATCCCGGTCCAACCCTTGTCAAGCCACCCTCGAGTCAATAAGTAAGTAGGGTCCGAGTCGGTGGCGTCTGTTCGGTCGAGTCGGGAATCTTTGAATTCCGGTCCTGCGAGTCATCCAGAAGGCCTCACGCCCGAGGACTATCAAAATGTAATCGATGTCATCTTTCCCCTTATTGAATGAAATGACATATCTTTCACGAGTATCCTCTTATTGCCAACTTAACAAATGATAAATTAACTCAAAACTCAACAACGAGTTAATAATGAATCATTTGAACAAGATGCAAACACACTAAATGAACAATACATTAAAGAAATCTTTAAGCGAGGTTTCGTAAAAGAGGAAACCGGGCCCCAAGCCGCCGAGGAGGTTTTGATAAGTGTGAACTTGGGTACCGTTGAGGAACCTAAAGAGACACGAGATCGGAAACTTCTTCCGGGGTTGAGCGGGACGGTGATCGATGCGCTCGGGGAATAAGTCGACGTGTTTACATGGTCATACAGGGATATCTGGGGCTAGACAGGTTCGATAGTAGAGCACAGAATCCCTCTAGCACCGGAATGCTAAGCCGTAAATGTAAACGAGCGAGGAAGATCAAGCGAGAATGGTCTCTACGGGTCAAAGAAGAAATTGAGAAGCTCTTGCGGGTAGGATTCATTAGAGTCATCGAATATCCGACATGGTTATCCAATATTGTGACCGTCACCAAGGCCCGATGGGAAGGTGCGCCGTGTGGATTTCCGAGATGCGAACAAGGCCGGCCCCAAGGACGATTACCCTTTGCCAAACATAGACATCCTGGTGGACTCCACTGCCAACTACGAAGTCAAATCCTTCGTTGATGGCTTTGCAGGATACAACCAGATCAAGATGGCCGAGGAAGACCAAGAAAAGACAGCCTTCACCACACCATGGGGAACTTACTGTTATACAGTGATGCCATTTGGGCTTAAGAACGTCGGGGCTACTTACCAACGGGCAGCGACCGCGCTTTTTCATGACATGATCCACAAGGAGATTGAGGTCTACGTAGACGACATGATAATCCACTCCAAAGGCGAGGACGGGCAGCACTTTGTTGAACTGCAGAAGTTCTTTGAGAGGCTGAGACAACATTCCATGAGACTAAACCCTGCTAAATGCACCTTCGGAGTGACAAGGGGAAAAATGCTTGGGTATATGGTCACGGAGCGAGGTATCAAAGTGGACCCCCAAAAGATCAAAGCCATTATGGATATGAGGCCACCTCGGACCCAGACAGAAGTCAAGAGCTTTATGGGAAAACTGCAGTACATTAGCCATTTCGTCAATCAGTTGACCACTATGTGCGAGCCCATCTTCAAGCTCATGAAGAAGAACGTAGACACAGAATGGACCGAAGAATGCCGGGATGCTTTTGACCAGATCAAGGCATACTTGGTACATCCTCTGGTACTATGCCCCCCACATAGATAGAAACCTCTTACGCTTTCTATCTCATCTGTCACCGATACGGCAGGTTGGGGCTATGCTTGCCCAGGAGAAGAAAGACTCTCGGATAGAAAATGCCATTTACTTTGTCACGGAAGGCTGCAGGGAAGTGAGCTCAATTACTCGGCATGTGAAAAGACACGTGCGGGAGGCCAGTGCGGGTAGTCGGCAAGTTGAAGCATTATATGCAAGCCCACCTGTGAATTTGGTCTCAAGAATGGACCCCATCAAATACATCTTTGATAAGCCTTCCCTCTCGATGTGTCTCGCAAAGTGGTCTTTCTTCTTAGCAGAATACGACATCAACTATGTGACCAGAAAGGCCATCAAGGGCCAAGCGTTGTCAGACCACACGGCAAACTTTCCCGATAATGAAGACCAGAGGGCTGAACCCCAATTCCCGAGATGAAGGGATCTTTGCGGTCGAGCACAGAAAACCGATGGCAATTGTTCTTTGACGGAGCCGCTAACAAAAGAGGAAACGGTATCGGGATGCTCTTGGTCGATCCAAAAGATGAGCATACACCCATAGCCCTCAAGTTGAACTTCCACTCGCCACGAACAATGTTGCCGAGTATGAAGCTTTGCATTCTTTGGTTTGGAAGCTGCCTTAGAAAGGAATGTCAAGGAGCTAGAAGTTTACGGAGACTCGGCCACGATCATCAACCGGGTTTCCAACAAGTGGAAGACTATGGACCCTAACACACGGCGGTATCATGCCCATATGGAGGAGTTATTTGGGACGGTTCGGAAGTGACCTTCCACTACTTGCCAAGGGAAAAGAACAGATTCGCAGATGCCCTAGCTACTCTAGCCTCATTGGTAGAGATCCCTGGTTCGGTCGAAACCTAACGGTTTATTTAATTCCGCAAGCGCACGGGCTATTGTAATATAGCGGGTGCAAGTACGGGTCGATCCCACAGAGACAGGGTTTACTTAGGGGATATTTTTGTCTTTTAGAAAATATAGAAAAGATTGGGGGTAGATAAAACTTGTTTTAGAATAATAGAGAGAGCATAAACAGAAAATACTTTAATGGAAATCTTATAAAACGAAGCATTCTCGGGATTGGAAATCATACACATAATCTTATTCATCAAATTGTCATTGTCTTAGAAATAAAAGGTTTTCATAAAAAGCAAGGATGGTATGTTAAGCCTACGCTACTTTGGGCTAAGACAATAGCGTTTGTATTCTTCACTAATTATGTCCTAACTGTTTGAGATTTCCGTTTACGTTGTTCCCGCCCTGTCACAAACGGGCGTTCCGGCTTATCTCTAGCTGACCATAATTAGTAAGAATTCATTAAGGACGGAAGTCAACATACTTTCCATTAAAGGAACATCCCTAGGCCATTGAACTACTCTCGTGATCAATGAACCTAGTTTCTTTATATGGTTCCGTCAATCGAGATTCTCCGCTAGGTACTTCTCTCAATTGACTGAATCATACAAATTGGATATCTCCAAAATGTAAGGCATTTAGAGAATAATATAAAGAGATTGTTTTAGATGAAGGAAGAAGACAAGACTAAACATTTTTTAATGATGAATAAGCATGCTTTTGAGTTTCCAACCCCAAGAATATGGGGGATTACTCACAAGCCATTGATAACATAAAAGTAGAAATAAAGATTGAGTAAGAAAGACTTATGAATAAAGAAGACGATTGCTGAGAATAATGCTTCCCTTTTATTGCTTTTCCTCCAAAGTGATTCCAAGAACAAATAATAACTTTGATCTTCAAACTCCTTTGGACAATTGTTGTCACAAATGTTTTCTATCTATGTAATATCAGTAATTTCTCTCTGAAAAATCGTGTCTAAGACTGATCACTAGGGTCCTATTTATAAAAAGGAGGAGACTCTTCAATCGGGTGCAATCAAAAGGTGCCTTTACGTCTGCAGTCGCGTTTTGCACGGCCGCGTCAAGGAAGTTGCACGGCCGTGTGACCCTTGGCGCCAGATTTGAATTTAAGTCTTGACACTTCGCACGGCCGCTCCTGTCCAAGCTGCACGGCCGGTCCATATAATGACACGGCCGCTCCCTCTTCAAGACACGACCACTCTATATTTTAGGGCCACAAATAGCCTAAAAAAGGCCAAGTGCACGGCCGCTCCATCTTGGCTGCACGGCCGCTCCTTCTGAAATTTAGCTTTGTGTGCTTGATTTGGTTGGTGCTCTTCCATGTCTTTTGCCTTGAAGTGTCCAAGTATCCTTTTGATAAAAATGAACCTAAAACCTGTCTTTAAATGCAAGAAATATACCAAAAGCGTAAAATCTAGAAAATATGGAAAAGGAACTAAAAAGTATATGAAATGAAATGAGAAATGATGTTTTATGCAATAAAAAGTATATAAATCTAAGGATAAATGACTATATAATAGTCACTTATCAAACTCCCCCACACTTAAGCTTTTGCTTGTCCCCAAGCAAACTTAAAATGAAAATACGGAGAGGGAGAAAAAAAAACAAGATTGATCCCTCAGAAATAAAGTAGCAAGCCCTTAAATGCCTTTTAGATAATGCCTTTATCTTTCTAATCATATTTTGAATACCTTTAAAAATTTATTTTAGAAAGAAATATTTTAGGGATATTTTAAAGAGATAAAATGCAAGACAATAACCTAATATAGCATATATAGAATTTTGACCAAGTAAAGCATGCTTAGAAGGAAGAATCTTAGATTTATTTCTTGGTAAAAAAAGTTGTCACTTTTTAGAGTGATTTTTTAGAAAAGATGAATTTTATTTCTTTAAGACGTACAAGAGAAGGTATAAACATCTATTCACAATTTAGAAGTTCCGAAGAATTGTATTACATTCTTTGAATCACAAGGGTGAAAAATGGATGATGGTAGTGGAAAAATCTTATCAAAGTTAAACAAATTTATCTTATTTTTGCACGTGTTATATTTTTGCAAAAGACCTAAGTTATTTTTGATCCTTTCAAGTAGGAGACACTGTGGCTGCGAACCCCATGTTCATAATACTTAGATCAAGAATACTTTTGGATATTACTCCCGTTTGGCAAGGAAGCATCGTCGCAGCGAACGCCGTGCCCCGAGTTACTTAGAAAATAATATGTTTCTTTTTGCTTTTAAGGATTGGTGACAATTGTCACTCTTTTTAGTAATAAGATAAAAGTGTTTTACTTTGACTTGATTTGAAAAATGGAAGGATGGAATTTTATGAAAGGGTGTGATTCAAGGGATGCAAACAAGAAGGTGCTTCTAAAAAGGGAATAAATATTTAATAAAGATAAAAAAAATGTACAATCTTAAAGAAATATTTTCAATATTTGCATAAATGACCAAGCATAAAAAGAATTCCTTCTAATCAAATGCATTTTCCTTGATGAGATTCTATATTTTGCTATACTAACTTATGAGGCTTTCAATTATTTCCTAAAAATATCCTTTATACTTTTCCTTTTTATAGATTTCTAAGTTTATAGAAAATATGAGAGGAAAGATAAATAGGCATTTATACTAGGGAAAATGGCAAGCATAGAGATAATGATTTTTGATCATCATAGGGATTTATTATTTTTTTTTTTTTTATATACTATTATACATGCATAAAAGAAAAATGCAACTAAGTTAAAAAGAAAAATTATACTAGAAAGCGATTAGATCTATCCTAGAAAGCAAGTAAAATTTAAAAAACTAGAAAGCAAAATTTAAAAACTAGAAAGCGAAAAATAAAAGGATAGATATACCCCCCCACACTTGAAATGAACATTGTCCTCAATGTTTTAAGGAAAAATGCCAAATCCCGGGAGGGTAAAGAGAAAAACTTACTAAAATGGTGGTGGTGGTGGTGGAAAGTTGTCCCAATAGTTTGCCCCATAGTTGTAAATGTCGTCAATCCTTCCTTGAGCATATTGAATACGACCATCCATTTGGCCGAGTTGTTGAAGGATTTGAGCGTTTTGCTCAAGTAGTTGACCTTGTTGGGCAAACATTTGATCGAACCTTTGGTAGAAGTCGGGTGGCAATGGGGCTTGAATCTCTTCTTCTTCTTCTTCTTCTTCTTGGCCTTCTCCTCCAATGGCATTTGGGAATATCCAAGTCTCGGGCTCTCTTATCCGGATGGTGGGGAGATTATTACTTGGGAGTACAATGTAGGGCGTTTTATCCGCTCCTACTAACCAATTATACTCATTATTCCCCCTTACCGAAATGAGTTGCATAGTTCGAAGGGTTGGAATATCCAGTTTTGTCGACCCTCTCACCTCTACCCATTCATTTGGAATCTCAAAATTAAAATGCTTGGCAAATAATGTAACAATTCCTCCCATATGAATTTCCCCATTAAAGGTTGGAGAAACGATATCACCAATTAACTCAAAGAAGAAATTACACAAATTCATCCTTCTTCGCTCCCAAACAAAACACCATAAAACAAACAACTCCTTTCTATTCACGGTTCCCTTATCCTCTCTAGCAAAGATGGTACAAGCGAACATCCTATGAATGAGGCGGAGGGATGGGTGAATGATAGAAGAAGCTTTGGCACTCCGGGATGTGTAGGATGGAAGGCCGGTAATTTGGTTCCAAAAAACAGTCTCATTATATTCAATGGGCATGTCGGGAAAAGACTCCGTTTGAAATGATAATCCCAAAATTCTACTAATCTCAGCCCCGGTCAAATGAAGCTCTCTTCCTCCAAGGCGAAAGTCCAAATGGAACTGATTAAAAACCCTTCCTGTCAATCTACAAGTTTCCTCCACAATTTTCATCCTAAATGTACTCAGAAATTCTAAGTTAAGGACCTCATAGGTTTTCTCATGCTTCTGAAGGAAGCCATCGGATCTCAATCCCATAAAAAGAGTAAGAACATCCCCGTAAAGTCCTAATGTTCTCAGGGCAAGCCTATCAGGAAACTGGGTTGGCCTAATCCTCTTAGAACTCAAGGCAACAAAACGTGCCGTCTCCCTTGAGCTTCTAAAATCAATCCCCAAAGTATTGAGAGTAGGATTAAAGTTAGAGGAAGAGCCTTGCTCTTTTCGGGACTTCTTTGTTGCTCTCTCTGTAGCCTTCCCTTTCCCTTTGGTAGACATTATCTCAAAACCCAGAAAAATTGAAAGACAAGAGAGGTGAAGGAGTTCTTACCCGAAGAAATTGCTGAATAAACCTGAAATCTTTGATGCCCAGCCACTGAAATGTCCAAGAGCCTCCTCCTTAACCTTAATCTTGAGTAATCCCTTCGAATTTTTTTGAAATGGGTGAAGGGTTTTGGTATTTTTGGAATTGGGGTTTTAGGAGGGTTTTTGGACTGATTTTGGTGGGGGAGAAATGGTTGAGTGGTGGATTTGAGGATGATTGAGGGTTGTAATGTGGGTTAGAATGGTAGAGAGATGGGTATTTAAGGTGGGTGGGGCGGAGGTATAGAGAGAAGAGCGAAGGAGATGAAGTGAATGAGGGAGGAGGGAGAAGGGTGCGTCTTTTTTACTGGAACGACGCAACTCCCCAGACGTTTTGCACGGCCGTGTCAAGGGACTTGCACGGCCGCTCCCTTTTGCTGAGTTAACCCGTTCTGATTCGATATGAACTGCACGGCCGCTCCAAGTGTAATGCACGGCCGTGCTAACTGTAATTTCACCATTTTTAAATCTTTTTCTTTTTCTCTTTTACACCTACAAAACAAGGTTAGCACAAATATAATAAAACTAAAATAAAAGAAGAAAAAAAAAAATAAAAAAAATAAAGCAAAAAATAATCCATCGGTTACCATCCCGATGATGCTTGTTTTAGGTCCTTAGCTTGACCCCTTCCCGGTAGTAGGAGATGCATGATATTTGGTTGGCCTTTGGTCACTGACAACTTGCCATTGCAACCCTTCCGGGGTAATGAGTATCTTCTGCGGTAGACATTTCTTCCATCCTGATTTCTTGGGTAGAACAAGCGACCTATAGTCTTTGCACTTTCGGAAATTCGAAGTGACCTCCTTCTTTGTTCTTTTTGACTTTTTCACTGCATTGTTAGCTTCGGGACATGCAAAAATATCTATAACATCATTGCAAATCAAAGGTTCAATTTTTATGGGATCATTTTTTATCTCTTCCTTTGATTTTGGTTCCTCACCCATTAAATATTCTTCACTTGGAATCCAATTTTCTTCGCTAGGGGTGTAGGTCTCTTCATTTGGGGTCCAAGTTTCTTCACTAGGTGTGTAGGCCTCGAGATAGGGATCTTCGAGAACTGGCCTATGCATACTAAATTCGACCCTTTCTTTCCCTATATTTAGGGAAAATGTGCCATTTTTCACATCTATAATTGCCCCCGCAGTGGCGAGAAATGGCCTTCCTAGAATGACGGGAATATAATGGTCTTCCGCCATATCCAAGATAACAAAGTCGACAGGGATGATTAAGTTCCCTACTCGACAAGGCAAGTTTTCCATAATACCAACGGGGTATTGAACGGATCGGTCTGCCAATTGGAGAGTTATGGTTGTGGGTTTGAGTTCCCCTATACCAAGCTTTTCGCTAACCGATAATGGCATTATACTAACGCTTGCTCCTAGGTCAAGGACAGCGTTATCTATGTTTATTCTGCCAACACAACAAGGAATGGTGAATGTACCCGGATCCTTTAATTTCGGAGGGTCTTTATTTTGCAAAACAGTGCTTACTTCCTCCGCTAGCATAACATTCTTATTTTCTTCTAGCCTTTCTTTTTCAAAAATTAATTTTTTCAAAGGTTTAACGGCTAAAGGCATATCTTCATCTTTTCTAAAATAAGGAATGTTAACATTAATGGCATCTAGGTTATCAAGGAATTCATCATAATCCTTGCCTTTTTCTTTAGGGGATTCCGTCCCCAAACTAGTCTCAATCATCGGAGGGATTGGACTATGATTATTTCTAGGGCATTCATTTATCTTTTCTTGCTCATCCCTAGTTTTCACTACATTAACTTGCTCATTTGGCCTTTGAGGTTGACCGGGAAGACTCCCTTGTGGTCTATTCAATGGGGTAGCCTGTTGAGCTTGTTGGGTTTCTAGCATCTTATTATGCGCTGCCAAGTTATCAAACCTAGCATTAAGTAGTTTAAAACATTCCCTAAATTCATTATTGATCTTTTCTTGGGAATTTTTATTCTCCACTACAAAATCCATTATAAGATCCAATTTAGATTTAGGGGGAAGGTACTTGCATTGTTGTTGAAATTCTTAGGTGCAAATTCCGGGGGTTGTGTAGATGGTTGCGGGTTAAGAACATTGTTATTCTTATAGGAAAAATTGGAGTGATTCCTCCACTCGGGGTTGTATGTATTAGAATACATCCCCCCTTTTTGCCCAAAAGAATTAACGAAGTTCACTTGATCGTTAGAAGTAACGTCAAGTAACTGCGATTATCCGTACTATGTGAGTTAGACCCACATAGTTCGCATAACACATTTACACTAGCAATGGGATTGACATTAAGATTTTCAAACTTTTTCAAAAGCATGTCAACTTTAGAGGAGAGAAGAGTAACTGCATCAACATTATATTTACCGGGCGTACCTTGTTCTTTTGCTCCCTCTCGTTTGACCATTGGTAATGGTTCAATGCAATGTTTTCGATAAGGTCGTATGCCTCATCGACTCCTTTGTTCATCAATGCTCCTCCCGCAGCGGCATCAATGGTCTCTTGTTTTGAAAATGAGACCGTTGTAGAAGGTGTGAACAATCAACCACTTTTCAAGCCCGTGGTGGGGAACATTACGAGAAGTTCCTTGAACCGTTCCCATGCGTCATACAAAGTTTCACTATCTCGTTTGACAGTAAGTTAGTGATCTTTGTTCGTATACGAGCAAGCCTTGCTTGCTGGGAAAAATCGATCAAGGAATGATTCTTGAATTTGGTCCCATGTTGTTAATGAATTCTGGGGGACCGAATTCAACCATTGTTTCGCCTTATCCTTAAGAGAGAAAGGAAAAAGGCGCATCCGGATTGCTTCCACCGTAACACCTTGAATACGTGTGGTATCACAATATTCAAGGAATGTTTGGATGTGTAGATGGGGATCTTCGAAGGCAGTGCCGCTGTATTGGTTATTCATAACCATGTGCAATAATTGCGGCTTTATCTCGAAGTTTGCCGCTCCGGCATTCGGCACAACAATCGGAGATCTAGTTCCCGGGGTACTTGGGTTAACAAAGTCCCGTAGGGTCCTAGCAGGTGTTTGCGGTTCTCCGTCCATGTGTTTTTTCAAAGTTTCTCTGAATTTCCTTAATCTTTCGTGAAAGCTTCTTTCGGGTTCCGGATCAAAGTTGTCAACGAATGTCTGAGACCATTTCATAAACTACAAGAAAAACACTTGAAGAAAAATTAAACGTAACAGATTACAGGACGAGAAAGCAAAATAGCAAAAATAAAATAAAAACTAAAAATTTTGTAGTAAAGACAAAAATAAAAAGTAAACCGTAATCCCCGGCAACGGCGCCAAAAACTTGGTTCGGTCGAAACCTAACGGTTTATTTAATTTCGCAAGCGCACGGGCTATTGTAATATAGCGGGTGCAAGTACGGGTCGATCCCACAGAGACAGGGTTTACTTAGGGGATATTTTTGTCTTTTAGAAAATATAGAAAAGATTGGGGGTAGATAAAACTTGTTTTAGAATAATAGAGAAAGCATAAACAGAAAATACTTTAATGGAAATCTTATAAAACCAAGCATTCTCGGGATTGGAAATCATACACATAATCTTATTCATCAAATTGTCATTGTCTTAGAAATAAAAGGTTTTCATAAAAAGCAAGGATGGTATGTTAAGCCTACGCTACTTCGGGCTAAGACAATAGCGTTTGGATTCTTCACTAATTATGTCCTAACTGTTTGAGATTTCCGTTTACGTTGTTCCCGCCCTGTCACAAACGGGCGTTCCGGCTTATCTCTAGCTGACCATAATTAGTAAGAATCCATTAAGGACGGAAGTCAACATACTTTCCATTAAAGGAACATCCCTAGGCCATTGAACTACTCTCGTGATCAATGAACCTAGTTTCTTTATATGGTTCCGTCAATCGAGATTCTCCGCTAGGTACTTCTCTCAATTGACTGAATCATACAAATTGGATATCTCCAAAATGTAAGGCATTTAGAGAATAATATAAAGAGATTGTTTTAGATGAAGGAAGAAGACAAGACTAAACATTTTTTAATGATGAATAAGCATGCTTTTGAGTTTCCAATCCCAAGAATATGGGGGATTACTCACAAGCCATTGATAACATAAAAGTAGAAATAAAGATTGAGTAAGAAAGACTTATGAATAAAGAAGACGATTGCTGAGAATAATGCTTCCCTTTTATTGCTTTTCCTCCAAAGTGATTCCAAGAACAAATAATAACTTTGATCTTCAAACTCCTTTGGACAATTGTTGTCACAAATGTTTTCTATCTATGTAATATCAGTAATTTCTCTCTGAAAAATCGTGTCTAAGACTGATCACTAGGGTCCTATTTATAAAAAGGAGGAGACTCTTCAATCGGGTGCAATCAAAAGGTGCCTTTACGTCTGCAGTCGCGTTTTGCACGGCCGCGTCAAGGAAGTTGCACGGCCGTGTGACCCTTGGCGCCAGATTTGAATTTAAGTCTTGACACTTCGCACGGCCGCTCCTGTCCAAGCTGCACGACCGCTCCATATAATGACACGGCCGCTCCCTCTTCAAGACACGGCCACTCTATATTTTAGGGCCACAAATGGCCTAAAAAAGGTCAAGTGCACGGCCGCTCCATCTTGGCTGCACGGCCGCTCCTTCTGAAATTTAGCTTTGTGTGCTTGATTTGGTTGGTGCTCTTCCATGTCTTTTGCCTTGAAGTGTCCAAGTATCCTTTTGATAAAAATGAACCTAAAACCTGTCTTTAAATGCAAGAAATATACCAAAAGCGTAAAATCTAGAAAATATGGAAAAGGAACTAAAAAGTATATGAAATGAAATGAGAAATAATGTTTTATGCAATAAAAAGTATATAAATCTAAGGATAAATGACTATATAATAGTCACTTATCAATCCCCGAGGGAAAAGCCATAAAACCCTTCCGAGTGGGTAGAAGAGAAGCCCCAGCCTTCTGTTGTGAAGTAGACCTGGGACCCGAGTCTATAAAGGAACCCTGGTACAATCAAATTTACCAGTTCCTCAAAGATGGAGAGTCAGCTTTCAGAGACAAAGAAGGTAGACCAAAAGAAGGTGTCAGAGCCAAGAGCTTGCAAGCCCTGAAAAGGTTGGCCTCCCATTATGTCATTCTAGGAGGCAACCTATACAAGAAGCAATACCAAGGACCACTCCTCTTGTGCGTCACTCAAGAAAAGGCCAAGGAATTGATGACTGAAGTCCACAATGGTCCCTGCGGTCCTCATATGAATGCCAGAGCCCTAATGCAAGTGATCCTCAGAATGGGTTACTACTGGATTTCCATGGAAACAGATGTGTCCAAGCACGTCCGAGCATGCGACAAGTGCCGCCGGTTTGCCAACCTCAACCATCTCCCGCCTCATGACCTGTACTGCATGACGACTCCTTGGCTGTTTGCAACTTGGGGTATTGACGTGATAGGAAAAATAGCCCCGGCAGGAAGCAATGGACATGAATTTGTGCTAGTAGCCATCGACTACTTCACCAAGTGGGTAGAGGCCAAGTCTTACAAGGTCCTCACTTCCAGAAAAGTGGCCCAATTCATCAAAGAAAACATAATGTGCAGATATGGAGTGCCCAACGAGATCATTTCCGATAATGGGTCGCACTTTGAAGGGGACTGCGATAGGTTGCTGTCGAATTCAGAATCACTCGCCACAAGTCGTCTCCGTACGGACCTCGGACTAATGGAGCCGTGGAAGGCTGCTAATAAGACGCTCGAACGGATCATCCGGAAGATGGCCACCCGTGGTCGTGATTGGCCCGAAAAGTTGCACTGGCACTGCAGGGCTACGTAACGTCTGTCGAATAGCTACGGGAGAAACTCCTTTTGCCTTAACCTACGGGATGGAAGCGGTGTTACCAGTGGAGTTGGAAATCCCGTCATTAAGGGTCCTCTGGAAAACGGTGTCAATGAAGTAGAATGGTTGCGCGGCCCGGCATGATGAGTTAGCCTCGCTTGATGAAAGAAGGCTAAAAGCCATGGAACACACCCGAGCCTACCAGAGGCGGATGGCCGAAGCGTTTGATAAAAAGGTCAAGGCCGAGACATCAAAGAGGGTGACTTAGTTTTGAAAGTGAAGCCCCTACCGAGACAACCCCTGGGAAAATGGGAACCCGTTTGGATCGGCCCTTATGTGGTGCAGAAGATACTATCGGGAGGAGCCATGAAGCTTGCAGACCTGGACGGCAATCCCTTTGTCCACCCAGTCAACGGTGATAAGCTCAAAAGATACTATGTCTAAAAAAAAATAATAAAATAATAAAAAAATAAATAAATAAATAAATAAATAAAAAAAAAGTGCAAAAAGAGTAATGCCCAGCTAGGCTGAAAACCCAAAAAAATGGCGGTCTAGGCAAAAGACAAGGTTGCACATAAAAAATCTTAGTGCAAAAAGAGTAATACCCAGCTAGGCTGAAAACCCAAAAAGGGCGGTCTAGGCAAAAAACAGGGCTGCACATAAAAAAAATATATATAGTTCACCAGAATGAACTACGAAGACCTGAGCCCCTTAGTCTTTCTTGTAAAAGGGGAACGTAGGCAGCCATATATGGTTCGGTCTAAACAATAAAAAGGACAATCAAGCTTCCATGAAGTGCGTCCTAAATAATAAAGGGTATTTCAGTTTTCATAAAATGGGTCCCAATAAATAAGACATTTGAATTTCCATGAAATGTGTCTCGATTAATTTTTAAGATAATATTTCTTGTTCATTACAAGTTAAAAACTTCTTGATGAGTTCAAGCACGGTCTACCTCTTGACTCTGCTAACCTGCTACAAAGATCTAAAATACAATAAAATGCCTAAATAAACTAATGTGTTTGCAAAATGGCAATAAGAGAATCCTAAGAAAAGATCCGTCGTCATTCGCCGAGTCTTCTTTGGTCTTCTTCCCTTTTCCTCGGCCCCGTCGAGTCTTCTTCCTCTTTTTATCTATGATGTCGGTATCCTCATCCCGACCTCCGGTATCCTCACCGGAGCCTCTACCAAACCCGTGTCAATAAGTGCTCTCTACCCGAGCACGAGTCCGCACTTCCTCCCTCGAGCCTCGGTCGAAAGGAGCAACCTCGGACAACCTCTTGTACCGAGCCTCCATGTCTCGACCAAGTCACTGGCTGACCGTGGTTATGGCGACTCGCCTTAGCCTCGGTCTCCCTCGAGTCCCGCTCGAGTCACGGTCGGCCCCCAATAAAGCTTGACGTCTCTCCTCCAAGATGACTGACTCGCTCCCATCTCCCTCTCGTACCCGGTCAAGTAGACGGTGGTCAAGATGGTACTCTTCCCGCTCCTGAAGATAGCCACGGGTGGGAAAGCAGTGTATGTCCAAGCCCTTGAGAAGAAAGAGAAGCTGGCTAGATCCCTCATATCCAATGACACCACCTCCATGGTACGGATGTCCTCCCAATCACTCAATGGCTCCCGTAAAGCCCCAAACTGCCTGGATACTAGCAGGTATGTAGAAGGATGACCAGCGGAATCTTGGAACCCTCACAACATAGGACTCTGGAATATCCTCCAGTCCGCAACCTCCAATGAGGTATCCACCAACGGATGTCCGAAGTGGATAGCCTAGCCATCGTCGGCTCAGCTACTTCTCGGTCTGTTGCCTTGGTGCACCTCTCCGAGAAATCACCCAAGGGCATTGAGTCGGCAAAGCCCTGGCAAAGCCCCGAGCCTCTCTGCGGCCATAAGGTCGCCACGGCCCGAGACTCCCTGATCTCATGAAATGGTCTCCCCGAGCCATCCTGTCAATCCCATGAAGTGTCTCTCCCAAAATCAGCGGGACAATATCCTTCCCAGCCTTGCAATCTCTGACCATGTCTAAGAGACCACTATGACAGATCCCCACGGACTCAGCGGTGAACAGAGCAGAGAATACGCAAAGGATAAATGCGTCCATAGCCACCGTGGTCGCAGCCATAGCCGGAGACCCAAACCTGCCCGGGATGTCAGAAAGGTCAATCTGTCCGGGCCACCATCATCCTCTCAGCCTCCCCCAAAGGAATCTGCAGAAAAGATGCAAGCTTTACCGCCACCGGCACGTCTCCGACCAGCGGAATAGATATAGCCTCAATCTCGGGACCCCCAATCAAGGCTCGGAAGTCTTCATGCGTCGGGACAATCTCGTTATAAGAAAAGCAGTAAACATGTCTCCGGATGTCCCAGAACTTTGCTGCGGCTCTCAAAAGGTCCCAATCGGGCGGGAGATCCCTCAAATGCCATAAAGACTTGATCTTGAAGGAAGAATCAAGCAGCCCCCTATGAGATTGGAAGTTGTGTCTCACCCAAGATTGAAGATCGGACAAAAAACGGTCTCGCTTCCCCTTTTGCAATCTAACGGGCTTCTCCATCGCAAAATGACCAAAGGTGGTGCTTTTAGGTTCAAAATGTGCTCTGGGAACAATTGGGACAAGTCTAAGTTGAAAATGAAATGAAATGGCCAAGCCTTGCTTTTATTCAGAAAATAACCAGTTCAGACAGGACTGTGAGCCGCACGGCTTCATTTGCCCCAGAGACAAAACCGCACGGCTACATTAGCCATCTGCAGAAAAAATTCTGCAGCAACCAAGTTGCTGCCCAAGGGAGTTTTCACCCCACTTTTTTCAACCAAAACCTGTACAAAAACATATCCAGAAGCCATTCAAGCATTTATACACCATTATAAATCATTTTGGCCCAGTTTCAGCCCCAATTCCAAGCAAAAAATCGCCCCAAGGCTCAGATAATATGCAAATTAAAAAAAAAAGCATGAATTAGAAAAGTAAATAAAGCATTAATACAATGTCTTCGCCCCATCGGCGCCAGAATAAAGCAAAAAAATAAACAAAGTGTGCATAAATCTTGTCCATTGTTTGTTTTTGTTCCAAATTTATCCTAGAGACCTCCTAGGCCTCCGATTCTTCCTCCTCCTCATCACTGCTCAACTCATAAATGCTAGCCTTCCTCATCAAGTCCTCCTGGTCGCTCACGTTAGACAAATGGACATTATCGTGCCCATACTCAGCCAGCTGCTCCAGAATGTCAGAGTTGGGTCCCCGCCCCCGAGGCATGGCACTGGAAGAGTACTCCGAGGCCGATGAGGTAGGCCATTTGTGCCCCCGACATGCGAGTCTCTTGCGCCGGGCTCCTGTGCAGTCCTTCTTTGCCTTTGAAGCGCTTGAGCCGGCTTCCTCAGAAGGGACCGGCACATGTCCTTCCAGCCCCTATTCTGCCTGATCAGCCTATCATAGGTGCGAGCTGGAACCTGAGAAAAAAGAAGAGAAAATCTCAGAAAAATCTCAGAAAATCTCAAATTTGCAAAAAAGCAAAGAAAGCTGAAAAGGGAAAGACCCTAAAAGTATACTTACAATACTGTCAGGCGGCAAGGTGTACTGGGCTCCCTAACGTCGGGGACAGGTATCCTCAATCTCCTCGGTACTCCATGGACCACGTAGGACAGATGTGCAGGAGGGATCGGCGGGTCAGTAGGCTCATCCTCCCCATATCCCTGAGTGACCGCCAGCCTTACTAGCTTCTGTGGCGTCCTCAGTCGCTGCTCCACAAACACAGCGTAGGGGGTATCCATGTCAAAGTACTCCTCAGCGGCCACGCACGCTCGGTACCTAGCAATCTCGTCCTCCGGCCAATCCTGGATTGCGGCATCCGTCTTTGGAGGATCACCGAGGAGTAATGGCGTCCAATGGAGGGACATGGCCATGCTGCCTCGAAAAATGGTCCCCCAAGTAAATGACATCACATGTCAGCCCAATGAGCCATCTCCTCTGCCTAGTTGCCTCAATGGCATCTCCCAGCAAGATCTCCGGATACCTGCCCCAAGGGTAGAAGTCCACTCCGTCGTGCCCATCCCTGTTGATGACCGGCCTCACCATTTTGTAGTCGAAGGTGATCCGGGTCTTCCCCGTGAACTTATCCCTCGCATCTCCCCTCCAGCGGACCATAGCGGGAAAGATGGTGATATCACTCTGTTGGTTCCAAGGAAAGAACCCGATCACCTCGCAGAACCAGGCCTGCATGTTCAAAACATCAAAAAGGTCATTCTCTCTCTCATAAAAGTCTCAAGACAGAAAAGTAAAAGAGAAAAGGAGACTACCTCAAGGGCAAATGAGAAGCAGTCCATAGAAGCAGCCTTGTTCCGGCTGTACATGTCTAAGGAGAAGTAGAGCTCCGCCAATCCGGCCTCTCCCCAAGAGACCGTCCCTATCCCATTCACATCCTCCAGAGAGTCGAGAAGGCAAGTCATGGCCAGTGTCCCAGAATTAGCAAAAATGGTGACTGATAGCATCAACCACACAAAGGCTCTAGCCAGCTGCTGGGAAGTCACATCGCTAACGGCAAAGTCCCGTATGCAGTTCTGGACTGCCACCTCGACATTCCTCGTCTCCATACCCAGCCCCTTGGGAATCAACTCAAATCCAACCAAATTCTGAAATTCCTCACCGTAATGTGGTCTCTCCAAGTCACGGGCCTCCCGAGTGAACCGTAGGCCAAGCAATAGCCGTGAAATCGGCAGAGTCACCGTCGCCTCTCCCGCCTTAGATGGAAGCTATGGGTGCTATCCCACCAGAACTCAGAAAGGGCCTGGATCAAGCCCTTGCTCTTAGAGGTGATATGAACACCCCTGCCGATAGCCTCGACGAATGAATCCAGGCCGGTAGCCCTCACCAAATCCTTGGGGTTCACCCCATTCTTCTCGAAATCCGGCATCCTCTGCCAAAGTTTGACTGCAATCTCTGATGGTCCTCTAGACTTGTTCTCCTGTAGACAAGCACAGCAAAAAGAAATGTGTCAGTCCTTCATCATTTTCAAAAGCATGCATATATTCAAAAAAGTGCACATGTTTTCAAAAAAAAGCATTCACAAAAGTTTTTCTAGCATCATTTGCATCAAAAAAGCGTCTTTCATCACTTGAAACGCGTCATGTCAAGTCCCATTGCTTTCCTAAAGCACAAAACCACAATTTTCACAATTCTTTGCACATAAGCATTATCTTTCAAAACTGGCATGCATGAATCCTTTTCATCTTCCAAAATCATGTTTTCTCAAAATTTTGACCTAGTTCTAGCACATGCAAGAACTCCGTCTCACTTTAAACAATTATCATCCTTACTTTATTTTCGAGAAAAAAGTGGGTCATTCCCATTATTTTTGTCAAATAAATTGCGCATGCATGTTCTTAGCCTCATAGGTTAATCATCAATGTCTCAAAATCATTCAAAAATCCTAGGAAAATCCTAGAAAATTCCTAAGTTCGGGTCAAGCCTTAAGTCATTCAAAATTCAATCAAAATCGACGAAATTGAGCCAAATAAGAATGCTTACCCCAACCGGACGCGGGTTCGTCGATTTGTGCTCTCTTCTCCCCGGGTAAAGCTCCGACGGAGGCGTAAGAAAGTCATACTTTCTTTCCGTTCGCACGAGCTCCTTTCTTCTCCTCCGAGCGGCCGCGGAGATATTTCTTCTTGCTTGCCTCGGTATAGGATTGCCCTCCGGATCCATCTCAAATCAAAGGAAGCAAAGGAAATTGAAGGAATTCGAAATTTCTCTTCCTCCTCTCTCTCTCTCTGCATTCTTGGGCGGCAACACAATGCCAATGGCCCGTTCAAATCTGATTTTAAATAATCTGGAAAAATCAGGCTTCTAGCCGTACGGCTCCTTTTTCTCCATCTCATGCCGGGCGGCCTCATTCGCTCTGAGCAGAAAATTACAATCCTGCCCCTGGACCTTCCACTTGGGCATGCAATTCCCGTTATCTTTTAACTAAGATAACATCTTTTTCAGAAGATATCCTTTATCTCTTAAGCAATTAAGCTTTATTTCCGCCGCTCCGTTAATTCCGTTATAACGGGATAATGCTAGGTGACAACCTCCGAATTGTCAAAACTCTAAACTGAGCTTACCTCTATCCCGGATAGCGACATATGCTAAGTTCTCTTAACTTAAGCTACCTCTATCCCGAATAGCGACGTATGCTAAGTTATCCTAACTTAAGCTACCTCTATCCCGAATAGTGACGTATGCTCAAGTTCCTCTAAACTTAAGCTACCTCTATCCCGAATAGTGACGTATGCTCAAGTTCCTCTAAACTTAAGCTACCTCTATCCCGGATAGTGACGTATGCTCGAGTTCTTCTTAACTTAAGATACCTCTATCACGAATAGTGAAGTATACTTAAGTTCTTCTAGCTTTAGCTACCTCTATCTCTTTCAAAAAGAGATAGTGCCGTAAGCTTTAGTCTTCGTTATTTCCGTCATAAAGAAATAACGTCATCCAGCTTAAGCTACCTCTATCCCAGATAGCGACGTACGCTCAAGTTTCTCCAGCTTTAGCTACCTCTATCTTCCCGATAGTGACGTAAGCTCTAGTTTCCTCAGGTGACAGCCTCCATTAATTGTCAAAACCCTCAAGGATCCTAGACATCGTTCCTAACTATCTAGTGATGCTTGAACTACGATCAAGGCTTGATTCCTCCGGGATACGTAGGTAACCTTTCATAAAAGGTCCAGCCATCCGACCACTTTGGTCACCCTGTTCCTCCGTCACTCCTCAGTGATGAAGTAGTCCCTCATAAGAGACTTTGTTATCCGACCACCTCGGTCACTTCTAGCATATCCCCAGTAGGATCAATTGCTTGACCTCCTAGGTCATTTTCTCTTCTATTTCCCCAGCAAGAGACCAGTTTCCTTTTCTTCATTCCTCAGCGGATCCTACTCCGAACTACGGCCTGGCTTGATTCCTCCGGGATACGTAGGTAGCCTTTCA
Organism: Adenophora triphylla var. japonica; assembly: GCA_022495995.1. Taxonomy (NCBI): domain Eukaryota; kingdom Viridiplantae; phylum Streptophyta; class Magnoliopsida; order Asterales; family Campanulaceae; genus Adenophora; species Adenophora triphylla. The sequence continues at coordinate 249,361 of JAFEMH010001890.1, read as the reverse complement.
TAAGAGGTTCAGCCACTCGACCACCTTGGTCTCCCAATCCGTCTCGGCATTCGCCAGATCGGATCCTTTTCTATCGACAACCCCACTCGCCTTGCAAGTGACGTTGCCGTGGGGCTTCTGTAAGTACCCAAATCTGGCTCATGCCTTCCGGTTAAATTTCCCGACAATTTCGGTAAGTTTTCCGGTAATTCCCCGGACCTTCCTAGTGTTCCGGAAATATTCCGAAACAGTTCCAAATTAGTTAAAGGCTGAAGAGGAGCCTTCCTAATTAAGAAACACGTTTTTCTTAATTAGGAAGAAGTTTCTAGAATTTGCCACCTTGCATGGTTCTAGAAATGCTGAGTCACAATGGATAATGCCGCACGGCTGCATTAGCTCGAGGTCCCTAGCCGCACGGCCTCATTAGCCTTATCCAGACTGCCTATAAATAGAGCCCTCCTCTACCCATTTTAGGAATCCACAAGAGGCATCAACTACTCATATTACGAAGAAATACTCCCAAGAAGCTGCTGGAAGTCCAAGAAGGTGAAGAAGAAGGCCAAGAAGCTACCTCCCTCCTCCTTGAAGATCCAAGATCAACCTCTCCTCCTAGCTCCATCCAAAGAAGAAGGAAGCCATTGGTAGCCTCGCACGCCCTAACCTCGCATCCTAATTGCTTTATAAATTGCTCATTGCATTGCTTTTATATTGCTTGGGACTTGGTAGATTAAAGATCACATCTTTATATTCCCCCTTCCCCTTTTGCATGCATTAGACATCATTTGTCATAAAAAATGTAGTCTTTCCCTATAAAGGTGCATCCTTTGCACCTAAAACCCCCATTTTCCAATAAAAATGTCATCTTTATGCATCCTTTGCATATAAAAATCAAATCTTTTCAATCAAAATGCATCCTTTGCATTCAAAATCCCTTTTCCAAGCATCATTTGCTTTAAAGATCATGTCTTTACCATAAACTAGCATCATATGCTTTTCAAAATGCAATCTTTATGCATCATTTGCATAATGAATTCCAATTTCTTCATAAAAATGCATCATTTGCATAAAAATCATATCTTTACGCATCATTTGCAATAAAGATCATTTTTTTGAATCAAATGCATCATTTGCAACCCAAAAATGTCATCTTTTCATTAAAAATGTCATTTTTACATACATTCCCCCATTCCCCATTAGTAACCTCGGAACGGACCGATGTAAAAGATCCTATCTTTACATCGTACCTTCCATAAAGGTTTCATAATCTCTTTAGAAAAGGGACACCTTTGAACCCTATATCTCCGATTATCACTTAAGATGAGTATGAAGCATCTATACGAGCTCGACCATCTTAAAGTGTAGGATTGATGGGCTAAGGACCCTCCTTTTCTAAAGAACCTCATCTTTGACTACAAAGAGAGTCATTCTCTCGATCACGCAAGTCCCAAGGTCTAAAAAATGCGATGATCACAAGTCCAAGATGAGGGCGGGATCATAATCCCGAATACATAAAATCCAAGAAATCCCGAGCGACAACCAACAAATGGTTTGTACGTCCGGAAGACGACTTGGGACATTCCCTCCTTATTTTCAAACACATGCACACAAGAAAGCACGCAAGCAAGCATGATTAATGGGATCTTGGGAGACTTGCTCCGGCAAGGCACCTTGGGTGAACGACGATCCGTTCTTCCCAAGGGGTAACTTAACCTCCGAACCCATAAAACCTTTTTTTCAAAGTTTTGAGGTAATAAAAATGGCGTGGCGACTCCGTTTTTTCAAATTAAATCGGATGTCTTCAAACTAGCGTGAATCCAACAAACACAAAATTTTGGGCACACATTCACAGTCACGACACCAACTCCTGCTTCCACTTGAAAGACGTCATCCAAGATTTGTTTGACGATAAAGAGATAGGATTACCTAATGTTGTTACTACTCCTTTACCAAACAATGAGGTCAATCTAATAGAAATAGAAAGTAGCTTCGAGGACCCTACTCGTCTAGCCACAATTGTGGACGAGAGCCCTCTTGAATTTAATAAATCTTCTTTCTATTATACGATGTCTTGGGAAGAAATCTTAGAACAAAAGGAAAAAGGGTCTAAAACAGTCAATCTACTCACACGATCCGGTCGTGCGATCACCAACAAAGATCCAAGGGATGAAAATCCTCCTAAACAAGCTAAAGCCTCATCGCTAAGCAAACCGGAGGACCCTCTCTTAACTCAGTTAAAGAAGACACAAGCGAACATCTCAGTTTGGGATCTCATAGGAGCATCTCACAAGCACCGCGAGATGTTGAAAAAGGCATTGGCTCAAATGACCATTTCCTCGGAAGCAACACCCGAAGAGCTCACTCAAATGATAGGCCAAGTGCAATTTGGCAACGTCATCACTTTCACTGACTTGGACCTACCGTCCTATGGGAACAATCATCATGAAGCCCTCTATATAACTGCTAAGGTGAATGGGTACCGAATGCCACGCATTTTGGTCGACAATGGTTCTGCAATCAATGTCCTCCCAAAGAAAGCCTTATCATCCTTAGGTCTCACTCACAAAGACCTTAAGCCATCCGGGCACACTGTGAGAGGATACGATTGTACCGCTAGAACTGCTTTGGGATCAGTTGTGATACCTGTAGAAATGGGGCAAGTCACAATGAGCATCGAATTTCAAGTCATCGACATCCCGGCATCCTTCAACTTGCTGCTTGGTCGCCCTTGGCTACACGACATAGGGGGTGTACCCTCCTCCCTGCACCAATGTATCAAGTTCAGACACAACAATACGATAGTCACCATACACGGAGAGATGGTTACTGCTAGTCCTATCCTCGAGGTACAACATAGCACTTCTGATTTCCTGTTCGGGCCAGCTTTGAGATCGAGAAAGAAAGCACCGTGAATGTCATAGAAACTTGCAACGAGAATGACTACTCCAAAGCACTTTGGTTTTCTTCGGAAGCCTTCCCTGCGGAGAATGATGCTAGCACAAGGATACTTTCCTGGATTGGGGCTTGGAAAGCACTTACAAGGAATAACGGAACCACCACCGGTTCCCCCACTCCACACAAAGCATGGACTAGGATACGTCATCTCCATCCACGATGAGGATGACGAAGAAGAGTGGAGCTTCGCTCAAATCGAGTGGGAAGGAACCACATACAAAGACCCAAAGGCCAAAGATTGCAACCTCCAGCCATATCGAAAGACACTCAATGGCTACTTCGTTTGAGAAGGGGAAAATATTCCCTACTTTATCTTTTCAGAACCATGGACTGATGATAAAGGAAAGCGCCAACTAGGCTTTGAAATCTTCAGCGACTGCGACGCTTCTCCAGAAGAAACAGAACCCGCCACACTAATCCCTAATGATTTGTGGGGCACAAAGGCAGAAATGACAAGTGAATGGGACTTTGTGTTGGGAGAAGACATGCTGCGACAGCCCAGACCTCGCGCCGGCTAGAAGACAAATGCCTGCATCCATGCAATCTCCAAGGGGGACGCTCCAACGGTTGATTACACAAGACTAATACGTAAAATGTGAAGAGCCAATTCTAAATCGGCACATCACCGGAGGACCAGTTGTTGATGAAGACTTCATGATCAAAGAGCTTGGTTGCACTCCCCATCCCCGCAGGAAGATAGGCCCTGTAACTTTCACATTAGAAGCAGGCTCCACCTCCGATGAACTCACTCAAGAGGAAATTGAGGCGGTGGCCGAACATGTATTCCCTTACTTCCTTAATGAAAGCTTTGATCTTTCCGAGTATCCTGAGATTGCTAACATCGTGAATGATGAATTAACTAATAATAATCAATATAATGAACACGTTAATGATGAATCATACGATGAGATAGATCAAGAAAATGAACAAATCTTAAAAGAATTAGCTAAGCAAGTAGGTCGTTGTGGAAAGAATGGCCCTGTTGACGACGAGCAAATGCAAACAGTTAATCTTGGGACAACAGAAGACCCTAGAGAAACAAAGATCGGCAGCTTCTTCAAGGGGGAAGACAGAGAAACCTTGACGCTGCTCCTCAGAGAATATGTCGACGTCTTTGCTTGGTCCTACAAAGATATGCCTGGGTTGAATCAGTCAGTTGTAGAACACAAGATACCGCTGCTACCCAATGCCAAGCCAGTCAAACAGAAACTACGCAGAATCAAGCTGGAATGGTCAATGCAAGTAAAAGAGGAAATCATGAAGCTCTTGAATGTAGGGTTTATCAAAGTGATCGAGTATCCGGAATGGCTTGCAAAAACGGTACAAGTAGCCAAATCAAATGGGAAAATACGAGTCTGTGTCGATTTCAGAGACTTGAACAAGGCATCCCCTAAAGATGACTTCCCGCTACCAAACATAGACATGTTGGTCGATGCCACAGCCGCATACGAAGTCCGCTCATTCGTCGACGGTTTCGCAGGGTATAACCAAATCCTCATGGCAGAGGAGGATCAACACAAAATAGCATTCACCACACCTTGGGGTACGTTTTGCTACATGGTCATGCCGTTTGGTCTCAAGAACGCTGGGGCTACTTATCAAAGGGCAGTTACGACACTATTCCACGATATGATCCACAAAGAAATAGAGGTATACGTAGAAGACATGATTGTTCACTCAAAAGGGATGGATGGTCAGCACTTCAGAGATCTCAGGAAATTCTTCAATCGACTGAGACAGCATAAGATGAGGCTCAACCCCGCCAAATGCTCATTCGGAGTGGTCAAAGGGAAAGTCTTAGGGTACATGGTCACAGAGCGTGGCATAGAAGCAGACCCCGCCAAGATAAGGGCTATCATTGACACGCCTCCACCCAGAAAACAGAAAGAAGTAAAGGGATTCATGGGTAGACTTCAATATATCAGTCGATTCATCAATCAACTGACTACAATGTGTGACCCCATCTTCAAACTACTTAAGAAAAATGCACCTCAAGAGTGGACCGAAGAATGTCAAGAAGCATTCGAGGAAGTTAAGCACTACTTAACTTCCCCACCCATCCTGGTTCCACCTCACAAGGAGAAGCCCTTGAAATTATACCTCACGGTTACAGACAATGCATTAGGGGCTATGCTCGCTCAAGAACAAATTTGCCGCACACAGAGAATGCCATCTATTTCAGCCGCCATGTGATTCCAAGGCAGCGAAATCAATTACTCTCCACTCGACAAATCATGCGCTGCTCTTGTTTGGGTATCACAAAGGCTAAAGCACTATATGGAAGCCTTCCCAGTTCGTCTCATTGCAAAGATGGATCCACTGAAATATATCCTAGATAAATCAAATTTGTCTTCGAGACTGGCCAAATGGTACTTCATGCTCGCGGGGTATGATATCACTTACGTCACTCAGAAATCCGTCAGGGGAAGTGTATTCGCAGATCAATTGGCCGAATTTTCTTGCGACGAAGTGAAGGGGGAAGACCCGCAATTCCCTGATGAGGACATCATGAGTATAGAAGAAGAAAATAAGTGGCAATTATTTTTCGATGGCGCATCCAACAAGAGAAGGTTCGGCATTGGAATGTTGTTGGTAGATCCTAACGACATCTATACTCCACTGGCAATACGTCTTGACTTTGACACCACCAACAACACCGCAGAATACGAAGCTTGCATAGCAGGGCTTGAGGCAGCCCTAGAACACAACGTGACTGAACTCGAGGTATTTGGGGATTCCCAATTAATCATCAATCAGACATTGAAGAAGTGGAGGGTCCAAGATCCAACCCTTCAAAGATACAGTGCCCACCTCCAAGAGTTTGCGCAACAGTTCCAGGATGTCTCATTTCACTACCTCCCCCGAGACAAAAATCGATTTGCAGACGCATTAGCCACACTTGCTTCTTTGGTCGAAATTCCTAAAGGGAAGGCAGTCAAACCCTTCAAAATAACACGGCGTGCAACCCCTGCATACTGCGCCGTTATAGATCTCCATGACTGCAAAGACAAATGGTTATCCGAATGTACCATTGTCGAGAACTCCGAAGAGAAACCATGGTACCATGACATTTGGCATTTCATCCTAGATGGAACCATCCCACCTGAGATAGACCAAAAGACTCAGATTGCCCTTAAGAGATTGGCTGCTAATTACGTCATCACTGCTGGCCGTCTATTCAAGAAGCATTCACAATGAAACCTTCTTTGTGCCACCGAGGAAGAGGCCCGAGAAATAATGGACCATGTTCATCAAGGCGTATGCGGAACCCACATGAGCGGAAACATGCTCGCCAAAAAGATCATCAGACAAGGGTACTTTTGGCTAACCATGGAAGCCGACTGTACCAGGATGGTCAAAAAGTGCCACAAGTGTCAGATACATGCCAACCTTCAGCATGCACCGCCTTCCTTCGTACTCCTATGACTTCTCCTTGGCCGTTCCTACATGGGGGATAGATCTCGATTGGAAAGGTCACACCCGTAGGAGCTAACGGACATTGCTTCGTCCTAGTAGCCATCGACTATTTCACTAAATGGGTTGAGGCCGCCTCCTACAAGGTTCGAATGCCGAAAGGTCAGCTGCATTCATCAAGCACAAAATCATCTGCCGATACGGGGTTTCGCAAGAGATGATATCTGACAATGGGTCACACTTCGAGAAGGAAACCGATTGTCTCCTAACCGAGTACAAAATCACAAGGCATAAGTCATCTCCTTATAGGCCTCAAACAAACGGAGCAGTTGAAGCCGCAAACAAGACAATCGAAACCATCATCGTAAAATGGCGATCGCTGGGAAGACTGCCCGACAAGTTACCCTTCGCGCTATGGGGATACCGCACTTCGGTCCCGAACAACTACGGGAGAGACTCCCTACGCCCTCACATTTGGAATGGAAGCTGTCTTACCAATAGAATTGGAAATACCATCACTACGGGTTCTCCTAGAAAACCAAGTGAACGAAGTCGACTGGCTAGGAAGCAGATACGAAGAATTGGCCCTGTTGGACGAAAGAAGGTTGAAAGCAGTCGAACACACTCAAGCTTACCAAAGAAGAATGGCAAGGGCTTTCAACAAAAAGGTCAAGACAAGGAACATCAGAGTAGGTGACCTGGTTCTCCGTGAGCACCGTCCCGGACCTTTCAACCCGTTAGGCAAATGGGGACCAAGATGGATAGGACCCTACATCGTGAAGAAGATATTCTCTGGGGGAGCCCTTCAGCTAGTGGATTTAGACGGAGATCAACTACCGAAGCCGGTCAACATGGACAAGCTCAAGAAGTACTTCGCGTGACTTCGCCTCCTAAAAAAAAAAAAAAAAAGAAATCTCTCGCTAGGTTGGAAATCCCGAAAAGGACGGCCTAGGCAAAAATCAGAGCTCGCACAAGAAAAGAAGCCCGCTAGATTGAAAACCCGAAGAGGCGTTCTAGGCAAAAGAAAGGGTGTGCATTAAAAAAAAAAAAAAAGAGGGGGGGTCTTATCTCGCGCGAGATTACCCTTCGGCAGGAAGCCATATTCTGTCCTTTTTTCTCTCAAAAATGAACTACGTTAGACCTGAGCCTCTTATTTAATTGCTGTAAAAGAGGAACGTAGGCAGCCTTCGGGTTCGGTCTAATCAAATAAATAAATCTACTTTTGTCCTTTTATTAATCGAATGCATTTTATTAATGACAAAAGGGAAATCCTAACCACAACGACTAATTTGCTAAGCTAACAACCTTGAAAAAATACTAATAAAATAAAAACTATCGATCTATCAAAGCAATCTCTTGGTACTCCTAAAAGATCTAGCCTTTCATTGACTTGGTAGGCCGACGGACATGATTCCACCGTCTTCGCGATCCTTCTTGCGCTTTGAGCCCTCAAAGCGTAGACATCCTCGAGGCGATCAAAGACAGACTCCGAAAGTCTTTTGAAGACATTGGGCCTATCTAAAGCTTGCGTCTTTCCAGCATCCCTTGCCTCGCCTCTCGTACCAATCCTCATCAAGAAAATCCCGGGTTGGATCCGTCCGTACATTAGCGAGGTCGGGACCGAGCCCCGCTCCTTCGCAAAATACTGCTAGCTACAAAAGAATCCCCTAGCAGTGAAAGCCGCAGATCATCAATCTTCTCTGCACTAGGGTGACCGGTGTGAAGAAACCAATCCAAATACTTATCAGATAAGAAAATGCTTGCATTAAAAGTTCGAAGGTTCGACCAGCGGTCCCGACTGGTTCCTTTACCCCATGCTTGAGCTAGCGCCTGCGCAAACTCTACACCAATGTAAGACACTCCACAAGAAGCTCCTTCGAAAAGATAAGTGTCTTGCGACTGACCAAACTGACGGAGCACCCGCTTGGGAAAATAAAAGGAGGAATCGCGCAAACCCGGAAGAACAACTCTGTCAAAGCCCTTGGTATTGGCAACGTACTTATTCAACCTCCAATAAGGCGGACACCAAAGAACGTCAGCCATTTCAGTCCTCGCAATCAGCTCAGCCCATTCATCCGCTGAAAGATCCTTGATCAATAACTTTCGCGTATGATATGTGAAAGGGGAATATTCCAATGGGGGGCCTATCAACTTGAGATGCTCCCTAAGCCAAATAGTCAACAGAAGAGAACTCCCTTGAGTCATGGCACCGGTCCTATGCAGCTCATCAAGACCATGCAGGGTGTCACCCAAGATTAGCGGAATAATGTTCCTAGAACGTTTTCTAGCATGCAGAACAATTTCCACCAATTGGGAGTCAACCAAGCCGTCCCTGCATGTAAACAGAACATCTCCGAAAAGAGAAAGGGCCAGAAAATTCCGCTTGTAGACATGAAAAGCATCATCATCCGAATCACCGCTGAAGCGTCCCGGAAAAGAAGAGCAATCAACCCACTTGCGGTGAACCAACTCGTAGCAAGTATCAAGGGGGATTCCTAACAACTCATTCAAAGCCTCCGAATGATTCCCATGGTACTTAGGAACAGCAATCTCACCGGTCAAAGGCATATCCAAGATAATGGCAAATTCCTCCACAGTAGGCACCATCTCATTCAAAGAAAAATTGAAAAGATGAATAGAGGGATCCCAAAATCGAGCAGCACCCTGCAAGAGATTCCAATCCGGTTGGAGGTTTTTCAAGGTAAAAAGGATTCTGAATCTGAATTCTGCAATAAACTTATTGCGAGATCGGTTGCGAAATGACCTCACAAAATCCCTTGATGCTTGCTTGAAAGATTCAATCGCTTCAGACGGCAGAGAAAAGTCATCGACAATCATGGACATTGGGGCAATCTCCTTGCAAGCCATGGATCGTAGGGTTGAAGAAAAAGACAAGAGTTTTGCCCTAACAAGATATCTCTAGAGTTTGTAAGGCTAGAATGAGGTATCTGGCCGGACTACAGGGCGATTTTATAGGGAAAACTGACAAAATCCTATTCGGAAAAGAAGAGATCTCGCCGCTGTAGCGTGTCTCGTGCGAGACACCTTATCTCGCGCGAGATATTGCTACGGCAAGACAACAATATTTCTGTTCAAACAGCCATCTAGCCCCGACTTGACGAAGCAAGGCTCGAATAAACCTGCGTGTACAGTTCATAACATGCAGTAAAACACCAAGATTCAAGCTCAAAATTGTGGCCTAACGGCCATTCAATTCCATTTCCAAAAACATGGAAAACCGAGAAAGTTAATTAAATAACTAATTAAACCTAGGATTAGGGGTTAAGAAAAACCATTGTTGTGTGCTACCTACTTGTTCCTAACAGGTACCAAAGAAAAAGAAAAATTGTCTGGGCCCACACGGCCAATATGTACAGATCATCAGAAATCAAATGGAGAGAAAAGGAGGGGATCACGCCATCAAGTCGCTCGAGCCGCCGGCACCTCCGCCATCACCACCACGGGGGCTACCATCCCTCCTCGATCTCTTGGCTCCGCAAGTAGGGGTCACCTTCGAGGCCACTGTCGAGGCCGCCAAAGAATCCTTGTGGAATGTGCCTCTCGGACAGTCCGACACCAAGGCCATCGGGCCTCCCGCCATCTTAGTCGTGCCACGGTTGTAATCGGCCGCGCAAAGTGACCTAACAACAAAAGAAAAAGAAATGCTTCGAAGAAGTCGGACATATACACTTATATGGACGAATACGAGATATAATACTGAAACGTAAACATACCGAAGAGACATCGGCGGAAGGCGGTAACCCTCGGGAATATGATCCGAGTCGGGATGTGCCCCACCATTGGCATGCTCCCCATCATGTAAGTGTAGCTCAAAGGACCGAAGTCCGGGGCGAATGGCAGAGAACCGGGCCAGACCGGGAAGAAGTGCTAGGGGCCGAGGAACCCGGGCGTGCGCAGGCAGAGCCACGAGCATGTGATCGCCTATCCCCCACCAGAGGGGATCCATCACCGAGGCAAGAACTCCGCATAAGAGGCCCCGAGGATGACACAAGCCGTCGCCGCATCACTCGCCAAAAGACTCCGCATAATCATCCTCCGGAATGGAGTGAGTGGGATACATCGCCCTCGGCGGATCCGCTCGGCACGCCGTATGATAGTCTACCCGCCATGCTTTGTGGGAACACCCGCTCACCAAGATACATGGTATCTCCCTCCAAAGATGCCAAGATCCTCTGCATCCCGTAGCATCCCAAGCACGATGCACCTCCCGCTCCAACAAAGGTCCAGGGATATATGCCCGCCTCTCATACTCGAAGCGTATCCAACATGGCCCGTGCTCCGCCACCGTCGTGGTCCAATCCCGATCCTCCTCCTCATCAACGGTCCGATTTGGGTGGCTCCACCTCCCGATATCCGGAGCAAAGGGGTCCGGCTCTCCAACTCGAATCTATACAGCCCAAGGACAAAGATAGCCCCATATCTCGCACAAAGAAAACATCAAACATTCAAGATAAAATACGGACAGAGCATACGACAAAGAGCAAAAATGTAATCAAAGGGCATACCTCCTGTGCATAAGAATACCCCGACAGAGAATCCTTGGTGTTCCTACACGCCTCATCCATGGTGTGATAGCAGAGGCCGCGCCCCGCCGAGCCCCAATCATATCCGCTCCACCTCATCCAAATTCACCAACAAACCCAACATAGAAAGACGAGCCGTAGAAGAGTGGTTCGCAAAGATAGTCTCGGAAAGGATATACCGAGGGCACCCCTCACCAACCGATCGCATTCACATTAGGCTTCTCCCGAGTAGGCCTCAATTTGACGTCGGAGGGGTGTCAACTCAAGAAGAAATCCCTTGACCTTGTTAGGGAGAAGCCGATCAGCCGCCTCCATACGGTGGGGCCTCGTGGGCTTATAACCCGTAGTCTTCGGCAGGGATCACCAATGAACTCCAATCCCGTGATGGCAAGAAAATCGCCGGGGTCATCGTCGCTTCCCGAAGTGCAAATGAACGGTGTGGGTAGTGTCCCACTACCTCTCTCGGATCCCCCGAAGAACTTGGGAGTCCGCCTTATTCCCGAAGATTGTCAATGAAAGTCAAGACCCGTTTGGGCCACCCTATCCCGAATGCCATCAAGATCCTTGATCTTGTCCCATACCGCTCTAGCCATTTTCGAGCTTCCTCGGCAATTCTTCGTCGGCCTATACGACCGCAAAACGAGAGGAAAACAAAAAGGGCAACATTAGAAATCATGCCATGTCAAGAAATTAATGAAATAGAAGAAAATTTTCATTGGGGCATTTCATCAAACACTTGGCGTGCGTAGAAGAAAAGCTTGCCCAAGAATGTCATTCATGATCCGAATCAACCTCTCCTACAATCCATGATGTGTAGGAGGCTCATACGCACACAATGCAATGACAATCACCCAAAGAAACACACAAAATCAACGCATGCAAAAGGAACCTAGTTCTAGGCATGAACAAGAACAAAAGCCATTGATGAAATTTTGAATTCAAGAGAAAGGGAATTCAAACTCAATGCAATGCAAGAATCAAGAGGTGAAGAAGAAATTCTTACCAAGCCCTACCGAACAGCGATAGAGATATGCGCGTGCCTATCGAAGGTGAAATCATCGCGAGGATAATCTTTCCCTAGCAAATAGCTCCCAATATCGGATTCCTTTGTTCTTGAGCCATGGAGTATGGAGGGAGGAAGGATTGAGAATGTGATTGGGAGGAAGAAACACCAAGCAAATCCACGAAAATTGCACAGAGAAAGCGACCTTGGCTCGAGCTAGGAGGGAAATTTTGAAAAGGATGTTTTCAAAATAAGCAAGAGCTTCTATTTATATGCCCCGACAAGAGGAAGTCTCGCGCGGTATATCTTATCTCGCCGCGAGATATACCTTTACGGAAAGTGACCAAATTGTCCTCGACAATAAGCGCCTACGCAACGTCAAAATTCAAAATTTTGACACATTTACCCTTGGAAATGATAAACTAGCAAGGAAACGTGGAAAAATCGGCACCGCAAGTCACGGAACGAGCCAAACGTGGCATGCGCACGATCGCCCGGTATGGCACCAGTCGCCCGAGAACCGAGTGGTCCAAAGATCAACTCAATCCACATGATTCAGAGCCCAGAAAGGTGAATCATCAAAGAAAAAGCCCGGTCCAACGCCCAAACAGGTGGATCATCATCATAAAAAAAAGCTCGGTCCAACGCCCAAACAGGTGGATCGTCATTAGAAAAGCCCGATTCAACGCCCAAACAGGTGGATCATCATCAGAAAAGCCCGGTCCAACGCCCAAACAGGTGGATCGTCAAACCAAAAGCTCGGTCCAATGCCCAAATAGGTGGATCGTCATCAGAAAAGCTCGGTCCAACGCCCAGACATGTGGATCATCGAACCAAATGCCCGATTCAACGCCCAAATAGGTGAATCGTCATCCCCAACAATAAAAAAAAAGGCCCAATTCGGAGCCCAGAAAGGCGAATCGTCACAAAACCGACAGGACTCGAAGGACCAGACAGGTAAGCCTTTGTTTTCTAACATATTTCGAGCAGGTTCGGAGCCCAGAGACAGGTGAATCTTCAGACAGTCAGGTATATTCTGAATTGGGTCTTGATTTGATTCTTCAGTATGAATTTACCTTTTCAAAAACAAAATCTCTGCGATTTTCAAATGATTTTCAAAATACCTAAAGCAGCCTTTCCGTGTTTTGGAGTCGAACTACGTCATGATCTGATTCTCCGATAGAGATACGTAGGAAGCCGTGCGGCCCGACCATCCTGATGTTCAGAATGATGTCTTTTCTATCGTCGACATGACTTCTTTCATAAGACTTGTCACCGAGGGGCTCTGTAGACACCCCATTCTGAACACATCGGATCATACTTATACCACTCTAAGTCTCGCTTTGAGTCAAGAAGTAGAAATCCACCATTTCGTCATGTTTCGTTATGTTTTGACTAACCACCGTTAGTTTGGGACTAAACTGCATACGAGATAACGAGGAAAGGACAAAACCGTCCACTGTGAGCAATATCTCGCCGCGAGATGGCGTGTCTCGTGCGAGATATCCCCCCTCTGCAGATTGCAGACGACAGTTTCCTCGTCGATTTCAACCTCTTTTCGGGATAAAACTTTATCCCTCCGGCCAACCAATACGATTTGGAGTCTAGAACCATCTGATAGGGTTTTACCTCTCCACTTCTTCCTATCCATCCCCTATAAATACTTGGTGACTTCCAAGGATCAAAGGACCGCAAATTTTCACAACACACACACATTTTGTTGGCTTCTTTCCCTGAAAGGATCCTACAAAATCACCCTAAAAACTCACCTCATAGTTTGTTTGTCAACCCTGTTGATAAACAAACATCAAGCTCCAAGTCAAGGACCGAGGCGAAGCTCTGTCCGTATTGAGACTCAATTCTAAACTTTAGTCGAAACTCTGCCCAAATCACCTCACACAAGGTAACCCCTAAATCCCTTTCTAATTGATTGTTAGAGTGGTATAAGTCCATAGAATCTAGGATCGGCCTAGAGCCTCTCCAAATCATGGAGACGGTCTCGAAGCAATCGATCCTACATTCCGTTTAACCCCGTTAAATGGACCTTTTGTTTGTAATATTAAAAATCATTTTTTTTCTCTTCTTTTGAAAACCTCTCTTTTCTTTAGCAAGACCGATCTCCGAATTGGGTGAAATGGATGCTCCTTGACCTACCCATTTCATAACCTAAGCCCCGAACCCAAATCTCTTTCAAAATGGTTTTTCTATGTTTTCCAATCGAATAATATAGGTGGCGACTCAAAACGAAAAGATAAAATTCTTTTTCCTCACAACGCTACAGCATCCGATGCAGCTAAAAGGCAGTTTGGATCAAGAAGTTCATTAGTGACTTAGAAGTCGTTCCAAGTATCACTAATCCGGTGGAGCTTTATTGTGACAACAACGGTGCCATTGCCCAAGCAAAGGAACCAAGGTCCCATCAACGATCCAAACACATACTTAGGCATTTCCGCCTCATTCGAGAATTCATAGATAGAGGAGACGTTAAGATATGCAAAGTATCAACCAACGATAACATAGGGGATCTTCTTACAAAGCCCCTCGCCCAAGCTAAGCAAGATGGTCATGTTAGGTCCATGGGTATACGATACATAGGCGATTGGGCCTAGTGCAAGTGGGAGATTGTTGGTGTTATGCCCTAGGCTTATAACTATTTTGACTCATAGTTAATACCATTATGTAATCGTCTTTACCATTTATAATAGAGAATATTTATTTTGATAATTATATGCTTTACATTTTTATTATAATAATCTGTGTCCCTAGTTATTGTGAATAACTAATATAAGTTGGTAATGGATAATCATAGAGATGATTATATGCTTGGGGATGCACATTACGCTTGTAGGTACTTGTTAGAGAACAACGTACTGGAGTAACCCACCTAAGAGATTTATGTCATGGTCTATGGTCATATATGTCATAATTAAATCTCATGGTAGTCGTGTCATTAGAATCCTTAGTACCTGAGATTATCATCGTCTTCCACATGATGAACGTTATGTTTGATATAGTCTAACACTATCTTTAATAGGATAGCAATAAGGGCTATGTTGGCATGACCGGATTCTTGTAGGGAAGAATGATAAGTCAAGATGGGATTTGTCCCTCGTAAAGAGAGATGTTTGCTTGGGCCCCTCGATAAATAGTGTTGATGAAATGTATGGCCATACTCAAGAGATTTGATAGAGATAAAATGCACTTGGATTATCAACATATTCGGAATCGAGAAAGCATTGAACAATATAAGTTGACAAGGACCATGACTTATGTTCAATATGAAATCGTGAGACAAAGGGATTGTAGGGTTTATGAAACACTAATTCATTGATTTTTGATTACGAATCAAAGATCATAACTCTATAAATTCAATTCCATAACAGCCATAGATTGTTGAAAACAGTCTCATCAATAGAGGATCATCTAGCAATCCAACAAGATTTAGATCTTGGTTCGTTTGCGTGTGGATTACCAATAGAGGGTGATTGCTTTATCACCTAGAGCTTTAAGTCCTACCATTGATTGATTCATAACAAGGAAGAATATCAAAGTTTCATCTACGATTCAAACTTAATTACGAATTCGTGTACGAAAGACAAAATCGCAGCAAAGGTTAGTAAATCTATATTCATAGTTTTAATTTATTCATATTAAATGGATTCATGGCTATGGTTTTGTGATTTATATCAAGTCTTCCACTGTGGATGTTACCCCAAAACCCAATAGGATTCATACAAATATGAACGTCTTCATATTCGTAGGTGTTTAAGAATGATATGAAGAAAATTGTTTTAAGATGAAGATGAAAGAGAAGCATGAATTAAAAGATGAATATACGAGGTTGAGTTTACAACCCCAATAATTTGGGGAATTACTCACTAGCCATGGCAATTATGATAACACAAGAATAAGAATAAGACATTAAAAATAAAGAGAAGAAGTAAGGGTACTTATTCATATAATATAGAAAATAATGGCTGAAAAATAACTTTATTTCTTCAACTTCAGAATTTTTGGATAAAAGCAACAATCAATCTTCAAAATCATGAGAGTGTAAGTACGCCAATCCAATTCGCGATCCCTTTTTTTAGGTGCATTTTAAATGATAAAATTGCACTAAGGGGCGTTTTGGTAAATTCCCGGTCCGTTCCGAGGCTTCCGATAACTTTTTATAAGTTTCCCGCGAAGGAAGTATATTTTAGTATTTTTCCCGGACAAAAGGACCTAAAAGGAATTAATCAGTTTGGACCTCTTGGGAATTAGCCCGGAATGTTCCAGAATCTGGTTTTGACGCCAGAATCGGTTATTGGCGTTCCCAGTCATGCGACAACTTGAGGCATGAAAAGTGGGAGCAGGAGGTCGTGCGACCAATTAATCCCATTTCCAATTTACGTATAAAATTCCAATTCCAATTCATTTGTAAAGGGGGCTCTCACAATTGACACACACAGAAACACACAGACCTCACCCTCTCTCTCTCTCTATCCGGAATCTCTCTCCTCCCTTTCTCTCTATACGCAGAATCCTCCATTGCCGCCCCAATCGACAACCTCAACCAAGCTCTCCCCCAGTCTCCTTCTCCGGCCAAACCTAAAACCACAACCAATCTCCTTCACCTTGCCCGGTGACCTCTCCCTCTCAGCAATCCAACCGGCGACCTTCCTCTCCCTCACAAATCCAAACCCGTCGATCTTCACCTAGCTCCGGCCAAACCTCCACCGAATTCCTCTCTCTAAAATCAACAACAACCAACCTTCCCTCCTTCAATCCCTGTGCCAATCTGTAGCGTTGTGAGAAAGAAATTCTGGTTCTTTTTATTTTTATGAGTCGCCACCTATATTATTTGATTGGAAACATAGAAAAACCATTTGAGATATTTGAGTTCGGGGCTTAGGTTATGAAATGGGTAGGTTTAGAAGGCATCCATTTCACCCAATCCGGAGATCGGTCTTGCTAAAGAAAAGAGAGGTTTTTCAAAAGAAGAAGTAAAAAAACGAATTCAAATACTACAAATAAAGGTCCATTTGACGAGGTCAAACGGAATGTAGAATCGATTGCTTCGAGACCGTCTCCATGATTTGGAGAGGCTCTAGGCCGATCCTAGATTCTATGGACTTATAACACTCTAACAATCAATTAGAAGGAAGATTAGGAATTACCTTGCGTGAGATGATTTGGCGTAGTTTCGGCTCAAGTTTAGAGTCGACCCTTCGCACGGACAGAGCTTCGCCTTGGTCCTTGATTTGGAGGTTGATGCTTGTTTATCAACAAGGTTGACAAACAAACTATGAGGTGAGTTTTAGGGTGATTTTGAAGGATTCTTTCAGGGAAAGAAGACGACAAAATGTGTGTGTGTTGTGTAAATTCGCGGTCCGGGACCTTCGACCTCTCGAGCCTTGGAAGTCACCAAGTATTTATAGAGGTTGGATATGAAGAAGTGGAGAGTTAAAACCCTATCGTATGGTTCTAGACCTCCTCTCCCATTGGTTGGCCTGAGAGATAAAGTTTTATCCCGAAAAGAGGTTGAAATCGACGAGGGAACCGTCGTCCGCACCTGCAGAGGGAGATATCTCGCGCAAGACACTCCATCTCGCGGCGAGATATTGCTCCTGTGGACAGCTTTGTCCTTTCCTCGTTATCTCGTATGCGCTTTAGTCCCAAACTAACGGTAGTTAGTCAAAACTTTAACGAAACATGACGAAATGGTGGGTTTCTACTTCTTGACTCAAAGCGAGACTTAGAGTGGTATAAGTATGATCCGATGTGTTCAGAATGGGGTGTCTACAGAGCCCCTCGGCGACAAGTCATATGAAAGAAGTCATGTCGACGATAGAAAAGACATCATTCTGAACATCGGGATGGTCGTGCCGCACGGCTTCCTACGTATCTCTATCGGAGAATCAGACCATAACGTAGTTCGACTCCAAAACACGAAAAGGTTGCTTTAGGTATTTTGAAAAACGTTTTTTTTTTTAAATCGAGGAGATTTTATTTTTTGAAAAGGCAAATTCATACTGAGGAATCAAATCAAGACCCAATTCTGAATATACCGTACGTCTCGAAGATTCGCCCGTCCGGGCTCCGAACTCTCGCGGAACTATGTTAGAAAAACAAAGGCTTACCCGTCCGGTCCCTTCCGAGTCCCGTATTTTGTGACGATTCACCGTTTTGGGCTCCGAATCGGGCTTTTTTGTTGTTGGGGATGACGATTCACCCGCTTTGGGCGTTGAATCGGGCATTTGGTTCGACGATCCACCTATCCGGGCATTGGACCGAGCTTTGATGACGATCCACCTCGTCTAGACGTTGGACCGGGCTTTTGATGACGATCCACCCGTTTGGGCGGCTTGACCGGGCTTTTTGATGACGATCCACCTTTGGGCGTTGGACCGGGCTTTTGATGACGATCCACCTTTTTGGGCTTTGAATCGGGCTTTTGATGACGATCCACCCGTTGGGCGTTGGACCGGGCTTTTTCTTTGATGATTCACCTTTGGGCTCGAATCATGTGAATTGGGTTGATCTTTGGACCACTCGGTTCTCGGGCGACCGGTGCCGCACGGCGATTGTGCGCATGTCACGTTTGACTCGTTCCGTGACTTGCGGTGCCGATTTTTCCACGTTTCCTTGCTAGTTTATCATTTCCAAGGGTAAATGTGTCAAAATTTTGAACTTTGACGTTGCGTAGACGCTTATTGTCGAGGACAATTTTGTCACTTTCCGTAAGGTATATCTCGCGGTGAGATATGATATACCGCGCGAGATATGTACTGTCGGGGCATATAAACAACAACTCTAGCTCATTTTGAAAATATCCTTTTCAAAATTTCCTCCCTAGCTCGAGCCAAGGTCGCTTTCTCGTGATTTTTCGTGGATTTGCTTGGTGTTTCTTCCTCCCAATCACTTTCTCAATCCTTCCTCCCTCCATAATACATGGCTCAAGAACAAGGAAATCCGATTTTGCGGAGCTATTTGCTAGGGATGGATTATCCTCGCGATGATCTTACCTTTGATAGGCACGCGCACATCTCTACCGTCATTCGGGAGGGCTTGGTAAGAATTTCTATCTTCACCTCTTGATTCTTGCATTGCATTGAGTTTGAATTCCCTTTCCCTTGAATTCAAAATTTCATCAATGGATTTTGTTCTTGTTCATGCCTAGAACTAGGTTCCTTTGCATGCATCGATTTTGTGTGTTTCTTTGGATGATTGTCGTTACATTGCGTGCGTATGAGCCTCCTACACATCATGGATTGTAGGAGAGGTTGATTCGGATCATGAATAACACCCTTGGGCAAGCTTTTCTTGTACGCACGCCAAGTGTTTGATGAAATGTCCCAATGAAAATTTTCTTCTATTTCATTGATTTCTTGACATGGAATGATTTCTAATATTGGCCTCTCTCGTTTTTCCTCTCGTTTTGCGATCGTATAAGTCAACGAAGAATTGTCGGGGAAGCCCGAAAATGGCTAAGGCGGTTTGGGACAAGATCAAGGATCTTGATGGCGTTCGGGATAGGGTGGCCCAAACGGGGCTATCGACTTTTGTTGACAATCTCCGGGAATAAGGCGGACTCCCCAAGTACTCCAGCGATCCGAGAGAGGTGGTGGGACACTACCCACACCGTTCATTTGCGCTTCTGGGAAGCGACTATGACCCCGACCGATTTTCTTGCCATTACGGGGTTAGAGTTCATTGGCGATCCTCGCCGAAGACTTTGGGTTATAGGCCTAAGGGTCCAGTGTGGAGGTAGTTGATCGGCTTCGTCCCTAACAAGGTTAAGGGATTTGCCGCTGAGCCGACACCCTCCGGCCGATTGAGGCCTACTATGAGAAGCCGAATGCAGAACTGATCGATTGGTGAGCGAGGTGCCCTCTCGGTATATCCTTTCCGAGACTATTTTTGCGAACCACTCTTCTACGGCTCGTCTTTCTTTGTTAAGTTTGTTGGGTGATCCGGATGAGGTGAGCGGATATGATTGGGGCTCGCCGGCGGCCTCGCTACCACTCCATGGATGTGGAGTGTAGGAACACCAAGGATTCCCCGTCGGGGTATTCTTATGCCCGGGAGGTATGCCTCTTAGATTCTCGTTTCGCTCTTCGTCCGTATGCCTCGTCCGTGTTTCATACCGAATTTGACCTATTTTCTTTGTGCGTATATGGGGCTATGCTGTCCTGGGCTGTATAGATTTGAGTTGGAGAGCCGGGCGCCTTGCTTTCCGGATATCAGGAGGTGGAGCCACCCAACCTGAGCGTTGATGAGGAGGAGAGCCAGGATTGGACCTCCCGACGGTGGCGGAGGCGCGGGCTATGTTGGATATCTTCGAGTATGAGAGGCCGGGCCTTTATCCCCGGACCCCGTTGGAGCGGGAGGTGCATCGTGATTGGGATGCTACCGGATGCAGAGGATGCCGGCATTCTGGGAGGGAGATACCATGTATCTTGCGAGCGGGTCTTCCCACAAAGATGGCCGGGTAGACTATCATACAGGGTGCCAGCGGATCCGCCGAGGGCGATGTATCCCACCCACTCCATTCCGAGGATGATTATGCAGTCTTTGGCGGGTGATGCGGCGACGGCTTGCGTGATCCCCGGGCTTCTTATGCGGAGTTTCGCCTCGCTTGATGGGTCCCCTCCCGGTGGGGATAGGCGATCACATGCTCGTGGCTCCGCCTCCGCTTCGCTTCAGTTTGTCGCCCCTATCACTTCCTCCCGTGCTACCGGTTCTCCCGCCTTTGCCCCGCACTACGGCCCTTTGAGCTACACGTACATGATGGGGAGCATGCCAACGGTGGGGCACATCCGCGTCTCCCCGATCAGATTCCCGAGGGTTACCGCTCCCGCCGATGTCTCTTCGATATGTTTCGTTTGTATTGTCTCTCGTATTCGTCCATATAAGTGTATATGTCCGACTTCATCCGAACATTTCTTTTCTTTCGTTGTCGTGTCACTCGTATCTCGCGGCCGATTACAACCGTGGCGCGACTAAGATGGCGGGATTGATGGCCCCGGTGTCGGACTCCGTCCGAGAGGCCGTTCCACAAGGCTTCTTCTGACGGCCTCGACGGTGGCCTCGGCGGTGACCCCTACTTGCGGAGCCAAGCAGGTCGAGGAGGGATGGTAGCCCCTACGGTGGTGATGGCGGAGGTGCCGGCGGCTCGAGCGACTTGATGGCGTGATCCTCCTTTTCCCTTTATCTCGATTTCGATGATTTGTATATATTGGCCGTGTGGGCCTGCATAATTTTTCTTTTCTTTTCTCGGTACCCGTTAGGAACAAGTAGGTAGCACAAACAATGGTTTTTCTTAACCCCTAATCCTAAGTCTAATTAGTTAATTAATTAACTTTCTCGACTTTCCATGTTTTTGGAAATGGAATGGAATGGCCACTAGGCCACAATTTTAAGCCCTCATCTTGGTGTTTTTATTGCATGTTATGAACTGTACACGCAGGTTTTTCGAGACTTGCTTTGTCAAGTCGGGCTAGATTGTTGTTTGAGCAGAACTGTTGCCGTTTTGTCGTAGGGATATCTCGCGCGAGATAAGGTGTCTCGCACGAGACACGCTACGTACGTAAATCTCTTCCTTTTTCGAACAGGATTTTGTCGCTTTTCCCTATAAAATCACCCCGTAGTCCGGCCGATAACTCATTCTAGCCTTTCAAACTCTAGAGATATTCTCGTTAGGGTGAAACTCTTATCTTTTTCTTCAACCCTGTGATCCATGGCTTCCAAGGAGATTCCCCCAACGTCCATGATTGTCGATGATTTTTCCCTGTCATCTGAAGTGATTGCATCTTTCAAGTAAGCATCAAGGGATTTTGTGAGGTCGTTTCGCAACCGGTCTCGCAATAGGTTCATAGCAGAATTTGGATTCAGAATTCATGTCACTTTGAGGAACCTTCAACCGGATTGGAGTCTTTTGCAGGGTGCTGCTCGATTTTGGGATCCCTTTATTCACCTTTTCAATTTTTCTTTGAATGAGATGGTACCTAATGTGGAGGAATTTGCCATTATCTTGGATATGCCTTTGACTGGCGAGATCACTGTTCCTAAGTACCATAGGAATCATTCGGAGGCTTTGAATGAATTGCTAGGGATCCCCCTTGAGACTTGCTATGAGTTGGTTCACCGCAAGTGGGTTGATTGCTCTTCTTTCCCAGGACGCTTCAGCAGTGATTCAGATGATGACGCTTTTCATGTCTATAAACGGAACTTTCTGACTCTTTTTCTTTTCGGAGATGTTCTGTTTACATGTAGGGACGGCTTGGTTGACTCCCAACTGGTGGAAACTGTTCTGCAGGCTAGAAAATGTTCTAGGAACATTATTTCGCTAATCTTGGGTGAGACCCTGCATGGTCTTGACGAGCTGCATAGGACCGGTGTTATGACTCAAGGGAGTCCTCTTCTGTTGACCATTTGGCTTAGGGAGCATCTCAAGTTGGTAGGCCCCCCATTTGAATATTCCCCTTTCACATATCATACGCGAAAGTTATGTATCAAGGATCTTTCAGCGGATGAATGGGCTGAGTTGATTGCGAAGACAAAAACTACTGACATTCTTTGGTGTCCACCTTATTGGAGGTTGAACAAGTATGTTGCCAATACCAAGGGTTTTGACAGGGTTGTTCTTCCGAGTTTGCGAGATTCCTCCTTTTATTTTCCCAAGCGGGTGCTCCGTCAGCTTGGTCAGCAGCAGGACACTTATCTCTTCGAAGGAGCTTCTCGTGAAGAGTCTTATATTGGTGTAGAGTTTGCGCAGGCGCTAGCTCAAGCATGGGGTGAAGGAAATAGTCGGGACCACTGGTCAAACCTTCGGGCTTTTAATGCAAGTATCTTCTTGTCTAATAAGTACTTGGATTGGTTCCTTCATACCGGTCACCCGAGTGCAGAGAAGATTGATGATCTGCGGCTTTCACTGCTAGGAGATTCTTTTGTAGCTAGCAGTATTTTGCGAAGGAGCGAGGCTCAGTCTGATCCTGCTAATGTGCGAACTGATCCAACTCAGGATTTTCTCGATGGGGATTGGTACGAGAGGCGAGGTAAAGGGATGCCTGGAAAGATGCAAGCTTTAGATAGGCCCCATGTCTTCAAGAGGCTCTCGGGATCTGTTTTTGATCGCCTTGACTCTGTTTTTGATCGCCTCGAGGGATGCTCTGCTTCGCGGGGCTCAAAGCGCAAGGAGGATTACGACGACGGTGGAGATCATGTCCGCCGGCCTACCAAGTCAATGAAAGGCTAGATCTTTAGGAGTACCAAGAGATTGCTTTGATAGATCAATTGTTTTGCTTTTATTAGTATTTTTTTTCTAGATTGTTAGCTTAGCAAATTAGTCGTTGTGGTTAGGATTTCCCTTTTGTCGTTAATAAAATGCATTCGATTAATAAAGGACAAAATAGATTTATTTATTTGATTAGACCGAACCCGAAGGCTGCCTACGTTCCTCTTTTACAGCAATTAAATAAGAGGCTCAGGTCTAACGTAGTTCATTTTTGAGAAAAGGACAAAATACGGCTCCGTGCCGAGGGGTAATCTCGCGCGAGATAAGCCTCCTTTTTCTTTTTTTTTTTTGCACACCCTTTCTTCTGCCTAGACCGCCCTTTCGGGTTTTCAATCTAGCGGGCTTCTTTTCTTGTGCTAGCTCTAATTTTTGCCTAGGCCGTCCTTTCCGGGATTTTCAACCTAGCGAGCGATTTCTTTTTAGGAGGCCAAGTCACGCGAAGTACTTTTTGAGCTTGTCCATGTTGACCGCCTTCGGTAGTTGATCTCCGTCTAAGTCCACCAGCTGAAGGGCTCCCCCAGAGAATATCTTCTTCACAATGTAGGGTCCTATCCATCTTGGTCCCCACTTGCCTAGCGGGTTGAAAGGTCCAGGGCGGTGCTCACGGAGAACCAGGTCACCTACTCTGATGTTCCTCGTCTTGACCTTTTTGTTGAAAGCTCTTGCCATTCTTCTTTGGCAAGCTTGAGTATGTTCTCGCTTTCAACCTTCTTTCGTCCAACAGGGCCAACTCTTCGTATCCGCTTCCTAGCCGGGCCGACCTCGTTCACTTGGTTTTCTAGAGAACCCGTAGTGATGGTATTTCCAATTTATCGGTAAGACGGACCTCCATTCCGAATGTGAGGCGTAGGGAGTCTCTCCCGTAGCCGTTCTGGACCGAAGTGCGGTATCCCTATAGTGCGAATGGTAGCTTGTCGGGCAGTCTTTTTTCCTTGAGGTATTTGCCATTTTTCTGATGATAGTCTCGATTGTTTTGTTCGCGGCTTCAACTGCTCCGTTCGTTTGAGGCCTGTAAGGAGACGACTTGTGTCTTGTGATTTTGTATTCGGTTAGTAGGCGATCGGTTTCTTTCTCGAAGTGGGACCCATTATCGGATATCATCTCATGCGGAACCCCATACCGGCAGATGATGTTGTGCTTGATGAATTCTGCAACCTTTCTGGCATTCAGAACTTTGTAGGAGTCGGCCTCAACCCACTTAGTGAAGTAGTCGATGGCTACTAGGACGAAGCAGTATCCGTTGGCTCCTATGGGTGTGACCTTTCCAATCACATCTATCCCCTATGTAGAGAACGGCCAAGGAGAAGTCATAGGGTACAGCAAGGAGGGCGGTGCATGCTGAAGATTGGCGTGTATCTGACACTTGTGGCACTTCTTGACCATTTTGGTACAGTTGGCTTCCATGGTCAGCCAAAAGTACCCTTGTCTGATGACCTTTTTGGCGAGCATGTTCCCGCTCATGTGGGTTCCACATATGCCTTGATGAACGTGGTCCATTATTTCTTGGGCCTCTTCCTCGGTGGCACAAAGGAGGTTTCCTTGGGAATGTTTCTTGAATAGATGGCCAGCGGTGATGACGTAATTAGCAGCCAACCTCTTAAGGGCGATCTGAGTCTTCGGGTCTGTCTCAGGTGGGATGGTTCCATCTAGGATGAAATGCCAAATGTCATGGTACCATGGTTTCTCTTCGGGGTTCCCAACAGTGGCACATTCAGATAACCATTTGTCTATGCAGTCATGGAGATCTATAACGGCGCAGTATGCAGGAGTTGCACGTCGTGTTATTTTGAAGGGTTTGACTGCTTTTCCTTTAGGGATTTCGACCAAAGAAGTAAGTGTGGTTAATGCGTCCACAAACCAATTTTTGTCTCTGGGGAGGTAGTGGAATGAGACATCTTGGAATTGTTGCGCCAACTCTTGGAGATGGGCACTGTATCTTTGAAGGGTTGGATCTTGGACCCTCCACTTCTTCAATGTCTGATTGATGATCAATTGGGAATCCCCGAATACCTCGAGTTCCGGGCCACGTTGCGTTCTAGAGCTGCCTCAAGTCCCGCTATGCAAGCCTCGTATTCTGTGGTGTTGTTGGTGGCGTCAAAGTCAAGACGTATTGCCAGTGGAGTGTAGATGTCGTTAGGGTCTACTAATAACATTCCAATGCCGAACCCTCTCTTGTTGGCTGCGCCATCGAAAAATAATTGCCACTTATTTTCTTCTTCTTCTATACTCATGATGTCCTCATCAGGGAATCGCGGGTCTTCCCCCTTCACTTCGTCGCAAGGAAATTCGGCCAACTGATCTGCGAATACACTCCCCCTGATGGATTTCTGAGTGACGTAAGTGATATCGTATCCTGCGAGCATGAAGTACCATTTGGCCAGTCTCGAAGACAAATTTGACTTGTCTAGGATATATTTCAGTGGATCCATTTTTGCAATGAGACGGACCGAGAAGGCTTCCATATAGTGCTTCAGCCTTTGTGATACCCAAACAAGAGCAGCACAGGATTTGTCGAGTGGAGAGTAGTTGATTTCGCTGCCTTGGAATCTGCGGCTGACGAAATAGATGGCATTCTCTGTGTGGGAGGCTGACTGTTCTTGAGCGAGCATAGCCCCTAATGTGTTGTCTGTAACCGTGAGGTATAACTTCAAGGGCTTCTCCTTGTACGGTGGAACCAGGATAGGTGGGGAAGTCAAGTAGTGCTTAACTTCCTCGAATGCTTCTTGACATTCTTCGGTCCACTCTTGAGGTGCGTTTTTCTTAAGTAGCTTGAAGATAGGGTCGCACATTGTAGTCAGTTGATTGATGAATCGACTGATATATTGAAGCTTGCCCATGAATCCCTTTACTTCTTTCTGTGTTCTGGGTGGAGGCATGTCTGTAATGGCTTTTATCTTGGCGGGATCTGCTTCTATGCCACGCTCTGTGACCATGTACCCTAATACTTTCCCTTTGACCACTCCGAATGAGCATTTGGCGGGGTTGAGCCTCATCTTGTGCTGTTTCAGTCGATTGAAGAATTTTCTGAGATCTCTGAAGTGTTGACCATCTGTCCCTTTTGAGTGAATAATCATGTCGTCCACGTATACCTCTATTTCATTGTGGATCATGTCGTGGAATAGGGTCGTGACTGCTCTTTGGTAAGTAGCCCCAGCGTTCTTGAGACCAAACGGCATGACCGTGTAGCAGAACGTTCCCCAAGGTGTGGTGAATGATGTTTTGTGCTGATCTTCCTCTGCCATGAGGATTTGGTTATACCCTGCAAAACCGTCGACGAATGAGCGGACTTCGTATGCAGCTGTGGCATCAACCAACATGTCTATGTTCGGTAGCGGGAAGTCATCTTTAGGGGACGCCTTATTCAAGTCTCTGAAATCAACACAGACCCATATTTTCCCGTTGCACTTGGCTACTTGCACTGTGTTTGCTAACCATTCCGGATATTCAATCACTTTGATGAACCCTACATTCAAGAGCTTCATGATTTCCTCTTTCACTTGCATTGACCATTCCAGCTTGATTCTGCGTAGTTTCTGCTTGACTGGCTTGGCGTTGGGTAGCAGCGGTATCTTGTGCTCTACAACTGACTGATTCAACCCAGGCATATCTTTGTAGGACCAAGCGAAGACGTCGACATATTCTCTGAGGAGCTGCGTCAAGGTTTCTCTGTCTTCCCCCTTGAAGAAGCTGCCGATCTTTGTTTCTCTGGGGTCTTCCGTTGTCCCAAGATTAACCGTTTGCATTTCCTCGTCGTCAACAGGGCCATTCTTTCCACAACGACCTACTTGCTTAGCTAATTCTTTTAAGATTTGTTCATTTTCTTGATCTATCTCATCGTATGATTCATTATTAACGTGTTCGTTATATTGATTGTTATTAGTTAATTCATCATTCACGATGTTAGCAATCTTAGGGTACTCGGAAAGATCAAAGTTTTCATTAAGGAAGTAAGGGAATACATGTTCGGCCACCGCCTCGATTTCCTATTGAGTGAGTTCATCGGAGGTGGAGCCTGCTTCTAATGTAAAAGCTACGGGGCCTATCTTCCAAGGGGATGGGGAGTGCAACCAAGCTCTTTGATCATGAAGTCTTCATCAACAATCGGTCCTCCTGACGTGCCAGCTTAGAATTGGCTCATCACATTTCGTACGCCTTGTGTAGTCGGTAGTTGGAGCGTCCCCTGGATATTGCATGGATCCGTCGTCTTCTAACCGCACAGTCTTGGAACTGCCGCAAAGATGTCTTCTCCCAACACAAAGTCCCATTCACTTGCCATTTCGCTTGGTGACCCACAAATCATTAGGGATTAGTGGGACGGATTCTGTTTCATCTGGAGAAACATCGCAGTCGCCGAAGATTTCAAAGCCCGGTTGGCGCTTTCCTTTATCATCGCCCATGGTTCGAAAAGATAAAGTAGGGAATACTTTCCCCTTCTCGAACAAAGTAGCCATTGAGTGTCATTCGATATGGCTTCGAGGTTGCCATTTTTGGGCTTTAGGTCGTCGTAGCCTTTGTATGTGGTTCCTTCCCACTTGATTTGAGTGAAGCCCCACTCTTCTTCGTCATCTTCATTGTGGACGGAGATGATGTATCCTATGTTGGTGTAATGCCCTAGGATTTAGTTATGTTTAACTGAAAACCGTTATGTATCATCTTTATCGTTTATGTTTATTATTTGATTATTATATAGTTTGCATATTTATTGTAATAATTTTCGTCCCTGATTATTAAGAGAATAATTAGTATAATTGTCAATGAATAATCATATGATGATTATATGCATAGAGATGCACATTGAAATTATGGGTACTTGTTAGAGAACAAGAGACCGGACTTGACCCGTATGAGATTTATGTCATGGTCAAATGTCATAATTAAATCTCATATGGTCACTTCATTTAGTCCCTAGACCCGAGATTATCATGACCTTACATATGATGAAAGTTATGTTTGATTTTAGTCAAACGGTATCTTAACACGATATCTATAAAGGCTATCTTTGGCATGATCGGATTCATGATGGGAAGGATGATAAGTCAAGATGGAATTTGTCCCTCGAAAGAGAGATGTTTTGCTTGGGCCCCTCGATGAGTGATAATGATGAAAGCGTGTGGCCACACCCCAATATGATTGGACTATCATTATACTCAAGATCGAGAAAGCATTGAACAAATACAAGTTGACGTGGACCATGACTTGTGTTCAATATAACATCGTGAGACAAAGGGAAAAATGGAAGTGTACCATTGGAAACGTGAACTCTTACGTTGTATTATTTGGGTAGACATAATGGCTTGCTAGAGTCCGCTTATGTCTTATGAGGGTCGATATGATCGGACTCATTGCCAACATAATACAATCCTATTGGGTCACTGTGAATGTGTGCCCAAAATTTTTGTTTATTGGAATTCACGCGGGTTTGAAGACATCCGAGTTATTTGAAAAACGGAGTCGCCACGCCATTTTGATTACCTCAAAACTTTGAAAAAAAGGTTTTATGGGTTCGGAGGTTAAGTTACCCCTTGGGAAGAACGTTTGGCGTTCACCCAAAGTGCCTTGCCGGAGCAAGTCTCCCTAGATTTCATTAATCGTGTTTGCTTGCGTGCTTTCTTTGTGTGCATGTGTTTGAAAATAAGGGGGGGGGAATGTCCCAAGTTGTCTTCCGGACGTACAAACCATTTGTTGGTTGTCGCTCGGGATTCCTTGGAATTTATGTATTTGGGATTATGATCCCGTCCTCATCTTATGACTTATGATCATCGCATTTTAAACCTCGGGACCCTCGGGACTTGCGTGATCGAGAGAATGACTCTCTTTTGGGTCAAAGATGAGGTTCTTTAGGAAGGAATGTCCTTAGCCCATCAATCCTACGCTTTAAGACCTGGCCGAGAGCTCGTATAGAGGCTTCATACTCATTCTTAAGCGATAATCGGAGATATAGGGTTCAAGGTTATCCTTTTCCTAAAGAAATCATGAACCTTTAATGGAAGGAACGATGCAAAGATGAGAACTTTTACACCGGTCCGTTCCAAGGTTGGGGGAAAGGGGAAATGCATGATGAAAAATGAATCTTTAATGAAAAGATGACATTTTTAGGTTGCAAATGATGCTTTTTGATTGAAAGAAATGATCTTTATGCAAATGATGCATAAAGATTTGATTTTTATGCAAATGATGCATTGAAAAAGGGGGTTTTGATGCAAAGGATGCATTTTTATTGAAAAGATTTGATCTTTATATGCAAATGATGCATAAAGATAACATTTTTATTGGAAAATAGGGATTTTAGGTACAAAGGATGCACCTTTATGAAAAAGACTACATTTTTATGATAAATGAGGTCTTAATGCATGCAAAGGGGGAAGGGGATGATAAAGATGTGATCTTTAAGCTACCAAGTCCCAAGCAATATAAAGACAATGCAATGAGCAATTTATAAAGCAATTAGGATGCAAGGATAGGGTGTGCGAGGTTACCAATGACTTCCTTTGCTTCTCGGGACGGAGCTAGGAGGAGAGGTCGATCTTTGGTCTTCAAGGAGGAGGGATGAAGCTTCTTGGCCTTCCTTCTTCTTCTTCTTGAATTCCCAGCAGTTTCTTCACGTCTTTCAGAGTGGATTGAGTATTTTTCTCATATATTGTGTGTTTTGAAATGGGTAGAGGAGGGCTCTATTTATAGGCAGTCTGGATAAGGCTAATGAAGCCGTGCGGCTGCAGGCTCTTTGCAAATGAGGCCGTGCGGCATTATCCACTATGACTCAAAGCATTCTAGAACCATGCAAGGTGGCATCATTCTAGAAAGCTTCCCTAATTAAGAAAAACGTGTTTTCTTAATTAGGAAGGCTCCTTACAGCCATAATTTTAAATTTGGACTGTTCCAGGACATTTCCGGAACACTAGGAAGGTCCGGGGAATTACCGGGAAATTTACCGAAATGTCGGGAAAATTAACCGGAAGGCATGAGCCAGATTTGGGTACTTACAGAAGCCCCTCGGCAACGTCACTTGCAAGGCGAGTGGGGTTGTCGATAGAAAAGGATCCGATCTGGCGAATGCCGAGACGGATTGGGAGACCAAGGTGGTCGAGTGGCTGAACCTTTTGGAAGGCTACCTACGTATCCCGGAGGAATCAAGCCAGGCCGTAGTTCGGAATTAGGATCCTCTGGGGAAGGAAGAAGAGAAAATGACCTAGGAGGTCAAGCAATTGATCCTACTGGGGATATGCTAGGAGTGACCTGTGGTCGAATATTTGAATTTCTATGAGGGGGCGCTTTGTCACTGAGGAGTGACAAAGGAACAGGGTGACCAAAGTGGTCGAATGGCTGGACCTTTTATAAAAGGCTACCTACGTATCCCGGAGGAATCAAGCCTTGATCGTAGTTCAAGCATCACTAGATAGTTAGGAACGATGTCTAGGATCCTTGAGATTTTGACAATTCGGAGGCCGTCACACCGAAGAAGCTAGAGCTTATGGCGCTATCTCTTTATGACGGAGATAGAGGTAACTTAAGTTGGGAAACTTGAGCGTACGTCACTATTCGCGGATAGAGGTAGCACAAGTTGGAATGACTTGGGCATACGTCACTATTCGCGGATAGAGGTAGCACAAGTTGGAATGACTTGGGCATACGTCACTATTCGCGGATAGAGGTAGCACAAGTTGGAATGACTTGGGCATACTTCACTATTTCGCGGATAGAGGTAGCACAAGTTGGAATGACTTGGGCATACTTCACTATTCGCGGATAGAGGTAGCACAAGTTGGAATGACTTGGGCATACTTCACTATTTCGCGGATAGAGGTAGCACAAGTTGGAATGACTTGGGCATACTTCACTATTCGCGGATAGAGGTAGCACAAGTTGGAATGACTTGGGCATACTTCACTATTCGCGGATAGAGGTAGCACAAGTTGGAATGACTTGGGCATACGTCACTATTCGCGGATAGAGGTAGCACAAGTTTAGAGTTCCGACACCTGAGGTTGTCACCTAGTGTTATCCCGTTATAACGGAATTAACGGAGGCGACCGGGAATAAAGCTTGATTGCTAAAGAGATAAGGGATATTTTAGAAAAGATGTTATCTTGGTTAAAAGATAACGGAAATTGCACGCCCAAGTGGAAGGTCCAAAGGGCAGATTGTAATTTCGCCGTAGCGAATGAAGCCGCCCGGCATGAGATGTAGAAAAGAAGCCGTACGGCTAGAAACCTGTTTTTTCCAGATTATTTAAAATCAGGTTTTGAACGGGCATTGGGCATTTGTTGCCGCCCACTTCAGCCGAGAGAGAGAGAAGAGAGAGAGAATTTCGAAATTCTTCAATCCTTTTGCTTCCCTTTGATTTGAAATGGATCCGGAGGGCAATCCCATACCAAGGCAAGCGAGGAGAAACATCTCGGCGGCCGCGAGAAGGAGGAGGAAGGAGCTCGTGAGGACGGAGAGGAAGTATGACTTCCTTACGCCTCCATCGGAGCTTTACCCGGGGAGAAGGGAGCACAAATCAACGAACCCGCGATCAGTTGGGGTAAGCATTCTCATTTTGCTCAAATCCGATGATTTTGCTTGAATTTTGAATGATTTAGGGCTTGACCCGAATTTTAGGATTTTTGAATGATTTTTTGAATGATTTTGAGATGCATGAACAACCTATGAGGCTAAGAATATGCAATGTGCAATTTGTTTGGTGAAAAATATGAGAATGACTCACTTTTTTTTTCTCGCAAAATGAAGTAAAAAAAATTTTTTAAAATATGAGACGGAGTTCTTGCCTTGTGCTAGAACTAGGTCAAAATTCTGATTTTCAATGAGAAAAACATGATTTTGGAAGATGAAAATGATTCATGCATGCCATTTTTTTTTTTTTGAAAAATAATGCTTATGTGCAAAAAATTGTGATTTTGTGCTTTAGGAAAGCAATGACGCGTTTCAAGTGATGAAAGACACGTTTTTGATGCAAAAGATATGCTAGAAAAACTTTTATGAATGCTTTTCTTTTGAAAATATGTGCACTTTTGAATATATGCATGCTTTTGAAATGATATGAAGGACTGACGCTTCTTTTGATGTGCTTGTCTACAGGAGAACAAGTCTAGAGGACCGTCGGAGATAGCGGTCAAGCTTTGGCAGAGGATGCCAGATTTTGAGAAGGATGGGATGAATCCCAAGCAGCTGGTGAGGGCTACCGGCTTGGATGCATTTGTAGAGGCTATCGGTAGGGGTGTCCACATTACCTCTAAGAGCAAGGGCTTGGTCCAGCCCTATCCGAGTTCTCGGTGGACAAGACACATAGCTTTCACCCGAGCCGGGAGAGCCGACGCTGACTCCCGCCGATTTCACCGCTATTACGGGCTTACAGCTCACCGGGAGGCCCGTGACTTGGAGGGATCACATCACGCCGGAGGAGTTCCAAGCTTTGGTCGGGTTTGAGTTGATTCCGAAGGGGCCGGGATGGAGACACGGAATGTCGAGGTGGCGCCCGCACTTCCATACGTAATTTTGTTTGCTAATGATGTGACCGCCTCAAAGAGCTGGCTAGAGCATTCATATGGTTGATGCTATCGGCCACCATTTTTGCTAATTCTGGGACGATAGCTATGACTTGCCTCCTCGACTCTCCGGGAGGATGTAGATGGGATTGGGACGGTCTCTGGGGCGAGGCCGGATTGGCGGAGCTATACTTCTCCTCGGATGCATGCCGAACAAGGCCGCTTCCATGGATCGCTTTTCTTTTGCCCTTGAGGTAGTCTCCTTTCTTTTCTCTTTTCTCTTTTCTCGTCTTGAGACTTTTATAAGAGAGAGAATGACCTTTTGATGTTTTGAACATGCAGGCTCTGGTTTTGCGAGGTGATCGGGTTCTTCCCTCGGGAACCAAAGCAGAGTGATGTCACCATCTTCCCCGCTATGGTTCGCCGGAGGGGAGACGCGAGAGATAAATTCACTGGGAAGACCCGGATTACTTTCGACTACAAAATGGTGAGGCCGGTCATCAACAGGGATGGGCACGATGGAGTGGACTTCTACCCCCGGGGCGGTGTATCCGCAGATCTTGCCGGGAGATGCTATAGAGGTGACGAGGCAGAGGAGGTGGCTCACTGTGGCCGACATGTGATGTCATTTATCCGGGGACCGCTTCTCGAGGCAAAGATGGTCATGTTCCCCCACTAGATGCCATTACTCCTTCGACCCTCCAAAGACGGATGCCGCAGCCTGTGGACCGGCTGCAGGATGAGATAGCGAGGTACTGTGTGCGTGGCCGCGGAGGAGTACTTCGACATGGACACCCCCTACGCCGTGTTTGTGGAGCCGCCCGAGGACGCCACGAAGCTAGTGAAGCCGGCGGTCACTGTGGATATGGGGAGGATGAGCCTACCGACTCGCCGATCCCTCCCGCACATCCGTCCTATGTGGTCCATGGAGTGCCAAGGAGGATGAGGATACCGTCCCCGATGCTAGGGAGCCCCAAGACACCTTGCCGCCCGATAGCACCGTAAGTGTACTCTTAGTGGTCTTATTCCCTTTTTAGCTTTCGCATTTTCTCGCTTTTTGCTATTTTCTCGAGATTTTCTCGAGATTTTTCTTCTTTTTCTCGTGTTCCACTCTCGCACTTATGATAGGCCGGTCGTGCGGAATAGGGGCCGGAAGGACATGTGCCGGTCTCTTCGAGGAAGCCGGCTCGCGCTCGAAGGCGGCAGCAGATGCACAGGAGCTCCGGGCGCAAGAGACGGCACGTCTGGGGCACAGCGTCTACCTCATCGGCCTCTGGAGTACTCTTCCAAAGGCTATGCCTCGGGCGGGGACCCAACGCCGACATTCCTCGGGAGCAAACTGGCTGAGTACGGGCACGATAATGTCCATCTATCTGATGTGAGCGACCAGGAGGACTTGATGAGGGAGGCTAGCATCTACGAGCTGAGCAGCGATGAAGATGAAGAAGAATCGGAGGCCTAGGAGGTCTCTAGAATAGATTTGGAACAAAAACAAACAATTTACAATTTTTATGCACATTTTGTTTATTTTTTGCTTTATTTGGGCGCCGATGGGGCGAAAACATTGTATTTACATTTTAATTGCTTTTCTAATTCATGCTTTTTCAATTTGCATATTATCTGAGCCTTGGGGCGACTTTTTTGCTTGGAATTGGGGCTGAAAATGGGCCAAAATGATTTATAATGGTGTATAAATGCTTGAATGGCTTCTGGACATGTTTTTGTACAGGTTTTGGTTGAAAAAGTGGGGTGAAAACTCCCTTGGGCAGCAACTTTGGTTGCTGCAGAATTTTTTCTGCAGAGGGCTAATGTAGCCGTGCGGCATGGCCTTGAGGGCAAATGAAGCCGTGCGGCTTACAGCCTGTCTCGAGCTGGTTATTTTCTGAATAAAAGCAAGGCTTGGCCATTTCATTTCATTTTCACTCTAGACTTGTCCCAATTGTTTCCAGAGCATATTTTGGACCTAAAAGCACCATCTTTGATCATTTTGCGATGGAGAAACCCGTCAGACTGCAAAGGGGGAAGCGAGACCATTTTCTGTCCGGTCTTCAATCTTGGGCGAGATATAACTTTCAAAATCACAAGGGGCTGCTTGATTCTTCCTTCAAGATCAAGTCTTTATGGCATTTGAGGGATCTCCCGCCCGATTGGGATCTGTTGAGAGCCGCAGCAAAGTTTTGGGACGTCCGGAGACATGTTTACTGCTTCTCTTACAACGAAATCGTCCCAACGCACGAAGACTTCAGAGCCTTGATTGGGGGTCCCGAGATTGAGGCTATAGCTATTCCGCTGATCGGAGACGTGCCAGTGGCGGTAAAGCTTGCATCTTTTCTGCAGATTCCTTTGGGAGAGGTTTGTGAAGAGGATGATGGTAGCCCCTGATAGGATTGACCTTTCGATATCCCTAAAGGTTTGGGTTTCCAGATATGGCTGCGACCACAAAGTGGCTATGGATTCTTTCATTCTCTGCGTATTCTCTATTTTGTTCACTGCGAGTCCGTGGGGATCTGCCATAGTGGTCTCTTGGACATGGTCGAGACTCGCAGGGCTGGGAAGGATATTGTCCCGCTGGTTTTGGGAGAGACATTTCATGGGATTGATAGGATGGCTCGGGGAGACCGTTTCATGAGGTCCGGGAGTCCGGCTATGTTGACTTTGTGGTTGCAGGAGAGGCTCGGGGCTTTGCCTGGGGCTTTGCCGACTCAGTGCCCTTGGGTGATTTCTCGGAGAGGTGCACCGAGGCAACAGAACAGGGTAGCTGGAGCCGATGATGGCTAGGCTATCCACTTCGGACATCCGTTGGTGGATACCACATTGGAGGTTGCGTATCAGGAGGATATTTCAGGAGTCTTATGCCGTGAGGGTTCCAGGATTCTCGCTGGTCGCCCTTCTACATACCCCGCTTGGTATCCAGGCGGTTTGGGGCTTTACAGAGCCATTGAGTGATTGGGAGGACATCCGGACCATGGAGGTGGTGTCATTGGACATGAGAGATCTAGCCGCCTTCTCTTTCTTCTCGAGGGCTTGGACACATACTCGCTTTCCCACCCAGGGCTATCTTCAGGAGCAGTGAAGAGTACCATCTTGACCACTCGTCTACTTGGACTGGTACGAGAAGGAGATGGGAGCGACTCAGGTTATCTTGGAGGATAGACGTCGAGCTTTATTGGGAGCCGACTGCGACTCGAGTAGGACTACGAGGGAGACCGAGGCTAAGGCGAGTTGCCATAACCAATCAGGTGACTTGGTCGGATATGGAGGCTCGGTACAAGAGATTGTCCGAGGTCGCTCCTTTGACCGAGGCTCGAGAGGAGTGAGGTGCGGACTCGTGCTCGTATAGAGAGAGCGCTCATTGACACGGGGTTGGTAGAGGCTCCGGTGAGGATACCAGAGGTCGGGATGAGGGATACACAGGCATTATTGAGAAGAAAAGGAAGAAGACTCGACGAGGCCGAGGAAAAGGGAAGAAGACCGAAGAAGACTCGCCGAATGACGATTGACAAGTCTTTTTCTCAAGATCCTCTTATTGCCATTTTGCAAACACATTAGTTTATTTAGGCATTTTGTTGTATTTTAGATCTTTTTAGCAGGTTAGCAGAGTTAAGAGGTAGACCGTGCTTGAACTCATCAAGAAGTTTTTAACTTGTAATGAACAAGAGATATTATCTTTAAAAATTAATCAAGACACATTTCATGGAAACTCAAATGTCTGATTTATTTGGGACCCGTTTTATGAAAACCGAAATGCCCTTTATTTTTATTTATTGTTTAGGACGCACTTCATGGAAGCTTGATTGCCCTTTTTTATTGTTTAGACCGAACCATATATGGCCGCCTACGTTCCCTTTTACAAGAAAGGCTAAGGGGCTCAGGTCTTCGTAGTTCATTCTCGTGAACTAAATTTTTTTTTTTTTTCATGTGCACTCTTTGCCTAGACCGCCCTTTTTGGGGTTTTCACTTAGCCGGGCATTACTCTTTTGCACCTTTTTTTTTTTTTTTTTTTTTTTTTTTTTTTCGTACATAGTATCTTCGGAGTTTATCACCGTTGACCGGGTGGACAAAGGGATTGCCATCCAAGTCCGCAAGCTTCATTGCTCCTCCCGACAGCATTTTCGCACCACATAAGGGCCGATCCAGACGGGTTCCCATTTTCCCAGGGGGTTGTCTCGGTAGGGGGCTTCACTTTCAGCACTAAGTCACCCTCTTTGATGTCTCCGGCCTTGACCTTTTTATCAAACGCTCGGCCATTCGCCTCTGGTAGGCTCGAGTGTGTTCCATGGCTTTTAGCCTTCTCTCGTCAAGGTGGCTAATTCGTCATGCCGGCCGCGCAACCATTCCACTTCATTGACACCGTTTTCCAGGAGGACCCTTAATGACGGGATTTCCAACTCCACCGGTAACACCGCTTCCATCCCGTAAGTTAGGGCAAAAGGAGTTTCTCCTGTGGCCGTTCCGACAGACGTTCTGTAGCCCCAGAGTGCTAGGTGCAGCTTTTTCGGGCCAATCACGACCACGGGTGGCCATCTTCGGATGATCCGCTCGAGTGTCTTATTAGCAGCTTCCACGGCTCCATTGGTCTCGAGGTCCGTACGGACGACTTGTGGCGAGTAACTCTGAATTCTCGACAGCTAGCCTATCGCAGCCTCCTTCGAAGTGTGACCCATTATCGAAATGATCTCGTTGGGCACCCCATATCTCGCACATTATGTTTTCTTTGATGAACTCGGGTCACTTTTCCGGAAGTGAGGACCTTGTAGGACTTGGCCTCTACCCACTTGGTGAAGTAGTCGATGGCTACCAACACGAACTCGTGCCCATTGCTTCCCGCCGGGGATATTTTCCCTATCACGTCAATGCCCCAAGTTGCAAACGGCCAAGGAGTCGTCATGCAAGACAGTCATGAGGTGGGAGATGGTTGAGGTTGGCAAACCGCCGGCATTTGTCGCAGTTCGGACGTGCCGAATGCGCCGTTTCCATGGAGATCCAGAGTAACCCATTCTCGAGGATCACTTGCATCGTGGCTCGGCATTCATGTGAGGACCGCAGGACCATTGTGGACTTCGGTCATCAACTCTTTGGCTCTTTCTTGAGTGACACATAAGAGGAGTGGTCCTTGATACCGCTTCTTGTATAGGTTGCCTCCTAGAATGACGCACCGAGAAGCCAACCTTTTCGTGGCTCGCAAGCTTTTGGCTCGACTCCTTCTTTTGGTCTACCTTCTTCGTCTACGAAAGCCGACTCTCCGTCTTTGAGGAATTGGTAACTGATTGTACCAAGGTTCCTTTATAGGCTCGAGTCCCAGGTCCACTTCACAACAGAAAGCCGGGGCTTCTCTTCGACCCACTCTGAAGGGCTTTATGGCTTTTCTCTTGGGGATCTCTACCAACGAGGCTAGAGTAGCTAGGGCATCTGCGAATCTGTGCTTTTCCCTCGGCAAGTAGTGGAAAGTCACTTCTCCGAGCTGTCCAAATAACTCCTCCATATAGGCATGATACCGTTGCGAGATTAGGGTCTACAGCCTTCCACTTGTTGGAAACCTGGTTGATGATCGTGGCCGAGTCTCCGTAAACTTCGAGCTCCTTGACATTTCTTTCTAAGGCGGCCTCCAAACCAAGCAATGCGAAAGGCTTCATACTCGGCGGCATTGTTCGTGGCGGGAAAGTTCAACTTGAGGGCTATGGGGGTATGCTCATCTTTTGGATCGACCAATAGCATTCCCACACCATTTCCTCTTTTGTTAGCGGCTCCGTCAAAGAATAATCGCCATCTATTTTCGTGCTCAACCGCAAAGATCCCTTCATCCGGAAATTGGGGTTCGTGCCCTCTGTCTTCATTATCGGGGAAATTCGCCAGGTGATCCGACAATGCTTGACCCTTGATGGCCTTTACGGTCACATAGTTGATGTCGTGATTACGCCAAGAAGAAGGACCACTTCGCTAGACGCATCGATAGGGAAGGCTTGTCAAAGATGTACTTGATGGGGTCCATTTTCGAGACCAAGTTCACAGGGTGGGCTTCGCATATAATGCTTCAACTTGCCGACTACCTGCACTCGCCCCCGCACAGGTCTTTTCACACGCCGAATAATTGAGCTCACTCCCCGTAGCTTCCGACCGACAAAGTAAATGGCACTTTTTACCCGAGAATCTTTCTTCTCTTGAGCAAGCATAGCCCCAACCGCCGTGTTCATGATGTTTAGATAGAGCGAAGAGGCTTATTTGTCTATGTGGGGGCATAGTACCGGGGGATGCACTAAGTATGCCTTGATCCGGTCAAAGGCGTCTTGGCATTCTTCGGTCCATTCTGTGTCCACATTCTTCTTCATGAGCTTGAAGATGGGCTCGCACATAGTGGTCAACCGATTGACGAAACGGCCGATGTACCGCAATTTACCCATGAAGCTCTTGACTTCCGTCCAGGTTTGAGGTGGCCTCATATCCATGATAGCTTTGATCTTTCGGGGTCAACTTCTATACCTCGCTCCGTGACCATGTACCCGAGCACTTTTCCCCTTGTCACTCCGAAGGTGCATTTGGCGGGGTTTAGTCTCATGGAATCTTTGTCTCGGCCTCTCAAAGAATTTTCGTAGGTCAACAAAGTGCTGGCCACCTTCTCCTTTGGAGTGGATTATCATGTCGTCTACGTAGACCTCAATCTCCTTGTGGATCATGTCATGAAAAAGTGCGGTCACGCTCTTTGGTAAGTAGCCCCGGCATTCTTGAGCCCGAATGGCATTACCGTATAACAAGAGGTTCCCACGGTGTGGTAAAGGCCGTCTTTTCTTGGTCTTCCTCGGCCATCTTGATCCGGTTGTAGCTCGCAAAACCATCAACGAAGGATTTGACTTCGTAGTTGGCAAAGTGGAGTCCACCAGGATGTCTATGTTTGGCGTAGGGTAGTCGTCTTTGGGGCTGGCCTTGTTCAGATCTCGGAAATCCACACAGCGCACCTTCCCATTGGCCTTGGTTACGGTCACGATGTTGGACAACCATGTCGGGTATTCAATGACTACGATGAATCCTACCCGCAAAGAGCTTCTCAATTTCTTCTTTGACCCGTAGAGACCATTCCGGCTTGATTTTCTCGGTTCGCTTTACGGCTTAGCATCCGGTGCTAAAGGGATTACGTGCTCTACTATCGAACTGTCTAGCCCCGGCATATCTTTGTATGACCATGCAAACACGTCGACGTATTCTACGAGCGGCTCAATCAATCTGTCCCTTTCAACCCCCCGGAAGAAGCTTCCAATCTGTGTCTCTTTAGGTTCCTCAATAGTACCCAAGTTCACACTTATCAAAACCTCCTCGGCAGCTTGGGCCCGGTTTTCCTCTTTTTCGAAACCCGCTTAAAGATTTCTTTAATGTATTGTTCGTTTAGTGTGTTTGCATCTTGTTCAAATGATTCATTATTAAGCTGTTGTTAAGTTTTGAGTTAATTTATCATTTGTTAAGTTGGCAATAAGAGGATAATCGAAAGATCTGTCATTTCATTCAAGATAAGGGGAAAGATGACATCGATTACATTTTCATAATCCTCGGGCGTGAGGCCTTCGGATGACTACGAGGACTCGGAATTCGAAGATTCCCGACTCAACCGAATAGACAACAACGACTCTGGACCCTACACTACTTATTGACTCGAGGGGACTTGGCAAGGGTTAGACCGGGATCTCACTCGTTCTTCTTTGTTGCCACAGGGAGTAGCGATCTTGTCGGCGTTCTTCGAAAGTTGGAGACTTCGAACCGATCAAAAGCTTGCCGGAAATCATTAATGTGCCGGTGCTTGTGGAAAGATGGTGAGGGGAACTAAAGTAACTTGTTGCAATCTTTCGGCTAGCTCTTACGTAGCGACCGGACTCATTGACCGAAGGGTCCGGCTCATCTTATCAATGCATTGCCGATAACTCATTTTCTCTTTGCGATCTTGGACACCACAACCTTGTCGGTGTAGCCAATGAAGGGTTGGCTTGGATAATGCCGATGAAGTCTTCTTGAGAGGGGATCTTGATTCTTCCTTGGCTCGGCTACGTATTCAATAGGCTACGTGTTTACGCTTCCCGGATCTCGCTAGCTTCTTATTGAACTTCACGATGGCCACAAATTCAGCACTTTACGCTTCAAGAGGATCACTGTACACGGGGGTATCAGCCGGACTGTGCTTGGGGTGACGGGTTCCTTGATGGGTTCCTTGGCATAACCGACATAGTAGTCGAACTTGCCCGAGGGCTCTCCCAAAGTTCCTACGCTCTTGTCCCCGCCTTCGTATCTTTCCTTAAGCTTCGCTGTGTGGACTTTCTCTTCTTCTTCTTCCTTGAAGGAGCGTCCTCATTGATCCATTCTTGATACTCATACTCTAGGCGTCTTCGCAATCACATACATCATACCGGATGTGAGGCACGGGTTGAACCAGGATAGCCCCTCCAAGCGCTTGGTTATTACCGTTGTGGATTACCATGTTAGCCATTTTGACACTTTGAAAAGCCGACAAAGCCGAGGATTACGCGAACCGTCCGAGGATTCTGTGCTAACAAGTCGGCGACCCGGTGTTCTCACCCACTTCTTTCTCGCTGCGGGAAAGGGATAGGAAAGGTTTAGACTCGGGGTAGGTGTTTAGGCTGAAGGCTCAGGCAATATGCAAATTAGAATCTTCAAGTTTACTTAAAACAGTGTCTTTTATTAATATCTATTTGGTTGGAAAAGGGGTTTTGCCCTTCTTTTTTTTTCACAACTACTCTAGATCCTGGATCAGTGGGTTCCGTCACTACGTCTATAAGCCCCTCGTATTCCACCTGTATTTCGACCTCCCAGGGTGGACAGCCCCGGGCGAGGGTCCTATAGGGCACGCGGATCCCACCGACCGAGAGTAAAGAACGCTCCTATCGGGTCTAGCGGGTCATAGGACCTTTCAACGCACGAGCGATGCGGATTATATTTAAGGCAATACCGTGAAAGTCTCGTCTCTCTGCCTCGACGGATCTTCGACAGAGTTTCGCTTGAGCGAATGACGGTTTTTGACTTTCGGTAATGTCCGAGAATATAATAGGCATGGGTCGGACGGCAAAAGCCGGATGACGCAGTGTCACATTGAACTTCGTTGCATACGCAGTGCGCGAGTCGGAATCGAAGTCAATGCCGGTCAAGATCTTGCCAATTTTTCCTTGTCGGAATTTTGGCAGAGCTTCGCTTGAGCGAAAGATCTTTTGATTTTTGGCAAAGACTTGGTCTTGACTCTTACGCATTTCGTGCGGGTCAAGGTCAATAGTCAATGTCGGAGTCAAGATCCCACCGATTTTCCTTGTCGGAATTTCGGCGAGAATTTCGCTTGAGCGAAAATCTTGGTTTCCGTTATGAGCTAAGGCTTGACCTTTACGTGGGTATGCAAGCGGGCTATATGACACGGACTAGACCAAAAACCAACCAAAAGTCACGGATTTTTGAAACGTGTGACACGGGTGTGCATTGGTCGACACTTTGTTTGCCATGGGGAGGTTGGGATGATTCCGTGCGCGCCGGGAGCATCGTAAGG
The DNA here is from genome assembly GCA_022495995.1 of Adenophora triphylla var. japonica. Classification (NCBI taxonomy): domain Eukaryota; kingdom Viridiplantae; phylum Streptophyta; class Magnoliopsida; order Asterales; family Campanulaceae; genus Adenophora; species Adenophora triphylla. Next base: position 207,183 of record JAFEMH010001890.1, on the reverse strand, counting down.
TTTGTCCGTGGCTGCCAGTACGGAACCACCCTCGGGTTTGAGGGACGTGCGTGCAAAAGTGTACAGGATATATCGGAGTGCGCGTAGTGTGCGGTCTCCTAAAATTGTTCCTTTTGAGTTAAAACAGAGATTTTCATAAATGTGTTTTAAAGGAATGATTTTGGGACGGGGAGAATGCAACACATAAGCACGTAAATTTTAAGGAGCCCCGAGTCGGTCATGGAGCCGAGTAGCCCCAAGCCGCTAGGACTGCCCGGATTAACCATGATTTTTCTGGTGGAATTGCCCGAGGTCGTATGGTCGAGAATCTGTGAGGATTAGCCGTACGACTGCATGGATCAATTTTCCAGGTTCCACTCCTTTTGCTATTTTTTTTGGGTTGTTTCCCGTTTCGAAATATGCACAGATTCCAAGATGCAAATGATGCAATGCATGGTAAAAGAAAGCAAGCACGATTAATGAAATCGGCGATGGGAGTCTAACCCGCTCAAAGGGAAAAGCTTTACGTATTTTTTTCAAAATTATTTTTTTCGAAAAGGGGATCTTGGTACGTGGGATTGTTAAACCACCTTGTTATCCCAAGCCCGGGTTAGGGAGCGATACGGGAAGGGTAAGTGGGGTCCACCTATATACCAAGTATCGACTTTTGTTTTGAAAATAAAGCTTTTCTCCTTTGGGATGATCCCAGGCAGAGTCGCCAAGCGTGAATGTGTGCCCAAAATTTTTGTTTATTGGAATTCACGCGGGTTTGAAGACATCCGAGTTATTTGAAAAACGGAGTCGCCACGCCATTTTGATTACCTCAAAACTTTGAAAAAAAGGTTTTATGGGTTCGGAGGTTAAGTTACCCCTTGGGAAGAACGTTTGGCGTTCACCCAAAGTGCCTTGCCGGAGCAAGTCTCCCTAGATTTCATTAATCGTGTTTGCTTGCGTGCTTTCTTTGTGTGCATGTGTTTGAAAATAAGGGGGGGGGAATGTCCCAAGTTGTCTTCCGGACGTACAAACCATTTGTTGGTTGTCGCTCGGGATTCCTTGGAATTTATGTATTTGGGATTATGATCCCGTCCTCATCTTATGACTTATGATCATCGCATTTTAAACCTCGGGACCCTCGGGACTTGCGTGATCGAGAGAATGACTCTCTTTTGGGTCAAAGATGAGGTTCTTTAGGAAGGAATGTCCTTAGCCCATCAATCCTACGCTTTAAGACGGTCGAGCTCGTATAGAGGCTTCATACTCATTCTTAAGCGATAATCGGAGATATAGGGTTCAAGGTTATCCTTTTCCTAAAGAAATCATGAACCTTTAATGGAAGGAACGATGCAAAGATGAGAACTTTTACACCGGTCCGTTCCAAGGTTGGGGGAAAGGAAATGCATGATGAAAAATGAATCTTTAATGAAAAGATGACATTTTTAGGTTGCAAATGATGCTTTTTGATTGAAAGAAATGATCTTTATGCAAATGATGCATAAAGATTTGATTTTTATGCAAATGATGCATTGAAAAAGGGGTTTTGATGCAAAGGATGCATTTTTATTGAAAAAGATTTGATCTTTATATGCAAATGATGCATAAAGATAACATTTTTATTGGAAAATAGGGATTTTAGGTACAAAGGATGCACCTTTATGAAAAAAGACTACATTTTTATGATAAATGAGGTCTTAATGCATGCAAAGGGGGAAGGGGATGATAAAGATGTGATCTTTAAGCTACCAAGTCCCAAGCAATATAAAGACAATGCAATGAGCAATTTATAAAGCAATTAGGATGCAAGGATAGGGTGTGCGAGGTTACCAATGACTTCCTTTGCTTCTCGGGACGGAGCTAGGAGGAGAGGTCGATCTTTGGTCTTCAAGGAGGAGGGATGAAGCTTCTTGGCCTTCCTTCTTCTTCTTCTTGAATTCCCAGCAGTTTCTTCACGTCTTTCAGAGTGGACTGAGTATTTTTCTCATATATTGTGTGTTTTGAAATGGGTAGAGGAGGGCTCTATTTATAGGCAGTCTGGATAAGGCTAATGAAGCCGTGCGGCTGCAGGCTCTTTGCAAATGAGGCCGTGCGGCATTATCCACAATGACTCAGCATTCTAGAACCATGCAAGGTGGCATCATTCTAGAAGCTTCCCCCTAATTAAGAAAAACGTGTTTTCTTAATTAGGAAGGCTCCTTACAGCCATAATTTTAAATTTGGACTGTTCCAGGACATTTCCGGAACACTAGGAAGGTCCGGGGAATTACCGGGAAATTTACCGAAATGTCGGGAAAATTAACCGGAAGGCATGAGCCAGATTTGGGTACTTACAGTCACACACAAATAGAATGAGTTGGTTGAACCAAGGGAAGAATGATTGAGAGTTTCTGTATTTGGCAACTTATGTCACGCGACATAACTAGCCACTGGCTAGTTATGTCACGCGACATAACTAGCCACTAGCTAGTTATGTCACGCGACATAACTAGCCACTGGCTACTTATGTCACGCGACATAACTAGCCACAGACGCGTTTTTGACAGCATGTTCTCCTAATTCGATTAGGAAACATATTTACACTAAAGTAGTATAAATATGTGAGGTCTGTCAACCCTAAGGTCTGGCCGAAATTTTCAAGGGAAAATCATAACAAAATACTCTCAATATTCTTCCATAAGTTTTAGGAATCTAGCAATTCCCAACCCGAGAATTGTTCTCGACATTCATATTTGTGTGGATTACCAAAAGAGGGTCTTAGTTTTGTTCAAACAAATCAAAGACCTAGAGTTCAAATCTGAAGATCCAAAGGAGTTGAAGATTCGAAGATTTGAAGATCAAAAGTTTGTGATTACGAATCACATAATTATCCGTTCGATAGCTCAAGACCGGAAAGCAATTTAGGTTGGTAAATTCTATCTCATAGCAATTCAATTTAATCGTATAGAACGGATCTTAGGGCTTGGGTTTTGTGTTAATTTTATGCTTAATTCCGCTGCGCAAGGACCCATAAAACCCAACAGTGGCATCAGAGCCCCGTTCGTATGGTTAAGTTTGAATTAACATGCTAGAATGATTATATAAATTGTTTATATGTTCGTTGCATGTTTTTTGTATGCGATAGAATTTTGATTGTTTATGTGAAACAATGTGAAAATCGTTTTCGAATTATGTTGAATTAAATCTGTAAAAGGGTTGTTTTATATGATTTAATTGCATGTAATCTGAATTGATTGAAATCTGGAAATCTGTGAGCGGCTACCTATGTCGTGCGACATAGTAGGCCACAGGAGGAAATGCAGTAATCGGCCGGTTATGTCACGCGACATAACTAGCCACCGGCTAGTTATGTCACGCGACATAATAAGCCAAATACGGCGAGAATCGGTTTGTTTAATTTTTCTGCTAATCTATGATTGTGTTTGCAATCTGAGATGTTTTATGTCTTAATCTGGATGCTATAAATTTCTGGAAATAAAATTTATAGGGCTATGCTAGATTAATTCATTGTTTATGATGCATGCTTAATTAATTCAAATGTGTTTTATTAATTGTTGCGATGCATGAATTAATTGTTCTTAAGTGTTAAGAATTTTATTAGATGTTTAGTTGAAACATTGATTTATAGTTTCCTAATATGTTTAGATTTAGACATTGTAAATTTTGGATTTTATGATTGTTTATGGAAACAAGTCATAATTACGCGAAATTTTAAAAGGAAACTAATTGTTTATAAAAGGGAGTGATGATGTTGCCAAATCAGAGTTGATTTCTAATTGTGCATGACTAGGAGAGTTACGTCTAAGGAAGAGTTGGTACTTAAGTAGTCCTTGTGGCTCACCTATCTTCACAGGAACTTACAGGTGCATGATTATGACTATCTTTGCTGATATGCTTATAATCTACCTTAAAGAACCTTCATTTAAATTTTAAGTTCTTTATGCCAATCCATGATTTAAACACTTGAGACCACTCGGATAGTTTTGGGTGGGCTTGCCATAGCAAGGTGCTTTGATTCTATTCCGTTTGCGAGCAAGATGAGGAAATGGTGGTTCCTATACGTTTAAAGTGGATGAACTTAATTGGGTTATCAAAATGGTTTTGGACCCAAGGCATAAGATGAGATTAAAATATGCTTAGACATATGATGTCTTAAATAAATCTCATAAGAGTCATATACGATATGATTGATGTTTTCTACCTAATTAGTTTAATCTTGAGCGGTGCGCCATAGCGTACTTGAGATTAAATTAAAGTTGGATCTTAGCCCTAAGAGTCATATACGATATGATTGATGTTTTCTACCTAATTAGTTTAATCTTGAGCGGTGCGCCATAGCGTACTTGAGATTAAATTAAAGTTGAATATTAGCCCATTAAATGCATATTATGCTTATTAGCATTAGAAGGTGTATGATTTAGTGGGAGTATTTGTAAAATACATTATTTGCTCTTAAATGATAAATGTGTTGATATTAATATGTGTTCATATAATTTGTATATTTTGTTGTAGAAGTAGCATTACATAATGATAATTGCGATTCGTCCTTATGAAGGACAAAGTTCGAAAGGAACAATACATAATGTGTACGTTCTTGACGAATCCGTTCCTACTGAACCCATTGCAAATGTTGCAAAGGGCAAATAAGGAAGCAACATTAGAAACATAGTGATGATTCTGACAATATTGCTTGCCTTGTATTTGCCACCATGTTTAAAGGCTCTTATGAAGAACCTTGAGCACATGATAACTATTCTTTTGTTCTAGCACACCGCACAAAGGAAATGTTCCAAATGCGAACTAGGCAAAAGATATATGTCGTGGTGAAAGCTCTTAATTCATATGATGAAAGAAGGAGCAATCCGCAAATTGTGTTAATGGTTGACACAATAAAAGGGTTCATAAAGGAAGGAAAAGAAGGTAAAGCAAAAGTTGCTAAACCTAGGACAAATGTTGTCATATCCGAAGAGGCTAAACCCAAAGTGTCTCAAAATGATGCATTTTGCTATCATTGCAATAAGATTGTCATTGGAAGCAAAGTTGCAAGGCTTATTAGGAAGGCCTAAAAGGTGAAGAAGGGCAATATGATTGCTACTACTTCAAGTATCTATATGATAGATATTTTCCTTTCGACTTCTTGTTCTTGGGTATGATACAGGATTGGATCCCACATTTGTTTAAATGTGCAAGGAACAAAGAATAGAAAGCTACTCAAATAAGGTAAATTAAACTTAAGCATGGGAATGGAGCAAGAGTTGCAACATTAGCCATAAGGGACTTATGAAGTCACTTTGCCTTGTGAAGTAGTACTTGTTTTGAACAAGTATGACTACGTTCCGGATTTGAGTAGGAGTATTATTTATTTCTTAAATGGATGATGAAGGATATAATTTTCTTATTTTCAATAAGAAGTTTTATATTTATTTAATAATATGCCTTATTGTAATGCATATGTCATTAAATGGTCTTCATATCCTTGATGATGAGAAACAAAATAATATTGAAGATATCTATGATATAAATGGGAAATCTAAACCGAACAATATGAACAAAGCGTTTATATGGCATTGCCGGCTTGGTCAAATAAATAAGAAACATATATCTAAACTCCATTAACATGGACTTTTAGACTCATATGACCATGAATCATTTGAAGAATGTGGATCTTATTTATTGGGAGTATTGACCAAACCACCCTACACTAAGAGTAGTGGGAGGACTAGTGACTTATTGGTCATTATACATGAGATATATGTGGACCATTAAGCAGCATTGCTAGGGGAAGATTTCGGTATTTCATCATATTTACCAATGACTTATCTAGATATGACTATGTCCATCTGATGAAGTCCAAAGGTGAATCGTTTGAGATGTTTTAAACATTTCAAGATGAAGTACAAAACAATTTGGCAAAATTATTAAGTACTTCGATTAGATCGAGGTGATGAATATTTGAGCCAAGAGTTTGACAATCATCTCAAAACTATGAAATTGTTTCAAGAGTTGACTCCACACTGAACACCACTATGAATGGTCTGTCTGAAAGGAGGAATTGAACCTTGTAGGACATGGTTCGTTCGATGATGTGTCAATCAGAATTTCCTATTTCCTATTTCCTTTTGAGGATATGCATTAGAAATAATGCGGTTACACTGAATTGAGTCCTTACTAAATCGGTTCCTAAGGCCCCACATGAGATGTGGCATGGAAGAAAACTTAGTTTGTCTTTCATGAAGATTTGAGGTTGCGAATCTTATGTAAAGAGACTTGTCTCTTATAAGTTAGCACCAAATCTGACAAGGTTATTTTGGATATTGATTTTACAATCACAAAGAGAACAAAATGTTTGTTGCTCTATACGATTTGTTTCTTGAGAAATAGTTTCTCAATAAATAATCTAGTGGGAGTAAAATTAATCTTGAAAGAAGTTCAAGAACCCGAAAATAATATGGAACCAAGAGTAGAGACAGAACCAAGTTCACAAAGGAGTTGTGAAACCGGTTCAAGATGCACAAGTCCATCGTAGATTGGATAAGTTACGATCCGAACTCAAGAAATAGTGATTTCTCGTTGCGGAAAGTGATGAAGTGGAAGTCATTGAGAATGACGATCCTACTTGCTATCAAGAAGCGATGTCCTCTCCTAATTTGGATAAATGGTTAGGAACCATGGAATCCAAATTACAATCCATGTTTAACGATCAAGTTTGGAACTTGATTGGGCTACCTAAAAGTGTAAAAACTAAAAGGGTGCAAGTAGGTCTTCAAAGACCGACATGGATGTGAAGGTGTATACTTTCATGACTAAGGATTGTAGCAAAGGGATTTAGGTTAATTCATAGTATTGACTATGTTGAAACCTTTTTCGCCAGTTACAATGTCGAAGTCTGTTAGAATTTCAATTGCCATTATCGCATATTGTGACTATGTGATATGACAAATGGATGTCAAACGACTTTATTTAAATGGAAAGATTATTAATGATGTGTAGAGTACACAACCAGAATAGTTTGTCGATCCAAGAAACTCTAATAGAGTATGCATGTTGCAAAGATCCATGAGATGGGTTGAAGCAAGCTTAAAGGAATTGGAATCCTCGTTTTGATGAATTGGTCAAAGAGTTTGACTTTATCAAGTACGAAGATGAACCTTGTGTATGCATGAAATTCAGTGGGAGCATGGTATTATTTCTATTGTTTATTACAATGATATCTTACTCATTGGAAAAACAAGTTCCGACACTTAAGACTGTTAAGTCTTGGTCAAGGAAAGGTTTCTCAATGAAAGATATGGGTGAAGCCGCTTACATCCTTGGCATCAAGATCTATAAAGATGGATCTAGAAGGATAAATTGGTTTGAGTCAAAGTGTTCACATTGAAAAGATTCTTAGAAGAGTCTAAGAAGAGTAGCTTGACAATGGATCATGGTACTTCTCTTAGCAATACTCATTGTCTTATGACAACTGATGAGCAAAAGGAAAATGAATGAAGTTCCATATGCTTCGGCATTTGGATCTGTCATGTATGCCATGATTTGTACTAGACCCGACGTCTCATATGCTCTAAGCATGATGAGTCGATACCAATCTGATCCTGATATAAACCATTGGATGGGAGTCAAGATGATCTTTAAGTACTTAAGAAGAACTAAGGATATGTTCTTGGTGTTTGAAAGATTGGAAGTTAATCTTGTTGTAAGGGTTACATAGGTGCTAGCTTCCAAACTAACAAAGTTAATTTAAAATCACAATTAGAATTTGTGTTTATGCTTATTAGAGGTGCAATTTTGTTGGAAGAGTTCCAAGCAGAAATTGTAGCCTATTCTACTACTAAGGCCGAATTTTAGCAACATATGATGAGGCTAAAAGAGGCAGTTTGGATCAAAAGTTCATTAGTGTTTTGGGAATGTTCCAAGTATCACTAATCGGTGAAACTTTTGTTATGACAAATAGTGGTGCCACTTGTGCAAACAATGGAATCAAGGTCACAACAGCGATACAAACACTCACTTAGACGTTCTTCGAGAAATTCATGAAGAATGAGAAGACGTTAAAATATACAAAGTATCAACCGATGATGACATAAGGGATTCACTTACAAAGACCCTCGCACAGGCGGAAGCATGATGGTCATGTTAGATCCATGTGTATTCGATACATAAATGGAGCCTAGTGCAAGTGGGAGACTGTTGGTGTAATGCCCTAGGCTTTAGTTATGTTTAACTGAAAACCGTTATGTATCATCTTTATCGTTTATGTTTATTATTTGATTATTATATAGTTTGCATATTTATTGTAATAATTTTCGTCCCTGATTATTAAGAGAATAATTAGTATAATTGTCAATGAATAATCATATGATGATTATATGCATAGAGATGCACATTGAAATTATGGGTACTTGTTAGAGAACAAGAGACTGGACTTGACCCGTATGAGATTTATGTCATGGTCAAATGTCATAATTAAATCTCATATGGTCACTTCATTTAGTCCCTAGACCTGAGATTATCATGACCTTACATATGATGAAAGTTATGTTTGATTTTAGTCAAACGGTATCTTAACACGATATCTATAAAGGCTATCTTTGGCATGATCGGATTCATGATGGGAAGGATGATAAGTCAAGATGGAATTTGTCCCTCGAAAGAGAGATGTTTTGCTTGGGCCCCTCGATGAGTGATAATGATGAAAGCGTGTGGCCACACCCCAATATGATTGGACTATCATTATACTCAAGATCGAGAAAGCATTGAACAAATACAAGTTGACGTGGACCATGACTTGTGTTCAATATAACATCGTGAGACAAAGGGAAAAATGGAAGTGTACCATTGGAAACGTGAACTCTTACGTTGTATTATTTGGGTAGACATAATGGCTTGCTAGAGTCCGCTTATGTCTTATGAGGGTCGATATGATCGGACTCATTGCCAACATAATACAATCCTATTGGGTCACACACAAATAGAATGAGTTGGTTGAACCAAGGGAAGAATGATTGAGAGTTTCTGTATTTGGCAACTTATGTCACGCGACATAACTAGCAACTGGCTAGTTATGTCACGCGACATAACTAGCCACTGACGCGTTTTTGACAGCCTGTTCTCCTAATTCGATTAGGAAACATATTTACACTAAAGTAGTATAAATATGTGAGGTCTGTCAACCCTAAGGTCTGGCCGAAATTTTCAAGGGAAAATCATAACAAAATACTCTCAATATTCTTCCATAAGTTTTAGGAATCTAGCAATTCCCAACCCGAGAATTGTTCTCGACATTCATATTTGTGTGGATTACCAAAAGAGGGTCTTAGTTTTGTTCAAATAAATCAAAGGCCTAGAGTTCAAATCTGAAGATCCAAAGGAGTTGAAGATTCGAAGATTTGAAGATCAAAAGTTTGTGATTACGAATCACATAATTATCCGTTCGATAGCTCAAGACCGGAAAGCAATTTAGGTTGGTAAATTCTATCTCATAGCAATTCAATTTAATCGTATAGAACGGATCTTAGGGCTTGGGTTTTGTGTTAATTTTATGCTTAATTCCGCTGCGCATGGACCCATAAAACCCAACATCCTAGGCCATGCTTTGTGTGAGGCGGGGGGACCGGTGGCGGTTCCGTTATCCCTTGTAAGTGCTTTACAAGCCCCAATCCAGGAAGTACCCTTTTGCTAACATCATTCTCCAGACAGGAAGGCTTCCGGAAAACCAAAGTGCCTTGGAGTAGTCATTTTCGTTGCAAGTTTCTATGACATTCACAGTGCTTTCTTTCTTGCTCAAAGAATTAATCAGAATTAAAAAGGGAAATATTGACTAACTATTATTGAAAAGCAAACTTGATACTCTTGCCCACAAATGAGGATTTTAGGCAAGTAGTACCCAACTAAGCTAAACTAGACTACTAATTGTTTCTCTTGCAACTAAAAGTAACTAACTGAAAAAAAAACAAAAGATCTCATGTTTCTAACTCTTCCAACTTATGGCGCCTCCGCTAGGAGCAGTTTTGATGAGGCCGCTGTCGAACAAGTCTTGGATTGCGTTCTTCAAGTTGAAACAATTGTTGGTATGGTGGCCATGGCACTGATGGTAATAGCAGTAGAGGTGTGGGACTTGGCCTTCCCTCTTAGGTATGTATCCTTCCATTGGCTTCATCTTTCCATCCTTGTGAAGGCTTCTGAAGAGATGACCGAGAGGGATATTTCCGATGTCGGTGAAAATCCTTCCCTTCCTTCGCTTGGCCATTTGGTTGTGGAGGTCTCGGATATGGCTCTCGTAATGTTGCACAAAGACGAGGTGGCGAGACTGATATTCTTCCTCCATTTGCTCTTTGAGGTCACGGTAGAGAGTATTGAGGAAAAACTTGACCCTCTCATCAATGTCATCTTCAATGTGGGCTTCAAGGTTGATGCACTTTTGGGTCATAGTTTCGAGTTCGCTCTTGACTTCCTCAAGCTCTTCAATCAGCATCTTTGTCTTTTCAGCTTGGATGGATTCTTCCATGTGATGCCACGAGTCATTGTCGTTAATTTGCTGCAGGGCTTTGGCAAGTTGAGTTTTGATGTCACTTAGCTCTTCTTGCACGGATGATCGTCCACTGTCGGAATCACTTTCCATTTTCCGGAAATCCCTAGCAATGCGGGTGGAAGGCAAATCAAAGGCTTCTCTCCAACCTCCTACATGTTCCATTTCAGCGACAAGGGCCTTGGTCAAGTCTTGCAAAGTGTGTTGTTCAAGGCATTCCTTGGTCATGACGTGCTTTCCGGTAGACATTGTGTTGGGAGTCTTGAAGTTGAGTAGCTTCGGAAAACTGACAGAAGAGATGCAGATATCAGGATCTAGCCCCAACGAGTCGGAAGCAGGCTCAAACGGCTCAGGCTCAAATTCAGCAAACAGAAGCATTATCCCGCGCGAGACAAGTAATCCCGCGCGAGATAATCACACGGAAAGTCGATTTTTATTTAGACCTAATTTTTGGTCGGAACGGAAAGTCCGTTTTGAGGGGTTTCTAAGGCCTTTATCAGAACCTAACGACTAAGCAATCAATCCGATTTTTGTAAAACAAAGCCATGTAAGATTGTTTTTGAAGGATTATATGCATATATTTTTTTGAAGGGACATCCGAAAGGGTCATTCCGAAGGGACTTTTTCCGAAGGGACTTTTTCCGAAGGGACTTTTCTGAATCCTTCTTTATTGTCAATTTTGCATGGCTTTGTTTTGGTCAAAAACAAGAAAAGATCACCGAGTCAAAACCGACCGGTCACGGAGTGATCCTAAAAAGGTCAATCTACATGAGAATGTGGCGATGCAGGGCTGGAAGGCTAGGCTCCCCGCGATATGACAATCTAAGTGGATTGAATACGCGGAGTGGGATTGTCCAACTTCGGAGAGACCGACGACTAGGTGGTTACCGTCATCCGTCCTTAGTGTGGGTCCCGGGTTTATAGAGGGTATGCAGTGCAATGACAGTTATAATATGAGTGCGCGTGTGTGAGAGTCAATCTAGGTGATAGAGTAAAATAGAGAGTTTTTTTTTTTGAAAAATCAAAAGGAAAACAGATAGTGGCCGCACCAAGTGGTTGCCTATGTTTCTCCCAAATTAGAAAGACTCAGGCCATCGTAGTTCCACATAAAGAGAGAGAAAGAGAGATAAATAATTCAATTTACAACTCCCGAATCCCCAATGGACCGGACTTTAATTAAATAAAACCCAATCGCACGCAGTTTATAAATAATAATCAATTATTTAAAGGAAACGAAGGCTCGAGTTCTACACCTTAAGGGAGGCCTTAAGATGCGGGAACTCTGCAGATAATGAATTCCGGGATCCCCCTTGCATGTTCGGCTCTCGTCTTGGACTATGAGACAAACGGGAGAAACCAGAAAACAACCAGATTGCCGAAGCAATATCTCGCGCGAGATATGATATCTCGCCGCGAGACATGCCTCATCTGAGAGCAAAAAATTCGAATTTACAAAATTTTTGAAAACCTCTCTTTTAATTTTGACGCAAGTTTAAGCCTCTTAATTTTAAGTCCCCAGCGGAGTCGCCACTGTAGCGTTGTGAGGAAAAAGAATTTTATCTTTTCGTTTTGAGTCGCCACCTATATTATTCGATTGGAGAAAATAGGAAAACCATTTTGAAAGAGATTTGGGTTCGGGGCTTAGGTTATGAAATGGGTAGGTCAAGGAGCATCCATTTCACCCAATCCGGAGATCGGTCTTGCTAAAGAAAAGAGAGGTTTTCAAAAGAAAAGAATAAAAACGATTTTTTAATATTACAAACAAAGGTCCATTTAACGGGGTTAAACGGAATGTAGGATCGATTGCTTCGAGACCATCTCCGTGATGTGGAGAGGCTCTAGGCCGATCCTAGATTCTATGGACTTATACCACTCTAACAATCAATTAGAAAATGATTTAGGGGTTACCTTGCGTGAGGTGATTTGGGCAGAGTTTCAACTCAAGTTTAGAATCGACTCTTGACACGGACAGAGCTTAGCCTCGGTCCTTGACTTGGAGCTTGATGTTTGTTTATCAACAAGGTTGACAAACAAACTATGAGGTGAGTTTTTAGGGTGATTTTGTAGGATTCTTTCAGGGAAAGAAGCCAACAAAATGTGTGTGTGTGTTGTGAAAATTCGCGGTCCTCTGATCCTTGGAAGTCACCAAGTATTTATAGGGAATGGATAGGAAGAAGTGGAGAGGTAAAACCCTATCAGATGGTTCTAGACTCCAAATCCTATTGGTTGGCCGGAGGGATAAAGTTTTATCCTGGAAAGAGGTTGAAATCGACGAGGAAACTGTCATCTGCAATCTGCAGAGGGGGGATATCTCGCGCGAGACACGCCATCTCGCGGCGAGATATTGCTCCTGTGGACAGTTTTATCCTTTCCTCGTTATCTCGTATGCAGTTTAGTCCCAAACTAACGGTGGTTAGTCAAAACTTAACGAAACATGACGAAATGGTGGATTTCTACTTTTTGACTCAAAGCGAGACTTAGAGTGGTATAAGTATGATCCGATGTATTCAGAATGGGGTGTCTACACCACACCATTTTGATATAGCCCAAAACATTGAGAAAAGGCTTTGTTTAAAAAAGGTTGTTGTGTGATGAGATTTTGAGTTCGGAGGTCAGGTTATGCCTCGGGAAGAGAATAGCAGACCTCACCCGAGCCGCCTCGTATACACGAGTCTTTCGATACCCCTCTTTCTTTAAAAGTTGTGTGTGTATGTGCTTTTAATAATGCATGTTGAATATGATGTCTACATTGTATGTTGAAATGAATTGAAATAGTTTGGGAAGGAGGCCTTACCAATGTTGGTTCATGTCTATCTTCCGCTAGGGAATAGTATTTGAGTGTGAATAGTTTTCCGGGACGGACCGCGATTGTTTTGGGATGTACCGGTGACTGCGGACAGAGCTTCGGCGTGCCTCGAGAGTGTTGGTTATACTCGGGCAGAGGTTTGGCGTGCCTCGGGAGTGTTAGTTGTACTCGAGCAGAGGTTCGGCGTGCCTCGGGAGTGTTGGTTGTACTCGGACAGAGGTTCGGCATGCCTCAGGATGCCTCGGGATTGTCTGGCAGGGCTTCGGGTGTTGGGTTTTACATGTCCATGCGCAACGGAATTAAGCATCAAATAACATAAAACCCAAGAAGCCCTAGGATTCGTTCTATACAATTAACTTGAAAAACTATGAAATAGATGTAACCAACCTTGAACGCTTTCCGTTCTTGAGCTATCGAACGATTTGATTATGTGATTTCGAATCACAAACTTCGTTCTTCAACTTGCTTGAACTCTAGGTCTTGATCGATGAACGAGCGAAGACCCTCTTTCGGTATCCACACCTTTAAATGAATCCAAGAACAATTTCTTGAAGATTGCTAGATCCTATAAACCTTGGAATAATATTGAGAATATGTTTGTGTATTTCTTTTGAGAATTTTGGCTATCTCTTTAGGGTTGACAGACGTTCATATTTATAGTACATTAGTATAGAATATGAATCATAATCAAATTAGGAAAAGATTCTGTCAAACCGCCTCAGTGGCTTGTTGTGTCGCACGACCACACACAGCACATGGCCTGTTGTGTCGCACGGCCTAACAAGGCTGATGAGGAATTTCTCAATCATTCTTCCAATGGTTTAATCAATTTATTCTAGTTGTGTGTGACCCAATAGGATTACATTATGTTGGCAATTAGTTCGATCACATCGACCCTCATAAGACATAAGCGGACTCTAGCAAGCCATTATGTCTACCCAAATAATGTAACGTAAGAGTTCACGTTTCCAACGGTACACTTCCATTTCTCCCTTTGTCTTACGATGTTATATTGAACACAAGTCATGGTCCTCGTCAACTTGTCTTTGTTCAATGCTTTTTCGATTCTTGAGTATAATGATAATTCCAATCATATTGGGGTACGGCCATACACTTTCATCTTTATCACTCATCGAGGGGCAAATTCCATCTTGACTTATCATCCTTTCCATCATGAATCCGATCATGCCAAAATTAGCCTTTATAAATATCGTGTTAAGATATCGTTTGACTAAAATCAAATATGACTTTCATCATATGTAAGGTCATGATAATCTCAAGTCTAGGGACTAAATGAAGTAACCTTATGAGATTTAATTATGACATTTGACCATGACATAAATCTCATGCGGGTCAATCCAGTCACTTGTTCTCTAACAAGTACCCATAATTTCAATGTGCATCTCTATGCATATAATCATCGTATGATTATCCATTGACAATTATACTAATTATTCTCTTAATAATTAGGGACAGAGATTATTATAAACAAATATACAAAGCATATATAATAATCAAATGATAAACATCTCATATAATAATAAATAATGTCAACACATAAGTCTATCAATCATAGGCCTAGGGCATAACACTAACAGTCTCCCACTTGCACTAGGCCCAATCTCTCATGTATCGAATACCCATGGACCTAACATGACCATCATGCTTAGCTTGCGGGAGAGCCTTAGTTAATGGGTCCGCCACGTTGTCATCAGTGTCTACTCTGCATATCTTTACGTCTTCCCTTTCACATATCTCTCAGATAATGTGGAAACGTCGAAGTATGTGTTTGGATCTCTGGTGTGACCTTGGTTCCTTTGCTTGTGTAATGGCACCATTGTTGTCACAGTAAAGTTCAATAGGATCTCTGATGCTTGGAACGACTTCCAAATCACTAATGAACTTTTTTGATCCAAACTGCTTCCTTAGCTGCATCAGATGCCGCTATGTACTCAACTTCGGTTGTAGAATCAGCAACGGTACTTTGCTTGGAACTTTTCCAACTCACAGTACCTCCATTAAGCGTAAACAAAAATCCAGACTGCGATCTGAAATCATCCTTGTCGGTTTGGAAGCTAACATCTGTTTAGCCTTTCACTACAAGATCTTCTTCCATTCCTCCAAAGACCAAGAATACATCCTTAGTTCTTCGTAAGTACTTAAGGATATTCTTGACTGCTATCCAATGTGGTTCATCGGGATCCGATTGGTACCTACTCATCATGCTTAGAGCACACGAGACATCAGGTCTAGTACATAACATAGCATACATGATAGACCCAATTGCCGAAGCATATGGAATACCATTCATTCTCTTTTGCTCATCATTGGTCTTAGGACTTTGATTCTTTCTAAGAGATATACCATGTAACATTGGCAAGTTTCCCCTTTTAGAATTTTCCATTTGGAATCTTCTAAGAACCTTGTCAATGTATGTACTTTGACTTAAACCAATCATCCTTTTGGATCTATCTCTATAGATCTTGATACCAAGGATATATGAGGCTTCTCCCATATCTTTCATTGAAAAGCACTTTCCCAACCAAGACTTGACAGTCTGTAGTGCAGGAATGTCATTTCCAATGAGTAAGATATTGTCGACATACAATACTAAAAATAGTGCTACGCTCCCACTAATTTTCTTGTATACACAGGGCTCATCTTCGTTCTTGATAAAGCCAAACTCTTTGATTGCTTCATCAAAACGTAGATTCCAACTCCTAGAAGCTTGCTTCAATCCATAAATAGATTTCTGCAACTTACACACCTTGTTAGAATTTTCTGGACTGACAAAACCTTCAGGTTGTATCATGTATACATCCTCAAGTAACTTTCCATTTAGGAAAGCTGTTTTGACATCCATTTGCCACATCTCATAGTCATAATATGCAGCTATAGCAATTAAAATTCTAATAGACTTAAGCATAGCTACAGGTGAAAAGGTTTCATCAGAGTCGATGCCATGAATCTGCCTATATCCCTTAGCTACAAGCCTAGCCTTATAGGTGTGCACCTTCCCATCCATGTCGGTCTTCTTCTTGAAGACCCATTTGCACCCTATGGTTTTTACACCTTCGGGTGGATCAATCAAGTTCCAAACTTGATTATCAGCCATGGATTGTAATTCAGACATCATGGCCTCTTGCCATTTGTCCGAATCAGGAGCGGACATCGCCTCTTGATAGCAAGTAGGTTCATCGTTTTCGATTAACTCCACTTCATCACTTTTCGTAACGAGAAATCCATATCTCTCGGGTTCGGATCGTGACCTACCACTTCGGCGAAGAACTTGTGCATCTTGAACCGGTTCCACAACTGCTTGTGAACTTGGTTCAGTCTCTACCATTGGTTCAATGTTGTTTTCGGGTTCTCAAATTTCTTTGAGATCTATTTTACTCCCACTGGTTCCTTTGCAAAGAAACTCCTTTTCTAAGAAAGTACCATTTCGAGCAACAAACACTTCGTTCTCATTTCGGTTGTAGAAATAGTATCCTTTGGTTTCCTTAGGATAACCCACGAAAACACATTTATCAGATTTAGGTGCTAGCTTGTCAGAAGTTAACTTCTTGACATATGCATCGCAACCCCAAATCTTCATGAAAGACAAACTAGGTTTTCCTCCATGCCACATCTCATATGGGGTCTTTTGAACCGATTTGGTAGGAACTCTGTTTATAGTGAAAGCAGCAGTTTCTAGTGCATGTCCCTAAAAGGATAAAGGAAGCTCAACTTGACTCATCATAGAATGAACCATGTCCAACAAAGTTCTATTCCTCCTTTCAGACACACCATTCCATTGTGGTGTTCCGGGTGGAGAGAGTTCTGAAACGATTCCACAACTCTTAAGATGACTGTCAAATTCTTGGCTCAAATATTCACCACCTCGATCGGATCGAAGTACCTTAATAGTTTTGCCAAGTTGATTTTGCACCTCATTTTGAAATATTCGAAATATCTCAAACGATTCACTTTTATGTTTCAATCATAGGCCTAGGGCATAACACTAACATTGGGATGGATCGGGATGCCTCTGGATGGACCGAAATGGCTCGAGATGGACGGGAATGGCTCTGGATGGACCAGCAGGGCTTCAGAATGCGTCAGGAGCTCCTCGGGGTGGCTCGGGAGCGTCTCGGGAGCGCTCGGTAAGGCTTCAGAGCACCTCGGGAAGGCTCGAATGGCCCCAAAAAGAACCGAAAGGGACCGAGATTCCCTCAGAAGGACTTTGAGGGGAGCCTGAAGGCTGGGGGAGAGAGAGGAGAGAATGGAGGTGTCAAGAATATGAGAGGGGGAGTCCTCTATTTATAGGCTTGGAAAAATAACAAAATGGTCCGCGCGGATTGTTCTAGGGAAACCAAATTTTTGGTTTTCTCGAATTTAAGGAAATATTCTGTACTTTAAGAGGATTTTGTAATTATGATGTCTGGGTGCAAAATGGTCCGCGCGGACCATTATGCAGGATGACTATTTTTTCGTAATTTTCAAAAAGTCCTTTTGAATTATTTTATCCTAGAAGGGTCATACCTTGGTTTGGTTGGTGGTTTTGGGGTTTTTGAAGGTTACGAGTCTTCGAGATCACGTTTGTGTGAGTTCGCAGTATTTCTTGTGTGTCGAATGGGGAGCGATCCAGATTGGGATACATACACATATATCTTTGTATTCTATGAGGTTTTGAGTGTTAGATTGTTAGTCAATATTCAGAGAGAGTTCTATATTTATTGTTCCCCATGTTAATAATTATAAATCATTAAGGGAACTTTCGACCTTGTATTTAAAGCATTTTATAAAGAAAGGTCATGCCTTCCTGGCAACCATCAAGTTATATTTATATAACTTGATAAAATAATATTTCTTGTGTATTGTTATTTATTCTTCCGCTGCTATTAGAATTATTTCTATTATTCGGTTTTTTGAATTGGTGTGTGTTGTGTTTAGTGTTGCCGAAACTAAGAACAACACTTGTGAGTTTCATCTCACTTTTGTTAAGCCATAGACAATTTCAGTTGGTATCAGAGCCTAGCACTTGATATACTAAGTGTTTTGATCCATTTGTCATGGCTTATGATCCTACTAATCCTAATCAAAAGAGGTTACCTATTTTAGATGGGTCAAATTATGCTTATTGGAAGATTCGCCTTCGCTCGCATATCAAATCAATTGATCTTTGAGCTTGGTGATTTATAATTAATGGTTATTCTGTACCAATGCTTCCTCTGGATGAAGATGGTGACGTACAAGTCAAACCTGAATTCAAGTGGACGATTGAAGAGAATAATCTTGCCAGTTTCAATGAAAAGGCACTAAATGCCATCTACGAATGGGTTGACATGCACATGTTCAAACTCATTTAAAATAGTCCCTCTACAAAAGATGCTTGGGATACTTTACAAAGATTTTGTAAAGAAGATGGTAGTGTCCGAGAAACAAAGCTTAGGGGTCTTACTAGTAAATTTGAAAGATTAAGAATTGGTGAAAACGAAGATATTTCGTCTTATTTTGAAAAGTTAATTGATATTTCAAATGCTTGTCAAGTATTAGGAGAACCTTTTACTAATAAACAACTTGTTTTAAAAGCCATTCGTACTATTTCCCAACGTTTTAATATTAAAGTTTCGGCCATTGAAGAGGCCCATAATATTTCAACAATGGATGTTAATTCCTTGATGAGAATTTTGAAGAATTTTAAGTTGAATTCGAATGAACAAACCGATGCTTCAAAAGGCAAAAATATTGCCTTAAAAGTCGAATATTCGGACACTTGTGTGGATGATGAAGATGAAGCCTTCGAGGAATTAGATGAGAATCCTAGTGTAGCTTTACTTGCAAAGAAATACAATTCAATGCTTAGGAAATTTAACAATGTGCAAGTTAAAGCTAAGGACCAACAATCCAAAATGCATAGTTTTGTGCCAAGAAGAGTCCCTCCTCCGAACCAAATAGACACCTCACTAAGACGAACATCCTCGAAAAAGTCCCGGTCTGACCCCAAAAACATTGAATCTATTCAATGTCACGCTTGTTCCGGTTGGGGTCACTAAGCCAATGAATGTGCAAACACCTTGAGAAAGGCGGGCAAAAATATGTGGGCATCTCTTAGTGATGAAAAGGAGGAAGGAACGGAGAAAGATGAAAATCTCGAGCAAGTGGCTATGATGGCCATGGTGGAGGAGCAACCTTTGACTGAAAGTGTTGTCTCAAGTGTTGTCCAGAATATTACAACACGTGTCCCAACACTTTTTGTCACGACCCTAAACTTAGACACTATTTTGGACACGTGGTGAGCACGTGGAGGTGGGGTGCATTGCATCTCATGTTAGGCATTATATGATAATTGAAGTGATTACGTGTTTATTTGAATATTTTGCTAATTTATGTGATTTTAGATGTTAATAAATTAACTTTAAATATATAATGTCTAAATGGAATAAATAGGAATTAATGTAGTAAAGTTATATAAATATCCTTAACCCTTCTCCTTCTCCCAGAAGCATCTCTCAGTTCTCTCTCCCATTCCTACATTCTTATCAACCTAGAGTTACCTTCCAAAAATCACAATAAATCAACCGTCAATCCGTTCTTCATTTTGACTTCATATTACAGCTCAGGGAGTTGAGTGGAACCTTTATAGCCGATCAAAGTTATTATTATTTTCAAAACATTTTGGTAAGTTATTATGATTCTTTTCGATAATTGTTCATACCAAGTTAAATGTTGATATTATGTGATATAAATGATTCATAGTATTTTTGGGCATTTTATTTGGCTTTGAAATGAAATGAAAAGTTGGTTTTGAAATGAGTAGGGTAAGATTTTGGTATAAGGTTTTGGTTTGAAGTGATCAAGATGTTATAGAGGTGTTGTATGGCTTGGAGGGGGTATGTGTTATGATTTGGAACTAAAAATACTGAAGTTGGGTTTGGTTAGTATGGCTGCAGGGGAAGCACCTTGCATCTTTTGCTTTGGCTGCTGATGTTATGAACTCAGCATGAGTTTCTGGGCAAGGGCACGACTCGTGCCCTGGAGCACGAGTCGTTCCTATGCCTTTCACTCGTGATAACGAGTCATGAAATTTGTTCCACCCGTGCTGGATTTTATGGTTGTCATTGGCACAAGTCGTGCCATGGGGCACGAGTCATGCCCAGTGCAGTTGACTGTGAAGCATTTTGCAAGCCTTGTAGGTCCTAGTTCCCTAATATATATTTTAACACAAATTGACTATAATTCTAGTACAACATTAGTACTTTACAATGGAGTCTTAAATGACCCAAAATGATAAAGGGAAGGTCTTTAAATATAGTCCTGAAAATGGTTGAAAGTCATTTGTGAAACTTTAACCAAAGTTATCAAAACTTGGTAATTTATTCTTGGACCCTTATTTCGTATCCAATATTGTGTAATGAATATGTAGGCCTTACATGTTATTCATTGTGGCCATATTTGATTACATATTAATGGTTGGTTGTGCACAGAGTACCTGAAATACATGTTGCACTACTTCATTGGTTAGGACATGAGTATTAATACCATGTTGTTGGATTGTTGTTATTCAATAGTGTTTAAATTGTAATTGCACTATTGTGATGATTTAACATGAGTAATATTACCATGTTATGTATTGATATCCCAAAGTGTGGATTTATTTTCAAGTAACTGTTTATGTGCTTAAATGTAGTTATATTAACTGAGGTTATGGGTATAGTAGGATACAATCAATTATGGATGTGTTCTATAAGGTGATTAAATTACATTATACCTGTGACTGTACCCGTCTGTGGCCACAGACGTGGGGGTTTGCCGCTTCTGTATCGAGCCAAAAGTCTTACAGATAGCTGGGAGTCTTATATGTTTCTCTGCATTAGGAGTCTTATAAGATGTGAATATGCTTAAGCAGTTCACAAATGAGTAGAGTTTTACTCCCGCCATTGTACGACTTAATGTTCAGACGGAAAAGGTAAAATGAGGTAACGTAATGTGTTTACCTCTTTACCAATGTGATTATGAGCAACATGTTTATGTGTTGCATATTATATGGCATATTGTTGCATCCATAATAGCTTATTGAAATTTATTCTAACCCCTTCTCCCTTTATAGTTTTAGATCCCGCTGAGACAGGAGGACCCAACCGGTGAGGCCGGAAAGGAGTTTGGACCGCTTACTTTTGGGTTGTCAGGGTATGTTATGTATTGGGGAGTTGGGAGTAGGTGGTGGTTGTTATTCTTTTGGGGAGTTTTGTATATAAAACTTTTATAAACATGTTTTCAGGGTGTTTGTATTGTAATTAAACATGGGATTGGTTTTCTTTCAAAGTTGGCTTTTGTAAGCCTTTACATTAGTAGTTGTAACTAAAAAAGTTATGGCTTTTGAAACATGGTTTATATACCACCTCCAAGTGGAGAGGTTATGTTGAATTGTTAAAGGTTATTATTCTTTCAAAGTTAATTAAAAATTTTTTTTTATTAAAATTGAGGTGGTTTGGGACCCTCCAGCTTGGGGCACGAGTTTATAGGTCCCGGGTCGGGGAGGGGGCCCACAGTTGGTATCAGAGCATTGGTTAAAAGTCAAGGGTAGATGTCTAGTCTAAGGGGGAGTGTATGATATCTGACGATGAGTGTTTAATGCAGGGATTGGTGAATGGCTGAAACTGGTGATGACCAGCAAAGAGATTAGGGAAATATGGGTGATATGGGAGCCGAGGGAAACCAAAATGCTGAAATGATGAATATGTTCAGGATTTTCCCACAAAATATGGCAGCTCAGGGACAGGCTCAACAGTAACCTGAGGGAAGGCAAGCCTATGGGTTAGAGAAGTTTGTAAAAATGGCTCCACCAAGCTACAATGGGGATCCTGATCCAGTGAAAGCAGAAAGATGGTTGGAAGCTGATGGATGTGTTTTTACACACCCATTTCTTATACTTTCTCACTTACTTGGAGTTTGATTTCCCATGTTTTATCGTGTTTTAATCAATGTTTTGGAGTTTGTTAAGTACAGGTCTAAACTGCGGGAAGGTGTGAAATAAAGAGCAATTTTAGCGAAATTTGGTGTCACAAGCACCTGTTAGTGATTTGAAGAAATTCAGGAGCAAGGAAAGTGCCCATATTCAACTGCTAAGGTGGGCGACCGCCCAGGAAAAGGGGCGACCGCCCATGCTGAAGAATTCCCAAGCGTTGAAGGCTCTGTGCACATGGGCGACTGCCCAAGGACCAGGTGGGCGACCCCCCAGGTTGAAGGAAGACTGAAGACAAAACCACTGTACACATGGGCGACCGCCCAGGGCAAGGTGGGCGACTGCCCATGCCCCCGTTTTCAGAAATTCAGTTTCCTATTTTATGGAGGATTTCATGCTCCTTTCCAAAGGTGGCCCCTTTTCTTCCCCAGTTTAAAGAGAATTGCTGGAGACAATATTTTTTTTGATGCTTTATTGTCCATTGTAAGTTGAAGGTTAGAGGATTGAAGGATTGTTTGTGCTTCAATCATTGGTCCAGGTTTATGCTTTTTCTTTCAATTTGTGTAATCTCTAGTTGGAACATGAGTAGCTAATTTTCTATTTCATGGATTGGGTATAAACGGTGTCAAAAGTTTTATGCTAAATATTTAATTTCAATTTTAATTAATTTCTTGTTCCACAAAGTTGTTCTTCATCTTATTTAGGGTTTTTATTGGATCATTAACGTGAGCAATAATTACCGGATTAAACTTTGTGGATTAAATCCAATTGGTTACGTAATTGTATCGAGAAGGTTTAGGTTCATGTATTCCTTGGATTTTTAATGCAATCTTGAATTATTGGGTGACGTAATTGAAACCCTAGTAATTGAGATTAGAAGAGTTGCAAATCGCACACCAAACCGTCCCAACTCTTGCATTAGTGAATGAACCCTTGAAATTGATTAAATACTATTTTATGAATAGCATATTACTGCGACACTGTGAAATCCCAATCCGTGAATCCTTTTTAATCTGGTAAATTCCTTCGATTTTTGCTTCCGTGCTTTGTTTAATTGCTTCTTTACGTGTTTAATTGCGTTTCGTCATTAGGTATAAATTAAATCAATTAAAAATCAAACCCCCCCCCTCTTTGTTACTTTTAGCATTAATTAAATCTACTTATTAAAATCAACGAGTCTCTGTGGTTCGACCCCTGCTCGTGCATATTGCTACACCGGTAGTGAGTACACTTGCTCGGTAATTTATTACATAGTGGATTTATGTCCATCAAGTTTTTGGCGCCGTTGCCGGGGACTTGTTGTGATTTTTAACAAGTTTATTTAATCAGTGCATGCTTGGTAGGCGTTCTTTGAATCCTAACCTGGAACCATTGAATGACAACATTAATAGGTTGGGACAGTATTTAAGAGACTTATACTTAACAGAGGGCAATCCCCTTGAAAGTGACCGAGAAACTTCTTCCACCGAGGGAGAAGAAGATTTTAATTGTGTGATGGCGGATCAAGTCATGAATGCATTTGCCAGGCCGAGAGTCGACACATCGGTGTCGTGCATAGTGTTGCCCGATGCAACACTAGCTCATGAAATAAAAGGCCAATATTTTAACATGCTCCCAAATTTTCATGGCTTAGCGGGTGAGGATCCATTGGCATTTTTGAGAGAATTCATGTCTACGGTGAGTGGATTCCCCATAAGGGAGGGTGTTACGTCGGAGCACTTGAGACTGAAGTGCTTCCCTTATGCATTGAAAGACAAAGCAAAAACTTGGCTATTGTTACTTCTTCCCTGTAGTATTACTACTTGGGATGCTTTACATGATGGTTTTCTTACTAAGTTTTACCCTTATGATGCATTGACAAATTTTAGGGTGAAAATTATGGGATTTGCACAGGAACCTGGGGAAGCCTTCCACGAGGCATGGGATAGATTTAGGATGCTACAAATTCAATGCCCACACCATAATTTTCCTGCTTCTATGCTGCACCAAACATTTTATGGGGCTTTATCCCCTGAATACCAATCCATGGTTGATAATGCAGCTGGAGGTAGTTTGGGTACCAAGACTGTACAACAATGCCAGGAACTGTTTGAGATGTTGAGTGCTAATTCTCAACAAAAGGGTTCTAGGGGGGAAACACGGGGGGTAAATGAGGTAGGATTGACTAATGAGATTGCTAAGCAGTTTGCATTGCTAAACCAAAGATTTGACAAATTAGCTTTGCAGAATGCTTCTTCTTCATCTTCTATGCCTTCTACTGCTCATCTTGTGTATGATAGTTGTGTTACATGCGGTTCTAAATCTCATGACTATAACTCATGTCCCTCTACTAGTCCCTTTAGCTATGACCGAGCGGTACAGGCAATGCAAGGATTTGGTCAACGGTTCCCACCAAACAACAATCAGTTTGGGAACACTTACAATCAAGGATGGCAAGCAGGGCCGAGACATCCCAATCTGTCATGGGGTGGAAATCAACAGAATAAGACTCTCCATCCCCAACCACCTCAGGGGCCTTATGAGAGGAAGAAAGAGCCTTGGGAAGAGGCCATGGATCAAATGAGAGCTGAGCAACACCAGGCAAGAGCAGAGCAGCAGCAAGCATACAACAATCAAACTGCTGCAATGAAAAAGTTGGAGACCCAAATGGGTCAATTAGCGGAGGCGTTACAGGGACGACAGCCGGGCACATTTCCGAGCCAAGGGGAGCAAGCTAAGGCCATCATCACCTTACGTGGTGGCAAACAGGTAGACAATCAGGTAGCTTCTCCTTCTTCTCTTCCTATACCCCCTGTTGTCGATTCCCCTGTTGTGGAACCCCCCAATGTGGATAATGTGATTGTTGAGGATGTTGTGTCTGAAGATGAAGGTATAAATGGATTGGGGAAAGAGGCGACTGTTGAGAAACCCATCCCCAAGCCATATGTACCTCCCGTACCTTTTCCTAGAAGATTTTTGAGGAACAAACTTGATCATCAAATGAAAGAGCTGATTGACATGTTTTCGAAAGTTAATATTAATTTGCCTCTTTTAAATGTGATCAAGAATGTTCCTGCTTATGCAAAATTCTTTAAAGAAATTAATTCCAAGAAAATTCAGTACGGGAAAGATGAAAAGTTGTTTTTGGGTGAGAATGCAAGCGCTGTGGTTAAACATAGTCTTCCACCGAAAATGAAAGACCCCGGGAGTTTTCTAATTTCCATTACTTTGGGGGATTCACACACGGTGAAAGCTATGCTTGATCTCGGGGCTAGCATTAATTTGTTACCATATTACATGTACCTTGAGTTGGGTTTACCTGAGCTAAAACCCACTATGATGGCCCTACAACTTTCTGACCGGTCCATTAAAAGACCATTGGGCATCGTAGAGGACGTTTTAGTTCAGGTTGGGTCATTGATCATTCCAGTTGATTTTGTGGTTCTAGAGATGCCTCGCGGTGAGGGTAGTCGCCGTGATTCACCCATATTGCTTGGGAGACCATTCATGGCAACGACCAACACCGTGATTAATGTTGGTAATGGCACTCTCTCCATGACTGTCACAAATGAAAAGATTGAAATAAATGTTTTTGATGTAATGAAAAATGCGGTGGGTCATGATGAGTCGTGCATGTTTGTGGATGAGTTTGATGATGTGGATGATTGTGTGCATGAGATTTCATGGCATGAGAGAGACTGTGAGGAGTTAGAGTCATTGGTTTCAATGGGCGGTGAGAAACATAGGGATAATGCGGATGCTCAACTGATGGCTGTGGATAAGGCCGACGAGCACCATCTTAGTGATGGCCCGTTTCACCCCCTAGGCCACTTCAATGAGAAGTTGGCACCCTCTATTGTGATTCCCCCGGTCCTTGAGTTGAAAACTCTTCCTTCAAATTTAAAATATGCATTTTTAGGAGAGGGAGAGACTTTACCTGTCATAATTGCATCTGATTTGTCCACGGAACAAGAGGCCCAATTGATTGCTATTTTGTGTGAATATAAAGAGGCCATTGGGTGGACATTAAAGGACATTAAGGGAATTAGTCCCTCGATGTGCATGCACAGAATTCATCTCTTGGATGGTGCTAAACCGACTAGGGAGAGGCAAAGGAGGCTGAATCCTCACATGGAGGAAGCTGTGAGAAAAGAGGTTCTTAAGTTGTTAGATGCGGGTATCATTTACCCGGTGGCTGAAAGTGAGTGGGTAAGCCCGGTACAAGTTGTACCAAAAAGATCGGGCATTACCGTTGTTCAAAATGAAAAAGGTGAGGATGTGCCAATGAGGGAAGTGACCGATCTTAGGATGTGTATTGACTTGAGAAAATTAAATGCTGCAACTAAGAAAGATCATTTTCCCTTGCCTTTTATTGATCAGATGTTAGAAAGGTTGGCCGGTCATTCTTACTATTGTTTTCTGGATGGTTTTTCGGGGTATAATCAGATTGCCATAGCCCCTGAAGATCAGTCCAAAACCACCTTCACATGTCCTTTTGGCACATATGCATTTAGGAGGATGCCTTTTGGGCTATGTAATACACCATCGACCTTTCAAAGATGTATGACCTCTATCTTTTCTGATAAAATTGAGAGGTGTGTGGAGGTTTTCATGGATGAATTTTTCTGTTGTGGGGGATAGTTTTGAGGGCTGTTTGAAGAATTTGGCATACGTTTGAAAAGGTGTTGTGAAACCAACCTGACTTTGAGTTGGGAAAAGTGTCATTTTCTTGTAAAACATGGTATTGTGTTGGGGCACATTGTGTCAAGTAAGGGGATCGAGGTTGATCGAGCAAAAATTGATGTGATTGCTAAATTACCTCCCCCAAATTCGGTCAAGGGTGTGCGAAGTTTCCTTGGGCACGCGGGTTTCTATAGGCGTTTTATAAAAGATTTTTCAAAAATTTGTAAGCCTTTATGTAATCTGCTTGCCAAGGATACGGAGTTCATTTTTGATCAAGAGTGTGTTAATGCTTTCAATTTGCTTAAAGAAAAGTTGACTTGTGCTCCCATTCTCTCCAGTCCCAATTGGTCTCACCCTTTTGAGATCATGTGTGATGCCTCGGACTTTGCTATTGGGGCTGTTTTGGGACAAAGAATTGATAAATTGCCTTCCGTTATCCATTATGCAAGTAGAACACTTAATGATGCACAACTGAATTACACCACTACTGAAAAAGAATTTTTGGCTGTTGTGTTTGCTTTGGAAAAATTTCGTTCTTACTTGCTTGGGTCGAAGGTAATTATCTATTCTGATCATGCTGCTGTGAGACATTTGATGAATAAGAAGGATGCTAAGCCTCGGTTGTTGAGGTGGATGTTGTTGTTACAAGAGTTTGATGTAGAGATCCGGGATAAAAAGGGGACTGAAAATGTGGTGGCGGATCATTTATCGAGGCTTGAGGACTATTCGTACCTTAATGGTGAAGAGAGTGTGATTCCGGTTAATGAAAATTTTCCGGATGAACAACTTCTTGCTTTACATGTCCAAGAGCCTTGGTATGCCGATTTTGTCAATTATTTGGCAGTGTTCTAAAAGACCCCGCCTAAGGGCGCCTAGGCCCCGCCTAGACGCTAGGCCCCTCTCCAACGCCTAGTTCTAAGTCCCGCCTAGGTCCCGAATAATCCCGACTAATCCCGACTAGTCCCCGCCTAGGTGCTAGGCCCGGCTCCGCCGCCTAGCATCCGCCTAGCGCTTTTTAGAACCTTGTTATTTGGTGTCTAGTATGTTTCCGCCAGATTTCACATCCGAGCAAAAACGTAAGTTTAAATCTGATGTGAACCCCTATGTTTGGGATGATCCTTATTTGTGGAAAAGGTGTCCGGATGGTTTGTTGAGGCGATGTGTGCCGGAACATGAGCAAGAGAGTGTGTTAAGGTTTTGTCACGAATTACAATGTGGTGGGCATTTTAGTGGTCAAAAGACTGCTAGAAAGATTTTTCAAGCCAGTTTTTATTGGCCCACCATATTCAAAGATGCTCATGTGTTTTGTAAAAAGTGCGATAGATGCCAAAGAACCGGTGGCATAGGAAAGAGAGATGAGATGCCCTTGCAAAATAATTTGATAGTTGACATATTTGATGTGTGGGGCATTGATTTCATGGGCCCTTTTCCCCCGTCCCATGGTTTTCTTTACATTTTGGTGGCTGTTGATTATGTGTCCAAGTGGGTGGAGGCTATTGCCACCCGTACTAATGAGGCTAATGTGGTTTCCAAGTTTGTTGTTGAGAATATTTTTAGCAGGTATGGAGTACCAAGGGCCATAATCACCGATCAAGGGACACACTTCACCAACAGAATGTTCAATTCGGTGTTGAAAAGGTATGGGGTTGTGCACAAATTAGCTACAGCTTATCATCCCCAAACCTCGGGACAGGTGGAGGTGAGTAATAGGCAAATCAAAGGGGTTCTTGAGAAAATGGTGTGTCCCAATAGAAAGGATTGGGCATTGAAGTTGGGTGATGCATTGTGGGCGTATAGAACGGCATACAAAACCCCTATTGGTATGAGCCCTTACCGGATTGTGTATGGTAAGGATTGTCATCTTCCGGTGGAATTACAACACAAGGCATTTTGGGCGGTGAAAGAGTTGAACATGGACATGGGCTTAGCGGGTGAGAAGAGGTTATTGGCCCTTGATGAGCTTGAGGAGTTGAGACAAGAGTCGTATGAGAATGCCAAGCTTTACAAGGAGAGAACCAAACGGTATCATGACAAGAACTTACGGCCTAAAAATCTGAGGCCGGGAATTAAGGTTCTCTTGTTCAACTCTCGATTGAAGTTATTTCCGGGTAAGTTACGCTCCAAATGGTCGGGACCGTTTGAATTAGTGAAGATATTCCCACATGGGGCGGTGGAGCTCAAAGATTTACACAATGGCACTACATTTAAAGTGAATGGGCATCGTGTGAAGCCTTACTATGAAGGTATGGCTATGGTGGATAACATAGATGTGATTGAGTTGGGGGAGCCGGATATCATTGACTAATCTCTCCAAGGCATGACGTCGAGCTTACCGACATAAAACAAAGCGCTGATTGGGAGGCAACCCAATGTAGGTAACATGTATTGCTTTCGGTATTTTTGTTTCGGTCATTTTTCATCTTTGCATTTTGAATGTGTTGTGTGTTTAGTGGTTCATGCCATGAGGACATAGCATTGTTTAAAGTGTGGGGGTGGAGGTATATATATATATAAAAAAATCATTACTTTTGGGTGTTTTTATCTTTTACTTTGTGAACGTGTCGAACTACGATGACCTGAGCTTATTTTTGTGGGTAGTCCGCCCACATTAATGGGGACGTAGGCAACGAAAGTGCGGTCAAAATATGAGTCAATTTTTAGTTTATCAACAGATTTTATGCTTGGGGTGTTGTTTTGTGGTGGTGTGCAGGTAAGGAGCCGATAAAATCCCCACTGTTGAGCTGGGCAACCGCCCATGGATATGTGGGCGACCGCCCATGGTCATTTGAAAAGAGGGGGCAACCTGCTGTATTGATGGGCGACCGCCCAGGAGGTGTTGGGCGACCGCCCACGTTGTTTTGAAATTAAAGTGAAGCTGTTGTTTAGTTGGGCGACGGCTCAGAGGTATGTGTGCGACCGCCCACGTCTTGAGTCAATAGTGAGCAAATGTTTCTGGACATATGGGCGACCGCCCAGGGGGTATGTGGGCGACCGCCCATGTTAAATTTCAGGCGTGCAATTTAAACCTAGGCCGCCTCTCTCCTTTTTCTCTCTAATTTCAAAAGACTACTCTCTCTCTCTCTCTTCAAAGATCCGCCCCCTTCACTCACTCTCTCTAAAAATTACTCCTTCAAACACCCAAACCCACTACCCAAAACCCCTATTTGCCTACTAAATCACCTTTCCCTCACCATAATCAATCCCCTACACCCAAAAATTTAAACCCACATCACCATTGTTGAAGCAAGAAGCTTGAGAAATTGGCAAGGTTGCAAGGCTGGATTTTGAAGCTCAAAGTTGAGGAATCTGTGTGTAGATCAGTGATTCAAGGTGTGTGGTTTCTTTTTCCGGTTATCTTCTTCGATTCCGGCGGAATTCCGGCCATCTCCGGTGACCATCTCCGGCGACTATTCCGGCAAGTAAGAATTCATCCTCCTCCTTTAGTGCCTTCTTTGTGCGAGTTTTTGTGGATTTTGAAACAAAATGCCAAGGCAAAGAAATCCCCCCGTCCCAGAAGTTACTTTTGATGCAACTAGATTTGTGGGTAGCAAGGCACAAGCTTTTTTTGAGAAACATGAAAATAAGGCTTTTGCTATTGAGAATGAGTTTAAATATGAGGAGCTTGAGTTGGATGACATTTTTCAACACTTTTTATACTTTTTCTTAGCTCATTCCTTGAGTTTTATGTTATTTAATGTGTGTTTTAGTGTTTTTCTAGCTTCCAGGGTCCAGGTGGAGATTTGAGCAATTTAGAAGCATTTTGTGACACTTCAAAAATCTTCAGGGACTTGATTGTTGAAAGATCGAATTTGAAGGAAAAGCTGGAATTATTGGGAATTCTAGAAGGGGTCTTAATGTAAATTTTGGGAAGCTAACTGATTCCATGTAGTGTCCCACGTTGTTGGGTAGTTATGGGACGGTTTTGAGTAGTATGGGAGTATAAGACAGAATTGAACATCAACCAGTGGGGGAACTTTTTATCTTTTTCTTTATTGAATTTTTTATATAGAATTTGTAATGGAAGGCTAAAACCCTTGATTTGGATGTAAACACTTGAATTAGCATTTGCTATCAAGAGGTATTATTTCTTCTCCAACTGCTCTTCTCAAGTATTATGTTACTTCCATGATTGAATGTCAAGAATTTTAATCTAGGTTTTGATTAATTCATGGTTAATTACTACTTGGGTTTTAATTTAATTCTAAGATTTATTCATGCATGCTTCTCATAATGAATAAATCATTGTGGTAGAAAATTGGTCTATTTTAATGTATGCTTTTCATAATTGAAGTAGATCAAGGAAGGAACACAAGATAACACTGTATATGAACGCTTCTCGACATATATTGATTATGCTTTGTCTTTAACTCTCTCGTTCCTTAATGCTCATCTCGAATTAAATCTAGAACGCTTCGACTAGATTGTTTGGTAGGAAGGGTTATATTTGGGCGCTTCTCGCCAGGTATAACTACTAAGAAAGGAGAATTAGGGGTTGTGATCAATCCCGAGATAAAGTGCTTGAAGGAGAGATAGAGAGAAAATAAGTCAATGATTGATAGTTTAAATGCGGATTCATGTTTGCATCTGAATCTTTCTTTAATCAGTAATACTTTATTAAATTAGTCGTGTTGTAGTTCAAGTAATTGGTTCCATCATCAAAATCACTTCAAACCCTTTTTACTTATTTAGTATTTAATTGTGACATAGTTGAGTGCATAACATCTTCGTTCTTTGTGGGATCGACCCTTGCTTCCCTACTACATAGTTAGGAGTAAAGGTTTATTTTTGTGAGCGTAGCGACAGAGTCTCACCAAAAATTGGCGCCGTTGCCGGGGAACGGTGTTTTGTTTTGCATTCTTGTAGTATTATATTAGTTAGTATTGTAATCATTTTATTCACCTGTTGGTGTGGATCCATAAATGGTCCACACTCGTGCTACTAATTCGAATCTTGTTCCTCTTGATCCAGAAATTGAAAGAACATATCACAGGTCAATAAGGGAACTAGTGCAACGGTTTGAGAACAAAATGGGTGATAATGTAAATGGTAATAACCAACCACCGGGAGGTAATGCACAGCGAACTTTGAGGGAACTCACTTCCCCCAATTGGAATCAACAACCGTTAGCAATCCAATATCCTGAACTTGCTAATGGAGTTAACTTTGAGTTGAAGTCCGGATTGTTACACTATCTTCCATCTTTCCATGGGATGAGTTCAGAGGATCCTTGTCTTCACTTGTCCCAATTTCATGCGGTGTGCTCAAGTATGAGGCCGGCAAATGTTACGGAGGATCAAATCAAGCTTCGCGCTTTTTCATTTACTCTTAAGGATGCTGCTCATAATTGGTTCTTCAGACTTGCGACCAACAGCATTGACTCATGGCCTAAGATGCAAAAGGCATTTCTAGAGAAATTTCTTCCACCAACTAAGCTCAACCAACTGAAGAAGAGCATTAGTAACATTGAACAAAAGGTGGATGAGTCTCTCTACGACTACTTGGAGCGGTTTAAGCAATTGGTGGCAAGCTGCCCATACCATGGATACTCCGAGAAGGACTTGATTATGTACTTGAATGGAGGGTTGACAGAGGAAGATAGACGGTTGGTGAATGCAGCGAGTCAAGGGAGTATATTGAACAAAACTCCAGCGGATGCTATGATATTGATTGAAGAGTTAGCAGAATCTTCGAGAATGACAGATAGGAGATCTATTAGGCCCGTACACTCATCGGAGGCTTATACGGCGTTGGATACCAAGGTTTCTACTCTTACAGATATGGTGCATGATTTGATCATAAAGGTAGCTCCATCGCCATCGCAAGCTCCTCAATTGTGTGGTATTTGTTTGGCTCCAAATCATTATTCCGACGCATGCCCAAGTTTGCAAGAAGGGGCAAAGGTTGAAGATGTTAAGGTGGTAGGATATGGACAACCAAGGCCACGGTATGACCCTTTCTCCCCTACATATAATCCTGGATGGAAGGATCACCCCAACTTTCGTTATGGCAATTCAAATGGCCAAGTTCCATATGCGCCTCAACAACATCAATACCAAGCTCCACCTCCACCGCAGCCACAAGCCGGTACTTCTCTTGCACCTTTGGAGGATATGATGAAGAAATTTATGGCACTCTCCACACAAAATCAACAGGAGAATCAATCTCGGTTTACAAATATTGAGACTCAAATTAGTCAAATGGCGGGGGCAATCAATAGGCTTGAAGCTAAGGGTTCTACTGGATTTCCATCACAACCGGAGGTGAATCCTAAGAAAAATGTGAGTGCTATGAACTTGAGAAGTGGTAAGGAGATACCAGGTAATGTGAGAAGGGATACTCTTGATAATGTTGTGGAGGGAGCCACAAAGGTGGATGATAAGGAAAAAGATCCAACACCGCCTCCCGAGCCGGCTTTCGAGCCTACTCCTCCCTTTCTTGAAGCTCTCAGGATACCATACTCCAAGGAGAATGAAAAAGAGTTGTATGACGTCTTTGGTAAGTGTGAGGTAAACATCCCTTTACTGAATCTTCTTAAGTCGGTTCCTCGTTATGCAAAATTTTTAAAAGAACTTTGCACGCATAAGAGGAATCAACAATAAAAATCTAAAAAGAAGGTCAAAGTAAGTGAACATGTCTCTGCTATGTTTCAAAAGCGTATGCCCAAGAAATGTAGTGACCCGGGCATGTTCACCATACCTTGTTCTTTGGGGGAAAGCACTCAATATAAAGCCATGCTTGACTTAGGAGCTTCAATAAATGTCATTCCTTATTCTATTTATGAAGCTCATAAGTTGGGACCTCTTAAGACAACAAATGTGGTAATCCAATTAGCCGATAGATCTAACGCTTATCCTAAAGGTGTAGTGGAAGATGTATTGGTTAAGGTGGATAAGTTGATGTTTCCCGCTGATTTTTATGTCTTAGATATGGACTCGGATGCCAATGGTGCTCCAATTTTGTTGGGTCGTCCTTTCATGAAAACGGCAAAAACAAAAATTAATGTGTCTAATGGTTCCTTGTCCATGGAATTTGATGGGATGGAGGTTAACTTTAACCTTTCAAACTCTATGAAGTATCCTGCCGAGGATCATTCATTATGTTTTATGGATGTCATTGAACCATTAGTGCAAAATGTTTTTGAATTAAGTGGTGACAGTCTAGAGAGTGTAATAATTAATGCCATTGAGGGAGATACTTTGGATATTGTACTTGGTACTGACACGCAGGAAATTATTGTGGACCTCAATAGCCTTGACACTTTCCCCAGCCAAAGAATGGGATCTCAAGTCATTCCTTTGGATGTTCCTACCACCAAGCTTTTGCCATCAATAATCCAAGCACCGGTGTTAGAACTCAAGCCATTGCCGAATCATCTTAAGTACATGTTCCTTGGAGACAATGAGACCTTACCGGTGATCATTTCTAGTGCATTGACTAAAGAGCAAGAAAATGTGTTGTTCGATGTGCTTAAGGATAGGAAGTTAGCAATTGGGTGGACGGTAGCCGACATTCGTGGTATTAGCCCTTCTACGTGTATGCATAGAATTCACTTGGAGGAAGGGGCTAAACCGGTGCGTCAACCACAAAGGAGATTGAACCCACCTATGATGGAGGTGGTAAAAAAGGAAGTCTTGAAGTTGTTGCAAATGGGCATTATCTATCCCATCTCGGATAGTAAGTGGGTGAGCCCGACACAATGTGTGCCTAAGAGAGGAGGCATAACCATCACCGAAAATCGAAATGGTGAGATGATACCGACTCGTGCACAGACGGAACACCGGGTATGTATCGATCTTCGTCGCTTAAATGAGGTAACATGTAAAGATCATTTCCCTTTACCGTTTATTGATCAAATGCTTGAAAGGTTGTCGGGTCGGGCATATTATTGTTTTCTAGATGGTTACTCCGGCTATTTTCAAATCGCTATTGCGCCGGAAGACCAAGAAAAAACAACTTTTACATGCCCTTTTGGTACTTTTGCTTATCGTCGCATGCCTTTTGGCCTTTGTAATGCGCCCGCAACCTTCCAACGATGCATGATGAGTATCTTTTCAGATTTTGTTGAACATATTATGGAAGTCTTCATGGATGATTTCACTATCCATGGAGACTCATTCAATGGTTGTTTGAAAAATCTGACTCTTGTTCTCGACCGATGCATTGAATCCAACCTTGTTCTTAATTCTGAAAAATGTCATTTCATGGTGGAGCAAGGCATCGTGTTGGGACATGTCGTGTCACATAAGGGGATAGAGGTGGATAAAGCAAAAATTGATGTCATTTCTACTCTCCCCTACCCCACTAATGTGCGCGAGCTAAGATCTTTTCTTGGACATGCGGGGTTTTATCGTCGCTTTATAAAGGATTTTTCAAAAATTGCGACCCCGATGTGCAGGCTTTTGCAAAAAGATATTGCTTTTGTGTTTGATGATGCATGTAAAAAGGCTTTTGATGAACTTAAGATGAGACTTACTTCTGCTCCTATTATTCAAGCCCCAAATTGGTCTCTCCCTTTTGAGATTATGTGTGATGCAAGCGATTATGCAGTAGGGGCTGTTTTAGGACAAAAATTAGGTAAAGCATCCCATGTCATTTACTATGCATCTATGACCTTGAATGAGGCCCAAAGGAACTATTCCACCACCGAGAAAGAAATGTTAGCTGTTGTGTTTGCGGTGGAAAAGTTTCGGTCTTATTTACTTGGGACCAAAGTGATAGTGTATACTGACCATGCCGCCATTCGTTATTTGATGGCGAAGAAAGAGGCCAAACCTAGGTTGATTAGATGGGTTTTGCTTTTGAGTGAGTTTGACATAGTAGTTAAGGACAAGAAAGGGGCCGAGAATCTAGTGGCTGACCATTTGAGTAGGTTAGTTCCTAGCGATGATAAACCTCAATCTCAAAAGTTAATTAAAGGGGAATTTCCCGATGAGGCTCTCTTCGCTATGACAAGCCTTCCGTGGTATGCAAATATTGTAAACTTGTTGGCTTCTAACTCGTTTCCTGCAGGAATGCCTAAGGCACAACGTGATAGGCTTCGTAGTGAAGCTAAGCATTACGTATGGGATGACCCTTACCTTTGGAAACAAGGGGCGGATCAAGTCATACGCCGTTGCATTCCTAATGATGAGGTAACTTCTGTTCTTACATTTTGTCATGCTCATGCTTGTGGGGGTCACTTTGATGCAAAGCGCACGGCTAGGAAGGTACTAGATTGTGGATTTTATTGGCCTAGTTTATTTCGCGATGCATTCATGTTTTGTAAAGCGTGTGATAAGTGTCAAAGGGTTGGTAACATAACCTCTCGCAATGAGATGCCACAAGCACCATTACTATATTGTGAAATTTTTGATGTTTGGGGTATGGACTTCATGGGTCCATTTTCAAACTCTCATGGGTGCTTGTATATTCTCTTAGCGGTAGATTACGTTTCCAAGTGGGTGGAAGCTATTCCCACAAGAACTAATGATGCTAAGGTGGTGTCGAATTTTCTGCGTACTCATCTCTTTTGTAGGTTTGGTATGCCGCGTGCAATCATAAGTGACAAAGGGACACACTTTTGCAATCGCACAGTTGAGGCCTTGATGAAAAAGTACCATGTCATTCACAAGGTTTCAACCGCTTATCACCCACAGACCAACGGTCAAGCCGAGGTATCCAACCGAGAGATAAAATCTATCCTTGAGAAAACGGTAAATCCTAATCGGAAAGATTGGAGTTTAAGGCTTCATGATGCTCTTTGGGCATATAGAACAACTTATAAAACACCTCTTGGTATGTCTCCATATCGACTTGTGTTTGGTAAGCCATGTCATTTGCCCGTTGAACTTGAACATAAAGCATTTTGGGCGGTCAAAAACTTCAATATGCGGTTAGATGAGGCCGGTGAGCATAGGAAGTTGGAGCTTAATGAGCTTGAAGAGATAAGGAAAGAGGCATATGATAACGCCGCAATTTACAAGGAAAAGACGAAGGCATGGCATGATAAGAATATCATTAGAAAAGAATTTCATGTTGGTCAAAAAGTTTTATTATTCAATTCACGCCTTCGTCTATTTCCGGGTAAATTGCGCTCTCGTTGGGATGGCCCTTACATTGTCAAAGAGGTTTTTCCACACGGCGCGGTCATTATTTCAAAGATGGATGGGTCGGGTGAGTTTAAAGTGAATGGACAAAGGCTTAAAGCGTACTATGAGGGTTTACGGGTGGAGGAGGTCGAGTCTCTAACACTCGTTGACCCCATTTACACTTAATGGTAAGGTTGGTGACAAAGTCTAGCCAAAGACGAGAAAGAAGGGCGCTTGTTGGGAGGCAACCCAATGTGGTTAATTAGTTTTTCTTTATGATTGTTTTAATTTTGTTTAAAAAAAAATTAAAAAAAAATGGGTGTGGTTATTATGTTTAATTTTTGTTTCATTTTTGTTTATGGAGCGGTGCTACTTTACTTGGTTTGATTTTGTGGTATGTAGGAAAAGAAGAAGGTTTTAGCGAATTCCATGGGATACCCATGGAAATTTCATGGATATGGAGCATTTTTGAGCTTTTAAGGAGGGTTGTGAAGCTGGGAATTCCATGGGTAGGCCATGGTTTAAAACATGGCCATGTAGTGAGATTTTCAAATTTTGGATAAATCCAACAAAAGTGGGAGGGTGTCATGTGAAAAAGGGGAAATTCCTAAGGGTTTGAAAACAAAAACCTTTCCACTACTGCTCCCTCTCAATCCCGTAACCCACCTCCTTCTCCATCATCCTCCCTATTGCCTTGTTCCCCACAACACCACCATCCCCACACCTCTTTTGCGCCTGCCTCCTCCTCGATGATTTTGTGAGTATCTCATCCCCTTCATCTTGGTTCCCTTTCACATTAGGGACAATGTGCATTTTTAAGTTGGGGGTGGGAAACTGCATGCTTAGTTTAGTGCACCTCTTTATTAGCTTAAATACATAATCGAGCTCTCATCAATGGCGGCCACAGCTTCATTCAATTCAATTCCCTCAAACCCTGACGAGTACAAGAAACTCGGATCTTATGCCCTGATCGGACTCCCTTCCTATGCATACCCAACCCGATTCGTTGAGCCCGGGGAATTTCAGTCCAAGTTCTCGATCATTATAGCTGGGGACAACTTCGGATGCGGGTCATCAAGGGAGCACGCTCCGGTGGCGACTGGGGAAGTGTATCCATTGGAGAGTGAAGGGAGGGTTTGTGTGAATGTAAGACTGGTGATGTGGTGACCATTGAATTGGATAGGAGTTTGTTGATTAATCATACTATAGGAAAAGAATATAGCTTGAAACCAATTGGAGATGCTGGGCCTGTTATTGTGCTAGGAAAGCTGGGATGATTCCTACATTGACAGCTTAGATTGGTAAAGGTAATTGCTTGATTACTGATTTAGAAATTCAAGATTATGTGTTTACTTGCTATTAAATTTGCTTAAACTTTGAATGATTGTGTAGTGAGTGTTTAATCACATTGTTCAAAAAAAAAAAGAAAAAATAAATAAAATTATTAGCTTAAATTTGTCTTTTATAAAAAAAAAAAAAAAACAGAAGAAAATTGTGATTTTACAATAATTTTTATGCCTTGAGTTTTATGCAATGTGGGGATAAATGTGATGATTTTGTTTTTTACGAGATCGCGTGCTTATTTATATATAAAAAAAAGTCATCATAATCATCTCTCTATTGCGTGTTAACTTTTGGCATATTTATTATTGTAGCATTTCGCTAGTTGCATGTAAATTTAGTCCTCTTTCTTTGTTCTTAGTTTATTTCTTTGTTTTACTCGAGGACGAGCAAAAGTTTAAGTTGAGGGTGTTTGATAGATGAGTTTTATGCTCATCTATTTGATACTTTTTATACTTTTTCTTAGCTCATTCCTTGAGTTTTATGTTATTTAATGTGTGTTTTAGTGTTTTTCTAGCTTCCAGGGTCCAGGTGGAGATTTGAGCAATTTAGAAGCATTTTGTGACACTTCAAAAATCTTCAGGGACTTGATTGTTGAAAGATCGAATTTGAAGGAAAAGCTGGAATTATTGGGAATTCTAGAAGGGGTCTTAATGTAAATTTTGGGAAGCTAACTGATTCCATGTAGTGTCCCACGTTGTTGGGTAGTTATGGGACGGTTTTGAGTAGTATGGGAGTATAAGACAGAATTGAACATCAACCAGTGGGGGAACTTTTTATCTTTTTCTTTATTGAATTTTTTATATAGAATTTGTAATGGAAGGCTAAAACCCTTGATTTGGATGTAAACACTTGAATTAGCATTTGCTATCAAGAGGTATTATTTCTTCTCCAACTGCTCTTCTCAAGTATTATGTTACTTCCATGATTGAATGTCAAGAATTTTAATCTAGGTTTTGATTAATTCGCGGTTAATTACTACTTGGGTTTTAATTTAATTCTAAGATTTATTCATGCATGCTTGTCATAATGAATAAATCATTGTGGTAGAAAATTGGTCTATTTTAATGTATGCTTTTCATAATTGAAGTAGATCAAGGAAGGAACACAAGATAATACTGTATATGAACGCTTCTCGACATATATTGATTATGCTTTGTCTTTAATTCTCTAGTTCCTTAATGCTCATCTCGAATTAAATCTAGAACGCTTCGACTAGATTGTTTGGTAGGAAGGGTTATATTTGGGCGCTTCTCGCCAGGTATAACTACTAAGAAAGGAGAATTAGGGGTTGTGATCAATCCCGAGATAAAGTGCTTGAAGGAGAGATAGAGAGAAAATAAGTCAATGATTGATAGTTTAAATGCGGATTCATGTTTGCATCTGAATCTTTCTTTAATCAGTAATACTTTATTAAATTAGTCGTGTTGTAGTTCAAGTAATTCGTTCCATCATCAAAATCACTTCAAACCCTTTTTACTTATTTAGTATTTAATTGTGACATAGTTGAGTGCATAACATCTTCGTTCTCTGTGGGATCGACCCTTTCTTCCCTACTACATAGTTAGGAGTAAAGGTTTATTTTTGTGAGCGTAGCGACAGAGTCTCACCAATAAAGGGTCGGCATTATTGGTTAAGGAGTTTTATGCCAATGCATTTGAAGCAGGGAGTGTGAGGAAGAGTGCAATTGTGAGAGGTATCAATGTGTGGTATTCCGGTGATGATATTAACAGATATTATGGAATGGTGTCTCCCGGGCGTGAGAATAGCGCTTGTGCCTACTATTCTAGTGCTAAGATTATGGAAGGAAACGTGGCGGGTAATCTTGATAGGTTAGCCCCATATTTTGTAGACATTGATTTGACCTTGTTGAGGAATGGTAATGTGATGAAGGCACGGAATTTGAATTTTAGGATGCGGGCTTTGCATCGGTTCATCTGCGAGCGCATTATGCCCACATCTCATTATGGGGATGTACATTGGAGAAGAGCCCTGTTGATGAATATTGTGTTATCCGGGCAGAATTTCAACACCGGATTGACAATGTCTCTGTAGATAGTAAAAACACTTGCAAAAGTATGGGGAGGTGTAATTTTAATTTTCCATTGTTGATTTCTGGACTAATTGAGCGAGCGGGGGTCAATTTTTCCCGTCTTCGGATTGTGAGGGACCTTACTTCATCTGGGAATGCTGTGAGCAACAAGACGCTCACAAACAAAGGACACACATTGCAGCCAGGTGAAGGATCATCGAGAGGGAGTAGAGAGAGAATTGTTGATGAGGAGATGGAGGAGCAGGAGTTCACCCCCACAGAGGCCGCATATTATATGGCGGGCCACATGGATGCTTTGGCTGGAGACATTAGGGAGCTGCGAGGCCAGTTTGATTGTTTCTGTCAGAGACTGACTAGCATGGAGGAGAGTCAAAGGCAGATGCAGTCTCAGATTACGGAGGACCTTTATGCCTCTAGTATGTGGAGGCAGCGCATGGAGGATGAGCAGATGGCCATCTTTCATGATATTCGGGACAGACTTCCACCACCTCCATCGCCGCAGCACATTCCCTACCATCCCCCACAGTATCGGGACCCACAGCAAATGGAGGGGTGGTCATCTTGGGATGAGCAGCAGCAGCAGCAGAACCCTGGCACGACGGGAGTAGCTCGTTGGGTCCTTGGGACCATTTCTATCGCTGAGTTATGGTTGGAGGTACCCCTAACCCTTTGTGCTTTTGTACTTT
Source organism: Adenophora triphylla var. japonica (assembly GCA_022495995.1). Lineage (NCBI taxonomy): Eukaryota > Viridiplantae > Streptophyta > Magnoliopsida > Asterales > Campanulaceae > Adenophora > Adenophora triphylla. The sequence goes on along the minus strand of JAFEMH010001890.1, from coordinate 166,126 downwards.
TTGTTCCTTTCATTAGGGACAATGAAAGCTTTTAGTTTGGGGGTGGGGTATCATTGTTTGTGCTATGCTAGTTTTAGGATTTTCAGTTTTTATTCATAGTTTTTGTAAAAAAAAAAAAAAAATTAAAAAATTAAAAAATTAAAAAATAAAAAAAAAAAAAAAAAAATTTGTTCTCTTTATTTTGGGATGAGTTGGCCAAAGTCCGTGATGATTGAGTGTTGTTTGTTAATCACCGGTGTTGTCTTGGATTTGGGGATTAGGGTTACATTGAAACAATAAACTATGATTGCACCACCCCTCATTTCCATTTACCATTGGTCATTGTTGTCACTCTAGGTGCCCTTTATGGGATCACTTGTGCATTCTCGGGGTCCCTAGAACATTGTTTGCATGATTGTCAATAACATGTCAATAGGCTATTTTGATATATATGGCTAATTTCTTTCAACCCTTTTGTGTGCCTTGGACTTTCGAACTCAGTAAATAAAATTTACCACTAGAACCCCTTTTGAGCTGTTAATAAGAATGAAACACGAGACCGTCATTCGCCTTCAGTTGATGCCTCTTTCTCTACCTTTTTCACTTAGTGTTAGGATGCCGTACCTTTATTGGAAAGTGAACTAAGGAATGATTGGGATTATGGGTTGAACTTGGGAGATTGGAACGGAATGTACAAATTGTGCGAAAATATAAAGGGATGTGAAACGCAATGAAGAGGGGCAGTAAAAAAAAAAAAAAAAAAAAAAAAAAAAAAAAAAAACAAATGAAATAAAAATGGTTATATTTGCCCCTCCATTGTGTCAAAAGTTGAAAATTAGACAAGGCCACAGAAAGCAAGGAATTGTGCTCAACCCCATGTTTATTAATGTATGAAAAGTTTTAGTTTGGGGGTTGGCACAATGGGAAGTAAAGGGTGAGCGGAGTGAATCGTGGTAGTGAGGTCGTACATGTAAAAAGAAGGCTTCTTAGTTTCACATTCCTAATTCGTATGTCCTTACCTTCGTTTGTAACCGTGAACCTAGCCATGCGATCCTTCGCACAAATAACACTTAAAGCCATATTTTTCTTTTCATTATCAATTAGCCGGGTTGACAATCGTGTAAACATGCATATGAGTGTCCCTTTGTGATCATTTTTGATACATGTTATATTAGAGCATCATTTAGTGAATCCATAAACAATCCTAGAGTGTGACAATGAGCTACCATACATCACTTCATCATTCAGGCCGCGGTGGAAAATTGTGGGTTTTTGCTTTAATGTAACTTTAATTCAATGTCCATGATAACACATTTGTGATTGTATGGTGTAAGGATCTGAGACTTGTTTGGCCAACAAAACTCCCATGGTGAATGGAACATTCCAAAAATATTTTTTTTTAGTTGTTTAGTTGTTTAGTTAATTTTTGTTGTTTAGTTTAGTTTCATATTTGGTTTTTACTCGGGGACGAGCAAAAGGTTAGTTTGGGGGTATTTGATGGATGTGTTTTTACACACCCATTTCTTATACTTTCTCACTTACTTGGAGTTTGATTTCCCGAGTTTTATCGTGTTTTAATCAATGTTTTGGAGTTTGTTAAGTACAGGTCTTTAAACTGCGGGAATGTGTGAAATAAAGAGCAATTTTGGCGAAATTTGGTGTCACAAGCACCTGTTAGTGATTTGAAGAAATTCAGGAGCAAGGAAAGTGCCTATATTCAACTGCTAAGGTGGGCGACCGCCAAGGAAAAGGTGGGCGACCGCCCATGCTGAAGAATTCCCAAGCGTTGAAGGCTCTGTGCACATGGGCGACTGCCCAAGGACCAGGTGGGCGACCCCCCAGGTTGAAGGAAGACTGAAGACAAAACCACTGTACACATGGGCGACCGCCCAGGGCAAGGTGGGCGACCGCCCATGCCCCCGTTTTCAGAAATTCAGTTTCCTATTTTATGGAGGATTTCATGCTCCTTTCCAAAGGTGGCCCCTTTTCTTCCCCAGTTTAAAGAGAATTGCTGGAGACAATATTTTTTTTGATGCTTTATTGTCCATTGTAAGTTGAAGGTTAGAGGATTGAAGGATTGTTTGTGCTTCAATCATTGGTTCAGGTTTATGCTTTTTCTTTCAATTTGTGTAATCTCTAGTTGGAACATGAGTAGCTAATTTTCTATTTCATGGATTGGGTATAAACGGTGTCAAAAGTTTTATGCTAAATATTTAATTTCAATTTTAATTAATTTCTTGTTCCACAAAGTTGTTCTTCATCTTATTTAGGGTTTTTATTGGATCATTAACGTGAGCAATAATTACCGGATTAAACTTTGTGGATTAAATTCAATTGGTTACGTAATTGTATCGAGAAGGTTTAGGTTCATGTATTCCTTGGATTTTTAATGCAATCTTGAATTATTGGGTGACGTAATTGAAACCCTAGTAATTGAGATTAGAAGAGTTGCAAATCGCACACCAAACCGTCCCAACTCTTGCATTAGTGAATGAACCCTTGAAATTGATTAAATACTATTTTATGAATAGCATATTACTGCGACACTGTGAAATCCCAATCCGTGAATCCTTTTTAATCTGGTAAATTCCTTCGATTTTTGCTTCCGTGCTTTGTTTAATTGCTTCTTTACGTGTTTAATTGCTTTTCGTCATTAGGTATAAATTAAATCAATTAAAAATCAAACCCCCCCCTCTTTGTTACGTTTAGCATTAATTAAATCTACTTCTTAAAATCAACGAGTCTCTGTGGTTCGACCCCTGCTCGTGCATATTGCTACACCGGTAGTGAGTACACTTGCTCGGTAATTTATTACATAGTGGATTTATGTCCATCAGAAGCTATGAACAAAATTTTTGTGGCAATGGAAAGTTCTAACGAGGAGAAAGTTAGATGTGATGTGTTCAAGTTGGAAGGTCCTGCAGTGCACTGGTGGCAGATACTTAAGGAGAGTTGGGAGCGGGACCACACGCCCCAAACTTGGAAAAACTTCACCAGGAGATTCAAAGAGCACTTCATTCCTTTGATTACCCGGGACTAGAAAGAGGTTTAATTCTTGAGGCTCGAGCAGGGGACGATGACAGTGGCCCAGTATGTTAGTGTTATGCCCTAGGCCTATGATTGATAGACTTATGTGTTGACATTATTTATTATTATATGAGATGTTTATCATTTGATTATTATATATGCTTTGTAAATTTGTTTATAATAATCTATGTCCCTAATTATCAAAAGAATAATTAGTATAATTGTCAATGGATAATCATACAATGATTATATGCATAGAGATGCACATTGAAATTATGGGTACTTGTTAGAGAACAAGTGACTGGACTTGACCCGCATGAGATTTATATCATGGTCAAATGTTATAATTAAATCTCATAAGGTTACTTCATTTAGTCCCTAGACCTGAGATTATCATGGCCTTATATATGATGAAAGTCATGTTTGATTTTAGTCAAACGATATCTTAACACGATATTTATAAAGGCTAATTTTGGCATGATCGAGTTCATGATAGAAAGGATGATAAGTCAAGATGGAATTTGTCCCTCGATAGAGAGATGTTTTGCTTGGGCCCCTCGATGACTGATAATGATGAAAGTGTATGGCCGTACCCCAATATGATTGGAATTATCATTATACTCAAGAATCGAGAAAGCATTGAACAAAGACAAGTTGACGAGGACCATGACTTGTGTTCAATATAACATCGTGAGACAAAGGGAGAAATGGAAGTGTACCGTTGGAAACGTGAACTCTTACGTTACATTATTTGGGTAGACATAATGGCTTGCTAGAGTCCGCTTATGTCTTATGAGGGTCGATATGATCGAACTCATTGCCAACATAATGTAATCCTATTGGGTCACACACAACTAGAATGAATTGATTAAACCATTGGAAGAATGATTGAGAAATTCCTCATCAGCCTTGTTAGGCCGTGCGACACAACAGGCCATGTGCTGTGTGTGGTCGTGCGACACAACAAGCCACTAAGGCGGTTTGACAGAATCTTTTCCTAATTTGATTAGGATTCATATTCTATACTAATGTACTATAAATATGAACGTCTGTCAACCCTAAAAAGCTAGCCGAAATTCTCAAAAGAAATACACAAACATATTCTCAATATTATTCCAAGGTTTATAGGATCTAGCAATCTTCAAGAAATTGTTATTGGATTCATTCAAAGGTGTGGATACCGAAAGAGGGTCTTTGCTCGTTCATCGATCAAGACCTAGAGTTCAAGCAAGTTGAAGAACGAAGTTTGTGATTCGAAATCACATAATCAAATCGTTCGATAGCTCAAGAACGGAAAGCGTTCAAGGTTGGTTACATCTATTTCATAGTTTTTCAAGTTAATTGTATAGAACGGATCCTAGGGCTTCTTGGGTTTTATGTTATTTGATGCTTAATTCCGCTGTGCATTGACCCGTAAAACCCAATAGTGGTATCAGAGCCCCGTTCGTATGATTAAGTTTGAATTAACATGCTAGAAAAGTAATATAAAATTGTTTATATGCTCTTTTGCATGTTTTGTATGCGATAGATTAATTGTTTTTGAAACAATATATCTAATTCGTGTTCTAATGATATTGAATTAAATCTGTTACAAGTCGTTTGCATGATTTAATTGCTCTGTGATTTAGAATTAATTGAATTTTGGAAATCTGGAAAACTGTCATCCTGTGTCACGCGACAGAACAGGCTTCTGTCATGCGACAGAACCTGCTTCTGTCACGCGACACTTTTAGCCCAATCTGGGCAGTATCAGTTTGATGAACAATCTGCTAATCTGTAAATGTGTTTACAATCTGATATGTTTATGTGTTAATCTGGATGCTAAAAAATTGAGTTTATAGGGCTATGCTAGATTGATTCATTGTTTATGCATGCTTAGTTGATTAAAATATGATTTTAATAATTATTGCGATGCATGATTTACTTGTTCTTACGTGCTAAGAAATTTTATGTTTAGTTGAAACATTGCATTATAGTTTCCTAATATGTTTTAGATTTAGACATTAAAATTTTGGTTTTATGATTGTTTATGGAAACAAGCCATAATTACGCGAAATTTAAAAGGAAACTGATTGTTTATAAAAGGTAGTGATTATGTTGCCAAATCAGAGCTGATTTCTGATTGTGCATGTCTAGGAGAGTTCTGTCTAAGGAAGAGTTGGTACTTAAGTAGTCCTTGTGGCTCACCTATCTTCCTGGGAACTTACCTGGTGCAAGATTATGACTATCTTTGCTAATATGCTTATAATCTACCTTAAAGAACCTTCATTTAACTTTTAAGTTCTTTATGCCAATTCATGATTAAAATACTTGAGACCATTCGGATAGTTTTGGGTGGGCTTTCCATAGCAAGGTGCTTTGATTATCTGATGCGAGCAAGATGAGGAAATGGTGGTTCCTATACGTTTAAAGTGAATGAACTTAATTGGGTTATCAAAATGGTTTTGGACCCAAGGCATAAGATGAGATTAAAATATGCCTAGACATATGATGTCTTGAATAAATCTCATAAAAGATCTAAGAGTCATATATGTGATATGATTGATGTTTTCTACCTAATTAATTTAATTTTGAGCGGTTTGCCATAGCAAACTTGAAATTGAATTAAAGTTGGATCTTAGCCCATTAAATGTATATTACGCTTATTTGCATTTGAAGGTGTATAATTTAGTGGGTGCATTTTATGTAAATGCGTTACACTTCTCATATGATATGTTTACTTGTATGTGTTCATATTTTATGTATATCTTTTTATAGAATAAATGGCATCAAACAATAATCACTTTTCACTGCGATCTGTCCTTGAGAAGGAAAAGTTGGAAGAGAATGGTACAAACTATATGGATTGGATCCGTAGTTTGAGAATTGTTCTCAAGCAAGAAGAAAAATTGTACGTTCTCGAGGAACCTATTCCACCTGAACCTGCTGCCAATGCTACTAGGGCAGTGAGGGATCAATATCTGAAGCACAAGCGAGACTCTACAGATGTTGGTTGCCTCATGCTCTCCGCCATGTGCAAGAACCTTCAGAAGCATCTTGAGCACTTGGGGACAGTTGACCTAAACAATCGAATGATGGAAATGTTCCAAGTACAAGCTAGGCAAGAAAGGTACAACACAGTTACGGTCTTGACCTCTTGCAAGATGAGTGAAGGACAAGCTGTTGGTCCCCATGCTCTTATGTTGAAGGGCCACCTTGAGCATCTTTAAAGGCTCGGCTTTCATTGGAAAGCCGAGAGTTAGTTCATTGCCAAGAGTTGGCTACCGACATAATATTGAATTCATTGCCCAAAAGTTTTAGTAATTTCATAATGCACTATAACATGGGTGGAATGAATAAAAACCTTTCCGAGTTAGTTCAAATGTTGAACACTGCGGAAACCAATATTGTCGAGAAGAAAACCGACCGAGTGCTGATGGTTAACAAGGGGAAGGGTTTCAAGGGTAAGGGAAAAAAAAGGTTGCTAATCCTAAGGCAAAAGTTTCCAAACCCAAAGAGGCTTCCAAGCCTAAAGAGGCTAAGCCCAAGTCCCAAGAGGACGCAGTCTGCTTCCATTGCAATGAGATTGGACATTGGAGGAGAAACTGCACAAAATACAAGAAAGCACTGAAGAAGAGCAAAGGAGTTGCTTCGACTTCAGGTATCTTTGTTATAGATATATTCATATCTACTTCTAGTTCTTGGGTATTGGATATCGGATGTGAAACTCACATTTGTTTAAATGTGCAGGGTCTAAAGAACAGAAGGATGCTTAAGGAAGGTGAAGTGGACCTACGTGTGGGGAATGGAGCAAGAGTTGCTGCATTAGCCGTAGGAACTTATGAAGTTACTTTACCTAGTGGACTAATACTTGTTTTGAACAATTGTTATTACGTTCCAGCTTTAAGTAGGAATATTATTTCGATTTCATGTTTGGATAATGAAGGTTTTAATTTTCTTATACTCCCTCCGTCCCGTAATACTTGACACAGTTACTGTTCCGCACGGGAATTAAGGAAAAAGTAAAAAGGTTGATGTGTTGTGAGTGTAGATAGTTAAGTAGGAGAGAGAATGAGTGGAGAGAATAGTAAATTATAATGGTGTTGTGAGTATTAAAATAATGTAGGAGAGAGAATGAGTGGAGGGAATAGTAAAGATTCTTTGCCATTTTAGGAAGTGTGACTTATCAGTGGGACGCCCAAAATAGAAATGTGTGTCAAGTATTGTGGGACGGAGGGAGTATGTGATAAGAAATTTTCCATTTACAAGAGTGATATGCATTATTGTACTGCTGTTTCATTCAATGGCCTTTATATTCTTGATGTTGAAAATCGTGATAATGATGTCTATAACATTAACAAGAAATCTAAACCCAATGATGTAAACCACACTTACTTATGGCATTGTCGTCTTGGCCATATAAACGAGAAACACATTTCTAAACTCCACAAAGATGGATTTTTAGACTCACATGATTATGAATCTTATGAGACATGCGAATCTTGTTTACTTGGCAAGATGACCAAGGACCCATTTACCAATACCGGTGAAAGGGTGGGCGACTTATTAGGACCCATACATATCGATGTATGTAGGCCTATGAGTAGCGATGCTAGGGGAGGATTTCGGTACTTCATAACATTCACTGATGATTATAGTAGATTTGGATATGTTTATCTAATGAAACATAAAAGTGAATCGTTTGAGATATTTCGAATATTTCAAAATGAGGTGCAAAATCAACTTGGCAAAACTATTAAGGTACTTCGATCCGATCGAGGTAGTGAATATTTGAGCCAAGAATTTGACAGTCATCTTAAGAGTTGTGGAATCGTTTCAGAACTCTCTCCACCCGGAACACCACAATGGAATGGTGTGTCTGAAAGGAGGAATAGAACTTTGTTGGACATGGTTCGTTCTATAATGAGTCAAGTTGAGCTTCCTTTATCCTTTTGGGGACATGCACTAGAAACTGCTGCTTTCACTATAAACAGAGTTCTTACCAAATCGGTTCAAAAGATCCCATATGGGATGTGGCATGGAAGAAAACCTAGTTTGTCTTTCATGAAGATTTGGGGTTGCGATGCATATGTCAAGAAGTTAACTTCTGACAAGCTAGCACCTAAATCTGATAAATGTGTTTTCGTGGGTTATCCTAAGGAAACTAAAGGATACTATTTCTACAACCGAAACGAGAACAAAGTGTTTGTTGCTCGAAATGGTACCTTCTTAGAAAAGGAATTTCTTTGCAAAGGAACCAGTGGGAGTAAAATAGATCTCGAAGAAATTCGAGAACCTGAAAACAACATTGAACCAATGGTAGAGACTGAACACAAGCAGTTGTGGAACCGGTTCAAGATGCACAAGTTCTTCACCGAAGTGGTAGGTCACGATCCGAACCCGAGAGATATGGATTTCTCGTTACGGAAAGTGATGAAGTGGAGTTAATCGAAAACGATGAACCTACTTGCTATCAAGAGGCGATGTCTGCTCCTGATTCGGACAAATGGCAAGAGGCCATGAAGTCCGAATTACAATCCATGGCTGATAATCAAGTTTGGAACTTGATTGATCCACCCGAAGGTGTAAAAACCATAGGGTGCACATGGGTCTTCAAGAAGAAGACCGACATGGATGGAAAGGTGCACACCTATAAGTCTAGGCTTGTAGCTAAGGGATATAGGCAGATTCATGGCATCGACTATGATGAAACCTTTTCGCCGGTAGCTATGCTTAAGTCTATTAGAATTTTAATTGCCATAGCCGCATATTATGACTATGAGATATGGCAAATGGATGTCAAAACAGCTTTCCTTAATGGGAAGTTACTTGAGAATGTATACATGATACAACCTGAAGGTTTTGTCAGTCCAGAAAATTCTAACAAGGTGTGTAAGTTGCAGAAATCCATTTATGGATTGAAGCAAGCTTCTAGGAGTTGGAATCTACGTTTTGATGAAGCAATCAAAGAGTTTGGCTTTATCAAGAACGAAGATGAACCTTGTGTATACAAGAAAATTAGTGGGAGCGTAGCACTATTTTTAGTGTTGTATGTCGACGATATCTTACTCATTGGAAATGACATTCCTGCACTACAGACTGTCAAGTCTTGGTTGGGAAAGTGCTTTTCAATGAAAGATATGGGCGATGCTGCATATATCCTTGGTATTAAGATCTATAGAGATAGATCCAAAAGGATGATTGGTTTAAGACAAAGTACATACATTGACATGGTTCTTAGAAGATTCCAAATGGAAAATTCTAAAAGGGGAAACTTGCCAATGTTACATGGTATATCTCTTAGCAAGAATCAAAGTCCTAAGACCAATGATGAGCGAAAGAGAATGAATTCCATATGCTTTGGCAATTGGTTCTATCATGTATACTATGTTATGTACTAGACCCGATGTCTCGTGTGCTCTAAGCATGACGAGTAGGTACCAATCGGATCTCGGCGAACCACATTGGATAGCAGTCAAGAATATCCTTAAGTACTTACGAAGAACTAAGGATGTATTCTTGGTCTTTGGAGGAATGGAAGAAGATCTTGTAGTGAAAGGCTACACAGATGCTAGCTTTCAAACCGACAAAGATGATTTCAGATCGCAGTCTGGATTTTTGTTTACGCTTTATGGAGGCACTGTGAGTTGGAAAAGTTCCAAGCAAAGTACCGTCGCTGATTCTACAACCGAAGCTGAGTACATAGCGGCATCTGATGCAGCTAAGGAAGCAGTTTGGATCAAAAAGTTCATTAGTGATTTGGAAGTCGTTCCAAGCATCAGAGATCCTATTGAACTTTACTGTGACAACAATGGTGCCATTACACAAGCAAAGGAGCCAAGGTCACACCAGAGATCCAAACACATACTTCGACGTTTCCACATTATCCGAGAGATATGTGAAAGGGAAGACGTAAAGATATGCAGAGTAGACAATGATGACAACGTGGCGGACCCATTAACTAAGGCTCTCCCGCAAGCTAAGCATGATGGTCATGTTAGGTCCATGGGTATTCGATACATGAGAGATTGGGCATAGTGCAAGTGGGAGACTGTTAGTGTTATGCCCTAGGCCTATGATTTTTTTTTTAAACGAAAGGAGACGTAGCTCCCTAGATTTTATTTATTTGATAGACTTATGGGTATTTGATAGACTTATGTGTTGACATTATTTATTATTATATGAGATGTTTATCATTTGATTATTATATATGCTTTGTATATTTGTTTATAATAATCTCTGTCCTTAATTATTAAGAGAATAATTAGTATAATTGTCAATGGATAATCATATGATGATTATATGCATAGAGATGCACATTGAAATTATGGGTACTTGTTAGAGAACAAGTGACTGGACTTGACCCGCATGAGATTTATGTCATAATCAAATGTCATAATTAAATCTCATAAGGTTACTTCATTTAGTCCTAGACCTGAGATTATCATGACCTTACATATGATGAAAGTCATGTTTGATTTTAGTCAAACGATATCTTAACACGATATTTATAAAGGCTAATTTTGGTATGATCGGATTCATGATGGAAAGGATGATAAGTCAAGATGGAATTTGTCCCTCGATAGAGAGATGTTTTGCTTGGGCCCCTCGATGAGTGATAATGATGAAAGTGTATGGCCGTACCCCAATATGATTGGAATTATCATTATACTCAAGAATCGAGAAAGCATTGAACAAAGACAAGTTGACGAGGACCATGACTTGTGTTCAATATAACATCGTGAGACAAAGGGAGAAATGGAAGTGTACCATTGGAAATGTGAACTCTTACGTTACATTATTTGGGTAGACATAATGGCTTGCTAGAGTCCGCTTATGTCTTATGAGGGTCGATATGATCGAACTCATTGCCAACATAATGTAATCCTATTGGGTCACACACAACTAGAATGAATTGATTAAACCATTGGAAGAATGATTGAGAAATTCCTAATCAGCCTTGTTAGGCCGTGCGACACAACAAGCCACTGAGGCGGTTTGACAGAATCTTTTACTAATTTGATTAGGATTCATATTCTATACTAATGTACTATAAATATGAAAGTCTGTCAACCCTAAAAAGATAGCCGAAATTCTCAAAAGAAATACACAAACATATTCTCAATATTATTCCAAGGTTTATAGGATCTAGCAATCTTCAAGAAATTGTTCTTGGATTCATTCAAAGGTGTGGATACCGAAAGAGGGTCTTCGCTCGTTCATCGATCAAGACCTAGAGTTCAAGCAAGTTGAAGAACGAAGTTTGTGATTCGAAATCACATAATCAAACCATTCGATAGCTCAAGAACGGAAAACGTTCAAGGTTGGTTACATCTATTTCATAGTTTTTCAAGTTAATTGTATAGAACGGATCCTAGGGCTTCTTGGGTTTTATGTTATTTGATGCTTAATTCCGCTGCGCATGGACCCGTAAAACCCAACACAGTATTCGGCGAAGTTTACAGAGTTAGCAAGATATTGTCCTCATTAGTGCCAGAGGAGGAGAGGAGAGTCTACAGGCTTGTGAAGGGACTGAGAGTGGAGTTCCGAAAGCAGTTGTTGACACATGATTTCCCCAACAATTAAGCAGCAGTGAACATGGCATATATAATTGAAAATGATATTGAAGAATATCGGGGCAGACCTGAAGGTACTGGAATCAAGCCCAAGTTTTCAGGCCAGGGTTCATGCCATAGTAGAGGACAACCAAAGCCTTCAACTCCAGGAGTGGCTAGAGGAGGAATTGTTACAGTTTCAACTCATCCTGTATCCAGCCAGTTTGGGACTATTTGCAATTTTTTAAGAAGGTGGGACATTCTGAAGACAGCTATTGGAGCAAACAAGGGAAATGTATGAATTGTGGAGAAATGGGGCACTTCAGAAAAGATTGTCATAGACCTCGACGGGGTCAAGCTCCGGGTAACTGACAGTAGGGTGACCAGCCAAGGGGTGGTGTGAAGAGGGATGTTAGAGGTATAGTACCTGTCTCAGGTGTCAGGGCTCGTATTCTTATCGACCCTGGGTCATCCCATTCTTATGTGGCATCTCATTTTGCATTCACTTTGCATAAGTTGCCTAAGTTGTTGCCTTATGTGCTAGAGGTCCCTACTCCTGTGGGAGAGTGCCTCGAATCCTCTTTGATTTATCATGATTGTGAGGTGATCATATGTGGGCATGTATTGCTAGTGGATTTGCTAGAGTTACCAATCCGAGATTTTGATGTCATTCTAGGCATGGATTGGTTGAGTAATTGTCATGCCTTGGTGGACTGTCGCAAGAAGCGAGTCACCTTTTCTATGCCTGATTTGCCTGCGTTTATATTTGATGCTGATAAGTCTTTATTTGGCATTCATGTTATATCTGCATTAAAGGCTAGAAAATTGTTATCAAAAGGGTGTGAGGGATACTTGGCATATGTGTTAGACTCTAGTAAGAAGTCTCCTGGCTATCTCATGTCCCAGTTGTGAATGAGTTTATTGATGTATTCTCAACTGAGTATTAAATGCCTCCGGATAGAGAGGTGGAGTTATGTATTGATTTATTTCCAGGTACTTCACCAATTTCTAAAAAAAAATTCTTTCTCTCTCACACACACGCACTAAATTTAAATTCTCTCTAGTTTCTTGCCATTTTTGGTTGAACCTTAATTAGGGTTTGGCCCTCCATGGCAGATCCGGCCATGTTCCCTCCTCTTCCTTCTATTGCAAATCATAATTCCAAGCTTAATGTCAACCCTAATCCGCAGCAAATCCCTCTTGCTGAACCTAGTATTGTTTCAGCCGTAATTACCCCCCATGCAAACCCTACAGCGCCGCCTCCCTCTAACCCTAATAAATCATTTGCTTCAATATTCAGCCCCTCTCATTCGACTCCAATCCAAGATATTCCATTGATTCCAGCCGCTATTCACAAAGGTATGCCATCTTTGAAACTTTCGAAGGAAGCTTTAGAGGCTTTTGCTAAGCCTTTTGCTTGGACATTGGTTGGAAAATTCTCTAATGGCAGACCTACTATGGAGGCTGCAAGAATTGCCTTTGCTACGTTTCATTTGAAGGGAGCTTATAAATTGGGCCATATTGATTCTCGTCATATGTTGATTCAACTCACCAATGAAGAAGATTTCCAACGCATTTGGACTAGGGAGGTTTGGTATGTGAACGGATTTCCTATGCGTACTTCAGTTTGGACACCTTCATGGAAACCTCAAACGGACTCCTCTATTGTTCCTGTATGGGTAAGTCTTCCGGGATTGCCAGTTTATCTATTCAATAAAATCTTTCTATTTTCTTTGGCTCGAATCTTTGGAAAGCCTATGTTGCTTGATAAAGCTACTGCTGAATTGTCTAGGCCAAGTGTGGCTAAGATTTTGGTGCAAGTGGACTTAATAAAAAGGCTTCCGGATAAAATTCATATAGATTGTGGTGATTGTATGCCGAGTTTTGTGCAACCTGTTGAGTATGATAACATGCCTATGTATTGCAGCCATTGTTCCCTATTAGGTCATGATAATTTTAATTGTCGTATTCTAAATTCTGAATACAAGAATAATGGTGATGGGGATGGGAAGAAGAAGGCTGATCAAGAAATGAAAAGGGATGAAAAGGAGGATCATAAGAAGGGGGATACTAAAAATGAAGCTTGGATTCGGAAAGACAAAAATAAGGGTAATCAAGAAGGTACAAGCAAGAATGCTGATAATGAAGCCAAAAAAGATGTGTTAAAATCTGTTATTGATCATACAAAGAAGGAGGGTGGTTCTAAGGATTACACGGCCCCTTTGATGGCGAGAAGGGGTATTATTTTGCCACGCCGTTAACGATGCTCTGTCTAAAAGCCTAAAAGCGATAAAGACTAAGGCTGGATTCTCACAAGTGGAAGGAGGGGAGGATGTTCAAATATCTATTCCCGAAGTTCAAGATCCTAGTAAATTATGCACGCCTTTGCGAGATGATTCTGCTATGCGAATTAAGTCTTCTTCTCATGCAAAGATGAATACTTTTGGTTCTCTGAATCTATCTCCTAGAGCTCCTCAAGTTACATCGCTGAATCAAGTCATGGAAATGCAATTGGATTTCAAAGAATCTATAACCGCACTGCAGGCCCAAGATGATGACGGTTTCATTCCTGTTACTCATAAAAGGAAAAAGAATAGGGAGAAATCCCCTTCACTGTGAGTTCCCCTTTTCGGTTTTATCTCCTCATTTACTTTCTTTATAGCTTTTTTTAATGGTGTGTTTTATAAGTTGGAATGCTCGTGGCATAGCTAATGTGGCCACGATCCGTAGAATCAAACGTTTATTCCGTTCTCATGGTGTCTCGCTTATGGCTATTTATGAGCCAAAATCTGATTTTTCTTCTATGGGTCCTCTTATTCGGAAGTTGGGTTGTGAAGATGGGGTGAATAATAGAAATACTAGAGTTTGGGTTTTATGGAAGCATGAGCTGAAGTGCATGGTTATTCATGATTCTGATCAAGCTTTAACTTTGCAAATTTCTCATCCGCTTTGTGAGACAGCAGTTTGGGTTTCTTTTGTACACGCTAGCTGCAACAGATTTTCTCGTATTTCTCTTTGGGAAGAGCTAATGACAATTAGTGAGGTGGAATTCCCTTGGTTGGTTGTGGGTGATTTTAACTGTGTTATTGATCAGAGTGAGAAGATTGGAGGAAAACCTATTAATGGTATGGTCCGCTGCGTAATTCTCGGATATGATTCAATACTCTAACCTTATGGATGCTGGATATGAAGGTAATGTTATTACATGGTCTAATAATCGAATGGGTCGAAGGGCTATTTATCAAAGATTAGATAGAGCTTTGTATAATGAGCAATGGCTGTAATTGTTCCACTCTACCCGTGTTACTCATTTAGCAAGGACTTGTTCAGATCATGCCCTTATTCTTATCTCTTTGCAGCTTGAAGCTGAAGTGCGTCATGGATCATTTCGCTTTCTTAATGTGTGGCTGAAGCATCATTCTTTTCTGGACCTTGTTAAATCATCTTGGGCTGACCCTATGGATGGTAGACCGATGGTGTGCTTTGCCAAGAAGCTTGGGCGTCTCCGGAAGACTATTTCAGATTGGAATAAGCATATATATGGGAGAATTGATGAGCAAATAAAAAATGCAGAAGATGAAGTTTTGGCTAGGGAAGCTCAATTTCAAACTCTTGGTGATGATGAATCTAGGGCTGCTCTAAATTTAGCCCAGGCGCAATTACTTTCAAAGTTGAAATTAGATGAAGATTTATGGGCCCAAAAAGCTAATTTAAAGTGGTTAAAGGAGGGAGATAGAAATACGAAATTCTTTCATTCTGTTGTAAAGAAAAAGAGGCAGAAATTATGCATTCACAAAATAAAGAATAGAGATGGCGTGTGGCTGAAAGAGAAAAATGAAATTAGAGAGGAGGCTATAAGGTTTTTTTCGGATCAGCTTCAAGGACATTGTGAGATTCCTTCAGATGACTTTATGTTTCTTATTCCTCGTCTGATTACAGAAGAGGATAATACTTCGCTTACGGCTGTTCCTAATGAGGATGAAGTTCGACATGTAATTTTTTCTATGAATGGCCAAAGTGCTGGGTCCTGGATGGTTTCACGGGTGAATTTTATAAGGGTTGCTGGGATATTATTAAGGCTGATTTGGTGCGTGCAATTGGTGATTTCTTTTCTGGGTTTCAAATGCCAAGAAGCTGGACTAGTACTTTAATTGTCACAATTCCTAAGGTGGATTCTCCCTCTTCATTTTCGGCCTTAAGACCAATTAGCCTCTACAATTTCTGTAATAAGGTGGTTACAAAATTATTAACGTGTCGTCTGGCTCCCATTCTTCCTCGCATTATTTCCCCGGAGCAGAGTGGGTTTGTTCAAGGTAGAGTTATTCATGAGAATGTCTTATTGGCTCAGGAAATTATGCAATCTATAAACAAAAAGGTTCGGGGTTCTAATGTGGCTCTCAAGCTTGATATGGCGAAAGCTTATGATCGGTTATCTTGGTTTGGCCTTATTAAGGTGATGCGGCAATTTGGTTTTAATGAGGTTTGGATTGATCTCATCTTCCGGTGTATTTCTAATAGCTGGTTCTCCGTCCTTGTTAATGGTGAAAGTTGTGGTTTTTTTCACTCTACAAGGGGTCTTAGGCAAGGCGACCCCTTATCTCCTTATCTTTTTATTATTGCGGCGGAAATGATGAGTAGGGTTTTAAATCACCGCATACTATGTTCCTCGCACCGGTACCGTATTCATATCAATTCTCCTTTAATTTCTCACCTTGCTTATGCGGATGATGTGATTATCTTTTGTAATAGTTCGAAATCTTCTTTAGAGGCGCATATGAAATACTTGGATTGGTACAGAATTTTTCGGCAGCTTGGTGAATATCAACAAGTCCCGCTTCATTACGGGTAATAATGGTAATAGAGATGAGATTGTGGCGGCCACTACGGGATTCGTAAAACAAGAGCTCCCTTTGCTTTATTTGGGTTGCCCGTTATACACGGGTAAAAAGAAGATCAGCCTATTCACTCCACTCATTAGAAAAATGGAGTCTAGACTTGCTTCTTGGAAGGGTAAATTACTCTCTTTTGGTGCCAAACTCACTCTTATTCAATCTTGCTTATCTGCTATGCCTCTCTATTATTTATCCCTCATTGATCCTCCTAAAGGGGTCTTTCGTGCTTTTGAGAAGATTATTATGAGATTTTTTTGGAGTTCTAATGATGGGGAGAAGAAATGTCATTGGCTTTCTTGGGAAAAAATGAGCTGGCCGATTGAAGAGGGAGGCTTGGGGATTCGAAAATTCGAAGATATGGCTATGGCTTTTTCCATGAAACTTTGGTGGCGTTTGCGTACCTCTAAATCTTTATGGAGTGATCTTACGTTGGCTAAATATTGTTGGGAAATTCACCCTATGGATGCTTGTCTCACATCATACTCCTCTCATATTTGGAAAAAATTAATTGCAAAGAAAGCCTTTTGTGGAGGATAGATTAGCTTGGAGGGTTGGGAGAGGAGACATTTCCATTCATGAAAAATGGTTGGAAGGGGATATGGGTCCTTCTCCTTTTGATCACGTTGTGGTCTCTTCTCTTTTCCATAATGCCGCCCCTCATATTGATCACATCCGAGAGTCTTTTGGACAGCAGCTTGTGTCTCTGATAAATTCTCATGCTATTTCTCTGTCGGATAAGGAGGACGTCCCTATTTGGATGCCTTCTTCTTACGGTAAGTTCTCTCGTTAATTCAGCTTGGAGAGAATATCGTTCTAGCCGTCCTCACTCTATTATATATTCTTATTGCCTGGAGCAAATATATCCCTAAAAAGATCTCGGTGTTTCTTTGGCGTGCTTTGCATAATGGCCTGCCTACGGATGAGAGAATTCGATCTAAAGGTATCTCCCTTGCTTCTAAATGTAATTGTTGTATTGCAGCAAGTGAAGAATCCATGGCACATACTTTGGTTTATGGGGATATTGCTAAGAAAGTTTGGGATTTCTTTAGTGGTTTGTGTGGCATTCGATGTTTCATGGGTCATTTAAATCAGGTCCTCATTAGTTGGTGGCAATGTCATTCTAATTCTGATTCCAATGTTTGCTCTTGGCTTTCGCCTCCTTCCACTCTAATTTTATGGGAAATTTGGTGCGCTAGAAATAAGAGCAGATTTGAAGATGTTCGTATGAGTTCCAATGCTATTATTCATAAGGTTCGTACTCAAGCTTCTAATATCGCCCTCTCCTTCTCCCTTTCTTTCACGAGAAGTCAAGATAATAATTATTTGATGGATATTTTTCATTTGGCCCCTAAACCCTTTTTCATTCCTAAAGTCCGAATGGTTCTTTGGGTTCCCCCTAATGTTGATGAGATAAAGCTTAATACGGATGGAGTTTCTAGGGGTAACCCGGGAATTGCTTCTGGGGGAGGTGTTTTTAGGAATCACAAAGGGGATTTTATTCTTGGTTTCTCCCATTTTTATGGCTGCCAATCCAATATGATGGCGGAGGCTATGGCGGCAAGGGACGGGCTTATCTTAGCACAAGCTCGTGGCTTCCATCGTGTTTGGTTAGAGGTTGATTCTCAGGTTTTGATGCGGATTCTTATTCGGGAGTACCATATCCCATGGGCTGTTTGGTATGTTATTTCTCATATCCATAGATTATTGGCTCAAATGGAAGTTCGAATTACTCATATTCTTCGCGAAGGGAATGGTGTAGCGGATGGTTTAGCTAACTTTGCTGCAGACGAGGCCCAAAATTTCACTTTCACTTCCTTTGATGATATTCCTAGGCCTTGTAAAGGCTGTGTTGTTTTGGACAAGGCTAGGATCCCTCATGCTCGATTTCATTAACTCTATGGCCAGATTTTTATATAGATTGTTTTCTATTTATTGTAGTCACCCCACCTTATATTGTAGAGGACCATACGACGTGTGTATGGCCTCCCCCCTGGTTTTCCTTTTCTTGGTGGTTGAGGTTGTAATGTCCCCCACCATGTTTGTAATTATTTTCTTTATTTAATAAAATCTAGGGAGTACCGTCTCCTTTCGCCAAAAAAAAACTTCACCAATTTCTAAAGCACCTTACAGAATGGCTCCAGCTTAGTTAAATGAATTGAAAATTCAGTTGCAGGAATTGTTAAACAGAGGTTTCATTTGTCCAAGTGTTTCACCCTGGGGAGCACCAGTTTTGTTTGTCAGGAAGAAGGATGGTACATTGAGGTTTTATATTGATTATAAACTGTTGAATCAAGCTACTATGAAAAAAATATCCTCTTCCTCACATTGATGATTTATTTGATCAACTTCAAGGTTCTGTTATCTATTCCAAGCTTGACTTGCGTAGCGAATACCATCAGTTAAAAATCAAACCAGATGATATTTCTAAAACAGCCTTCAGAACAAGGTACGGTCATTATGGATTTATTGTTATGCCTTTTGGGTTGACCAATGCGCCGACAATATTTATGGACATGATGAACAGAATCTTCAAACCCTATCTTGACAGTTTTGTTGTGGTCTTTATTGATGATATTCTGGTATACTCAAAATCCCGGGAAGAACATGAGAAGCATTTGAGAATTGTGTTATCTGTGCTTCGTGAGAAACAGTTATTTGCCAATTTCAGTAAATGTGAGTTTTGGCTTGAACAAATTTCTTTCCTGGGTCATGTAGTGTCGAGTACGGGTATTACCATGGATCCTACGAAGATTGAGGCCGTAGTCAACTGGAAACAGCCTTCTACAGTGACTGAGGTTCGTAGTTTCCTTGGGTTAGCGGGGTAGTATCGAAGATTTATAGAGGGGTTTTCGAGAATTGCAACTTCGCTGACCTGATTGACTCGGAAGGATATACCATTTGTTTGGGATGCTAAGTGTGAAGCTGGCTTTACTGAGTTGAAGAAGTGATTGACTTCATATACTTCCAGATGGATGCGAGAATTTTGTTATTTTCAGTGACGCCTCCAAAGAATTATTGGGTTGTTTCCTTATGCAAAAGGGGAAGGTAATTGCGTATGCATCGAGAAAGTTATCACCAGCGGAGCAGAACTATTCTACTCATGACATGGAGTTAGCTGCTATTGTTTTTGCATTGCATAAGTGGAAGAACTATTTATATGGAGCAAAATTTGAGATATTTACTGATTACAAGAGTCTGAAATACCTGTTTACCCAGAAGGACTTGAACAACAGGCAGAGGCGTTGGTTAGAGCTGCTGAAAGACTATGATTGTGTCATTTCTTATCATCTAGGGAAGGCTAATGTGGTAGCTGATGCGATTAGCCGTAAGGCTCATTTATCATACTTGATGTCCAGTGAATTGAGAGGTGATATGCTATTTGCGAATGTCTGGCCAATTCCTACTCTATATGGAAATCTTACGAAAGCTCAGCAAAGTGACATTGAATTGAAGAAAATCTTGGGAAAGTTACAAGATGGAAAAACTGGGGAGTTTTCATTGAACAATGACGGGATCCTAACATTCAAAGGTTGAATTTGCGTACCTTCTTCACTAGAGGTCAAAAGGCAAGTGTTAGAGGAAGGCCACAAATCCCAATTTGCTATTCATCCTGGAAGCACCAAGATGTATCAGGACTTGAAGAGAGGTTATTGGTGGAATGGCATGAAAAAGGAGATTGCAGAGTTCGTATCAAAGTGCCTGACTTGCCAGCAAATCAAAGCTGAACATCAAAGATCCACGGGATTACTTCAACCACTGGATATTCCGAAATGGAAATGAGAAGGCATCTCGATGGATTTTGTGACTGGATTGCCTCCTACTTTGAAGAAAATGGATTCTATATGGGTGATTGTGGACAGATTGACTAAGTCTGCACATTTTCTACCAGTTTCAACAAAGTATTCATTGGAGAGATTGGCCCAGTTGTACATTCGCGAGATTGTGAGACTCCATGGAGTGCCTGTCAACATTATTTCAGATAGGGATCCAATATTAACCTCGCGGTTTTGGAGGGCTTTGCATGAGGCTCTTGGTTCCAAGTTGAGTTTTAGCACAGCGTTTCATCCTCAGATAGATGGGCCCACACTTTTGGCTTCATCAGGATGTGTTGCCTCAAGTGTTGTCCGGCAAATGGCAACACTTGGCACAACACTCAGGAGGTATGATTCATTAAATGATATTTACTTCCATGGTTCGGTAGATTTAAATACAGATGAGTCTATAGAGGATGAGCTGAACAAAGATGAGCTTATTAATGAATTAAAAAGTCTCTATGAGTCTCTTCTCGTAGAAGGGAAAAAGGAGAACAAGATGGTGATATTCTTGACAAAGGAAAATCATGATCTTAAAGACCTTGACTCAGCTAGAGGTTCAACTCACTAGGAAGGATGCGGATCTTGACAAACTCAAGGCCAAACTCAAACTAGCCGAATGAACCTTCAAAAAACTCAACACGAGTTCATCCAAATTGGATGAAATACTCAACTTGAGTAAGCCTCTTAAAGCTGGGATTGGGTTTCAAGAATCACTAGATAATATTACTTCTTCCTTTTTTAATGTTGAAACTAAAACTCATTTCGTAAAAGAACAAGTTAAGGAAAAAGGTAGTTGAAATTACCCAGATCGCGCGCGGAAACGCGGCGAGCGGCTTTCACACTTTGGGCCTCGCTTCGGGAAATAGAGAGTCGCCATGCCGTTTTGTATTATGAGCCTAACTTTGAAAATGGATGGTTTGAAAAGGATCATTTTGATTGGTAGCCGAAACTTAGGAAAAGGCTTTGAGAAGGAGGTCGTTTTGATTGGTAGCCAAAACTTAGGAAAAGGCTTTGAAAAGGAGGTCATTTTGATTGGTAGCCAAAACTTAGGAAAAGGCTTTTTTGAACATAGATTGTTAGGTTCGGAGGTCAGGTTACATTTCGGGAAGAGTATATGGAGATCACCCGAAACGCCTCGCATGACGAGTCTTTCTACCTTTCTCGAAAAATGTGCATGTGTGTGTGTTCGTGTTGCTTTTGAAAATGAGCTTGAATGACAAGCCTTAATCTTGGCTTGAATGACAAACGTTGATTTTGGTAAAAGAGCGTTTGAATGACAAACGTCGATTTTGCGGGAGTTTGAAAAGGAGTTCGAATGACGAACTTCTGTTTTGAACCGGGCATTACGATGTTACCCATTTTGATGAAAAAGGTGGCAAGTAAGATGCGATCAACGAGTCATTTTGTGACTCAAACGTTTGAAAGTAAATACTATCAACAAACTAAACAGTTTGGACTTGTAAATGACAGTATTGAAATTGCGGTATCAACGGATCGAACGATCCGGACGGTAAAAGTGCGAATCAATGAACCTAACAATTTGGACTGTAAAAGTGCAATCGACGAGCCAAATGACTCGGATTTGTAAAGAGCGTAAAGTAAGTGCAATATCAACGGATCAAACGTTTCGGACGGTAAATAACGATCGACAAACCAAACGGTTCGGATGGTAGAAATGACAATCGACAGATCGAACGATCCGGACGGTAAATAACATAAAAAGTAAAATGGGACTCGATCTCCATTTTAACCCAAAATCACTTCCCTCGAGGGAGAAGAGATGATAGAGGGAGGATCATCTCGAGACCCATAGACGGCATTTCATCTACATTTTGGAAACTTTGATAGGATCGAAAGTAGCGTATGACGTGTAAAATGAGACAAAGGGGAGTTTAGAGAGTGAGAGTGTTATCAATGGCTAGGTGTTGACTCTTTGGCTCGGGAGGACGTAAATGGGATAAAATTTAGTGTTTGAAAGGTGTTTCAGAGGTCTTTGGCTCGTGTTTGGCTTGGAAAATGTGGTTTTCACGCAAATCGAGGCATTTTTGAGGCTCGGGAGGTGGTTTAATTGCTATAACTGAGGCTAAATGTCGAATGGGAGGATTGAGGGAGTGAATCTTGTCCATAAAAATGAAGGAGGAGGCTGCTATTTATAGCCAATTTCATGGCGTAAAACAGGCCGGCCAGCCAGTTCCTCAATTTGGAGGGCCTTTTGGGTATTTGAAGAATTACTGAGATTTTGAGCGATCACGTAAAACAGGCCGTACGGCCTGTCCTTTAATTTCAGGGGTATTTTGGTCTTTTCAGCCTTGGATTTGATGGGAGAGGCCATGCATGTCTTCCACATATCTATCTTAGTCATTAAGGAAGGGCTTTTGCTCCGTTAAGTCCGGTTTTGACTATTTTCTAAATAACTGTTCGGATAAATGTCCGAAACAGTCCTGTAAAGTCCCAAAAATTGTGTATTTCGAGGAAAGTGGTACTTTTACGTGTGAGAATGTGTGTTGAGTATACTTTGGAATTTGGATGCACGGGGCAGTGTTGGGAAGTCTCGTTGACTCGGAAATGGGGAGTTAACGGATTTCAGTTAATTTGAAAAGGGCCAGTTAACGGATTGTAAGGATCCAGATTTGGGTACTTACAGTAGCCCCTCAGCGACGTCACTTTCAAAGGAAGTAGGGTCGTCGAAAAAGATAAGGATCCCAAATCGGGGAGATGCCTTATGGAGAGACCTAGATGGTCAAATGGCTGGACCCTGTAGTAAGGATTCCTACGTATCCCAAGCGGGAATCAAGCGATCGTAGTTCACGAGTGTGAGAGATATTCGTAGGAGCATCAACCTGTGGGGAATGATTAGGAGGAGTTCGTCCTGGTTGAGACGGTTTGGAGGCGTCCAAACCTGAGTGTGACTATTTAGAGGCGTCTAAACCTAAGTGTGACTATTTTAAGCCGCCTATACCTTAGTGTGACTATTTTAAGGCATCTATACCTGAGGGAGGCTGTTTGGAGGCATCTTAACCTAAGGGAGACATGTTTGGAGGTGTCTTAACCTAAGTGAGACTGTTCGGAGGCTTCTTAACCTAGGGGAGACATGTTCCGAGGCTTCTTAACCTAAGTGAGACTGTTCGAAGGCGTCTTAACCTAAGGGAGACTGTTCGGAGGCGTCTTACCTAAGGAGGACTGTTCGGAGGCGTCTTAACCTAAGGGAGACTGTTCAGAGGCGTCTTAACCTAAGGGAGACTGTTTGGAGGCATCTTAACCTAAGTGAGACTATTCGGAGGCGTCTTAACCTAAGTGAGACTATTCAGAGGCGTCTTAACCTAAGTGAGACTATTTGGAGGCATCTTAACCTAAGGGAGGCTTGTTCGGAGGCGTCTTAACCTAAGGGAGATTATTTGGAGGCGTCTTAACCTAAGGGAGACATGTTCGGAGGCGTCTTAACCTAAGGGAGACTATTCGTAGGCGTCTTAACCTAAGGGAGGCATGTTCGGAGGTGTCTTAACCTAAGGGAGATTATTCGGAGGCGTCTTAACCTAAGGGTGACGAGGGCATGTGGCGCCTCAGACTGATCTTTCTGAAGAAAGTTCCGCCCCCGACGGAGTTTCTGAAAGGATATGAGAAAGTTCCGTCTCCGACGGAGTTTTCTGAAAGGATATGAGAAAGTTCCGTCCCTGTCGGAGTTTTCTAAAAGGATATGAGAAATTTCCGTCCCTGACGGAGTTTTCTGAAAGGATATGAGAAAGTTCCGTCCCTGGCGGAGTTTTCTGAAAGAATATGAGAAATTTCCGTCCCCGATGGAGTTTTCTGAAAGGATAAGAGAAAGTTCCGTCCCTGACGGAGTTTTCTGAAAGGATATGAGAAAGTTCCGTCCCTGAAGGCATTTTCTGAAAGGATACGAGGGATTGAGGTTCTAACGAAGTCGTTTAGGATCTGAGGGGATTTGGTTGACGTTCTAACAAGCAGTTTAGAAATGGAAGATGATTGACGTTCCTTAAAAGGGTGGTCTTACGATCCTGTTGGGGAGGAATGTTCAGGCTTACGATGATGGCCGAAGAGGGATTGTTGTGCGGGCATACATTGATTGCTGTTGAAATGAGATGGTCGGGATTACGATGACTGCTGGGGAAGTGATTCGTTGTACGGCCTTACAATGATTGTCGTTGAAATGAGATGGTCGGGCTTACGATGACTGCCGAGAAGAAGATTGTTTACCTGCTGGGGAAAAAGATACTCAGACATACTATGATGGCCGAAGAGGGATTGTTGTGCGGGCTTACATTGATTGCCGCTGAGATAGGATGGTCGGGCTTATGATTGACGGCCGAAATTTAACCTCGGGAGAGGGGCGTTAGAGATGTTTAACTGAGAAATTTAACCTCGGGAGAGGGGCGTTAGAAATGTCTAACCGAGAAATTTATCCTCGAAAGAGGGGCGTTTGAAATGTCTAACTGAGAAATTTAACATCGGGAGAGGGGCGTTAGAAATGTCTAACTGGGATTTATCCTCGGGAGAGGGGCGTTAGAAATGTCTAACTGGAATTTAACCTCGGGAGAGGGGCGTTAGAAATGTCTAACTAGAATTTAACCTCGGGAGAGGGGCGTTAGAGATGTCTAACTGAGAATTTTAACCTCGAGAGAGGGGCGTTAGAAATGTCTAACTGGGATTTAACCTCGGGAGAGGGGCGTTAGAAATGTCTAACTGGAATTTAACCTCGGGAGAGAGGCGTTAGAAATGTTTAACTGGAATTTAACCTCGGGCGAGGGGCATCAGAAATGTATAACTGGGAATTTAACCTCGGGAGAGGGGTGAAAACACGAGAAATATGATAACTTTTGGGCAAAAGCATCAGATTTGGAAAGATGAGGGGCTGATTGGGCATTTGGGCCAAAATGGCCCATACTGTATAAGAGGCCGGCCGGCCAGTTCTTCGCCTTGGACTGATTTAATTCAGCGCTTGGACAGAAGCTGTGGACGGACATAAAATTTCCTTTTGCTGCGAGCGAGAGAGAAGAGAGAAAGTAGTGAAATTTCTTCCATTCTACTTGATTTCTTGCCTAAATTTTGAGGGATTAACACCATGGAAGGTAGATTAGCACGACAAGGTGGCCATAGGAGAACTGACAACGAGAGGAGGAGGATTAAGAGGACGGTGCGAGCGACCAATCTTCCTATGGATCCGACTGAGTTTTACAAAGCTTGGGATAACCACAAATCCAAGGAGGGGATTGTGAGGAAGGTAAGCATTTTCCAATTTCTTGATTAATTTTGAATTTTTGAATTTTGAATTGAGTTAGGGTTCTTGGTGCCCAATTTGGGGCTTTTGATCATGTTGTGATTATTTGTTGAAATTGGTTTTTGTTTAATGCAATTGAGGGTATGGGTAGACATTGTAGAAATTTTGGTAGAAAAATTCCATGTCTAGGGGTGTTTTCCAAAATTAAAGTGAGTTTAATTCGGGACGGAGTAATTTTGAAAGTGTTTAAAAGTTTCGGGTTTGACAGATTTTTCGACATGATTTTGAAAGTTTCGGGGGTTTGACGGGTTTTTCAACATGGTTTTGAAAGTTTCGGGTTTGACAGGGTTTTCGAAATGACTTGAAAGTTCTGGGTTTGACGGGTTTTTCAACATGGTTTTGAAAGTTCCGGGTTTGACGGGTTTTTCGAAATGACTTGAATGTTCCGGGTTTGACGGGGTTTTCAAAATGGTTTTGAAAGTTCTGGGTTTGACGGATTTTTCGAAATGACTTGAAAGTTCCGGGTTTGACGGGTTTTTCGAAATGACTATAAAATTTAGGGATTTGTACCGTTAATATTCCGACATGGGACGGAGATATCTTAGGGAAATGATTGATTTATATCTTCGCGTTGATATATTATTGCATGTACATGTTGTGTACGTTACTTGGTATTGACGTACCTTTGCCGTGTTTACCTGCAGGGGCGAGGGTCGGTTGACATGTCCACTACCAGGAGTAGGGGAGGTGTTAAGACTGTGAGCGAGCTATGGGAGGTGCTCCCGGAAATGGCTCGTGACGGAGAGAGGAGTCTGCAACAGCTGGTGATCGACTCCGGCCTAGGGGGCTTTGTTAGCGTAGTGGCTGTTGTGGCTTTGACGCAGAGGGTCAAGGTCATCAACATAGCCTTGAGTGAGTATTGGTGGGATACGACCCACACGTTTCACTTCAGGTGGGGGGAGGCATCGATCACTCACACTTATTTTGCTGCGATCACCGGGTTGTCGTTCCGGGGCGATCCCATAGAGTGGTTTGACGATTTCACTATGGAACAGCTGACGAATCTACTCGGATTTGAGATCACTAATGCCAGGGGCCTTGGCATTTGGTATGGCCCAATGGAGGCATACTTGAGGAGAGGGATAACTGAGTATCTGGCTGGTTTCGAGAGGATGACAGCTGATCGGTTGGCTAGGGGGTTCTTGTGGTTCGCTCTGTCAGCAACCGTTTTTCCCAATGCTGACACGACCTGCTAGTTTGCTTTACTTAGATCTTTGATCGACCTGGAGGTAGTGAGAGGGTTTGCCTGGGGAGAAGCTGGTCTGGCCAAGCTTTTCTTCTCCTTGGACAAGTATTCCCGGGGGGAGGACAACTCGTTCTGCTGTTTCCAGATCGTGCTGGATGTGAATCTCTTTCTTTTTCTCTTCCTTGTCTCGCTTATACTTGTTTGCATCTGCTTTGTAGCTGACACAACTTTCCTGGCATCTTTCAGGTGTGGTGCTTTGAAGTGTTCCATCTGCATTGGTGGAGCACCAGGGAGGAGTATGATCCTTTGTTCCATGCTATGCTGACTTGGCAAAAGGCGGCTAGGAAGCCGGTGAGTCGAGGGAGATTACCCGTGTGACTTACGAGGAGGTGTCTTTGGCTTTGGACCGAGCCTTTTCGTCGAGGATCAACTTGACTTGGTGGAGTCGATTCGATCAGGCCGTTATGCATGCTGCCAGGGAGGTGACAAGTCAGTGGAAGCTGCTAGTGGGGCTTTACTATGACGTCCTATATCTTGGCGAGAGGGTGTCTTGCAAGTATGCTCCGGGATCTGGTCCCTTGGTTCCGAGGGATCCTCCCCTTCACATGTTGTATCCTTTGTCCATAGTTGTGGAGGAGTTGAGCGGTATAGGCAGGGAGTGCCTCATGTTGAGAATGTCATTGAAGAGGCAGACTATGACATCTTTTGGAGGATGAAGGCTCAGGAGCCCATAGGTGCTGGCCAGGGAGGGTGAGGACCATGCACATCCCAGAGATTATCTGCTCCCCCGCACTCGCTTGGCATTCGAGGGCGTTGGTGGTTCTCGCCGACGGTTGACGATTCCCATTCCTGAGCACGCGAGGCCTCAATATAGAGTTGAACCCAGTGCTTCGGTGAGTATCTTGTTGCTTTTCTGAACTTGTAGTAGCATTCTGCAAATGTTGCATCTGTGCTGTACTTTCTGTCTTGTAGTATCTTTCAGCAAATGTTGCATCTGTGCTGTCCTGTTTGTCTTTTGATGGCTTTCCAGGTTTGCAGGTTTCTGGCCGTACCTACGATCAGGTTGTCAGACGTTTGGATGGGATGACTGGTTTTGCCAGGAGGCTTGTTAACTTCCTGCGGTGCAGTTCTCGGAGGAGTGCGGCTGTTCATGAGCCGATGCCTTCCAGACCGTCTGTTGCGAGAGATTCATCTGCTTCCACGGCTGGTGGTATAGATGCTGGGCAGGCTTTAGTCAGTTCTCTGGTGAGACAGCTGGATTTGGGGCTCGCCATTCTTCGTACTCGGGATTCGAGCATGGGGAGTCTTCAGGAGCACAGGCGCGGGGCTGTCACTCCTCGTATTCTGGATGGGATGACTTCATAGATTACATGTCTACCACGGATCCTGGTGCGGCGGTGCAGTATGCTGAGTGCTCGGATAACGAGCCAGACTCTGAGTAGCCCTGGTTGATATCTTTAGGTAGCTGTGTGTACTGCCTGTCTTAGACATTACTTTGCACTCGAGAGGCCCTTGTTCTGGGGCGAAACTTTGCACATTATTTATTATGATTGATGTTTTACTTTTGGCGTTAATGTAACCAGATAAGCAAGTAGGTTGATCAAAAATATATAATAACAGAACATGCATTTAATAACAAATTTGAACAGGCAAATGTATAGCTATTATGCACTGTTATTATTATTATTTGCACTATTGCACGAGCCCGGGATGGATTTGGCTTTGTATGGGGGATGGTTCACGGATTTTGGGTTGATATGGATATTGTGAGACAGATCTTGAAGGTGGCCCACTCAGAGCGTTCTCCACAAATTCTGGTTCTTTATTCCTCGGGACCATTTTTCGAATGTGACTGTTGTGGATTGGACCAAACAGTAGGTATTTCAAGAAGAGGGCTTTGAGCTGTTCTTTTATGTTGGGTATCCCTTTGAACGGGTATTCATGCTGAACTGCGGTGGCAACTGGTCCAGGTAGTGCAGTGATGTCGAGGAATGCTCCTCTTATCGGATTAACCCTGAGTCCTCTGAAACGCTTGAGGTTCTGTGCCAGCTTTCCCATCTTTTTTGTAGTCTCTGTACTAAATTCTCTTGTTCCTTTCTCATCTTCATCAGTTTCACTGTTGGTTTCCCCAGTTCCTTTCACATCTTCATCAGTTCTGCTGTCGGTTTCCCCAGTTCCTTTCTCATCTTCATCAGTTCTGATGTCGGTGCCTTTGACGAAGTAGCGAGCGAGGTCGAAGCTGTAAGGTTGAAGGTTGGGTTTGCCGTAGGAGGTTCCCGTTTTGCGGGCTGCTGCTTTGGTTCTTGCGAGCCTCTTGTTTTCCCTGATGTCAGCTGGTGTAGGCACATAACCGAGCCCCTGGACTATATTATGGTCCTTGACTTTGATGACTTGGCGTTGGCCTTGTAACCTCTTGCCAAGCCCCAGTCCTGGGATAATGTTCATGAGTTTCATCATCTTTATGGCAGAAGGGATTTTTTCGCAGAACAGTGGAAGGTCCACGCTGCATATTTGGATTTTGGAAGTTTCCATTGTGAATCCAGTTAATGCAATATCGTTGTCATGATTGATTTCCAACACTGGAATACCGTTGGTGCAGGTCCCTTCTGTGGTGACGCTATCACCGTAGACTGTTGTCAACTCGTTGCCTTGCATGAATTTGATATATTGGTGAAGGGTGGATGCCACACCATTTATTTGATGCATCCAAGGTCATCCCAGGATGGCTTTGAAAGTGATAGGAATGTTCAACACTTGAAATTCGGTAGGCATCATCCGTTTTCCGAACCAAATGTTTAAAGTAGCAACCTCGAGAACTGCAGGAAGTAGAATCGTAAGCTTTGACAGTGTGGACTGAAGGCTTCAAATCTGTGAAGGTGATGATGTTTCCATAGTGGATGTTGCTGACCATCTGGATTACTTCTTCTGGAGTTGCGTCCGCGGGGACCATGGTGCGGGCCAAACTTTCCTCCAGCTTGAGCTTGTGAGTGTATGAGGATGTGAGCAGAGACTAGAGGGAAATGTGTTGGGTTTTATGGGTCCATGCGCAGCGTAATAAGCATCTAAATAACACAAAACCCAAGCCCTAAGATCCGTTCTATACGATTAAATTGAATTCCTATGAGATAGAATTTACCAACCTTAATTTCTTTCCGGTCTTGAGCTATCGAACAATTTATCGGTGTGATTTTGAATCACAATCTTCTATCTTCAAAACCTTTGAACCTTCAGATTGCTTTGGACAATTTGAACTCTAGGCCTTGATCGTCGTACGAGCGAAGACCCTCTAGTAGTATCCACACGTTAGAATGAACCAAGAACGGTTCTTGAGAATTGCTATATTCTTAAACCTTAGGAAGAGATATTGAGAAACCTTTGTTGTGAATTTTTCTATTGAAAAATTCGGCTCGCTCTGATTAGGGTTTATAGACTTAATATTTATACTACATTAGTATAGGTATTTGTTTCCTAATCAAATTAGGAAACTGTCTGTCAAACCGCCTCAGGCATGAAGTGTCGCATGACCATACGAGTCTTCCGGTCAAGAAGTGTCGCACGACCATACAAGTCCTCTGGACAAGTTATGTCGCGCTACGACATATGTTGTCGCGCTACAACTTATGCCTGATGAGGAATTCTCACTATTCTTCCTTTGGTTTAACCAATTCATTCTAATTGTGTGTGACCCAATAGGATTATATTATGTTGGAAATGAGTCCGATCATATCGACCCTCATAAGACATAAGCGGACTCTAGCAAGCCATTATGTCTACCCAATTAATATAGCGTAAGAGTTCACATTTCCAATGGTACACTTCCATTTCCCCCTTTGTCTCACGATGTTATATTGAACACAAGTCATGGTCCTCGTCAACTTGTATTTGTTCAATGCTTTCTCGATCTTGAGTATAATGATAATACAATCCTATTGGGGTGTGGCCACACACTTTCATCATTATCACTCATCGAGGGGCCCAAGCAAAACATCTCTCTTTTGAGGGATAAATTCCATCTTGACTTATCATCCTTCCTATCATGAATTCGATCATGCCAAAGTTAGCCTTTATAAATATTGTGTTAAGATATCGTTTGACTAAAATCAAACATGACATTCATCATATGTAAGGTCATGATAGTCTCAGGTCTAGGGACTAAATGAAGTGACGATATGAGATTTAATTATGACATTTGACCATGACATAAATCTCATACGGGTCAAGTCCAGTCACTTGTTCTCTAACAAGTACCCATAATTTCAATGTGCATCTCTATGCATATAATCATCATATGATTATCCATTGACAATTATACTAATTATTCTCTTAATAATTAGGGACGGAGATTATTACAATAAATATGCAAAATGTATAATAATCTAATAATAAACTTAAACGATAAAGACGATACATAACGGTTTTAAGTTAAACATAAGTAAAGCCTAGGGCATTACACCAACAGTCTCCCACTTGCACTAGGCTCCATTTATGTATCGAATACTCATGGATCTAACATGACCATCATGCTTCTGCCTGTGCGAGGGTCTTTTGTAAGTGAATCCCTAATGTCATCATCGGTTGATACTTTGCATATTTTAACGTCTTCTCATTCTTTATGAATTCCTCGAAAAACGTCTAAGTGTGTGTTTGGATCGCTATTGTGAACTTGGTTCCATTGTTTGCACAAATGGCACCATAATTGTCACAACAAATTCCATCGATTAGTGATACTTGGAACATTTCCAAAATACTAATGAACTATTGATCCAAACTGTCTCTTTTAGCCACATCATGTGTTACTAAAACTCGGCCTTAGTAGTAGAATCGGCTACAATTTTCTGCTTGGAACTCTTTCAATCAAAACTGCACCTCTAATAAGCATAAACACAAATCCTAATTGCGATCTTAAATCAACTTTGTCAGTTTGGAAGCTAGCATCTATGTAACATTTACAACAAGACTATTTTCCAACCTTTCAAATACCAAGAACGTATCCTTAGTTCTTCTTAAGTACTTAAGGATCATCTTGACTGCCATCCAATGGTTCTCAACAGGATCAGATTGGTATCGACTCATCATGCTCAAAGCATATGAGACGTCGGGTCTAGCACAAGTCATGGCATACATGACAGATCCAAATGCCGAAGCATATAGAACATCATTCATTCCCCTTTTGCTCATCAGTTGTCATAAGACAATGAGTATTGCTAAGAGAAATACCATGACCCATTGACAAGCTACTCTTCTTAGACTCTTCTAAGAACCTTGTCAATGTGAATACTTTGACTCAAACCAATTTATCCTTTCTAGATCTATCTCTATAGATCTTGATGCCAAGGATGTGATCGTCTTTACCCATATCTTTCATTGAGAGTCTGATCATATCGACCCTCATAAGACATAAGCGGACTCTAGCAAGCCATTATGTCTACCCAATTAATATAGCGTAAGAGTTCACGTTTCCAATGGTACACTTCCATTTCTCCCTTTGTCTCACGATGTTTTATTGAACACAAGTCATGGTCCTCGTCAACTTGTATTTGTTCAATGCTTTCTCGATCTTGAGTATAATGATAATCCAATCCTATTGGGGTGT
The DNA here is from genome assembly GCA_022495995.1 of Adenophora triphylla var. japonica. Taxonomy (NCBI): domain Eukaryota; kingdom Viridiplantae; phylum Streptophyta; class Magnoliopsida; order Asterales; family Campanulaceae; genus Adenophora; species Adenophora triphylla. The sequence goes on along the minus strand of JAFEMH010001890.1, from coordinate 133,807 downwards.
GGCCACACACTTTCATCATTATCACTCATCGAGGGGCCCAAGCAAAACATCTCTCTTTTGAGGGACAAATTCCATCTTGACTTATCATCCTTCCCATCATGAATTCGATCATGCCAAAGTTAGCCTTTATAAATATTGTGTTAAGATATCGTTTGACTAAAATCAAACATGACTTTCATCATATGTAAGGTCATGATAGTCTCAGGTCTAGGGACTAAATGAAGTGACGATATGAGATTTAATTATGACATTTGACCATGACATAAATCTCATACGGGTCAAGTCCAGTCACTTGTTCTCTAACAAGTACCCATAATTTCAATGTGCATCTCTATGCATATAATCATCATATGATTATCCATTGACAATTATACTAATTATTCTCTTAATAATTAGGGACGGAGATTATTACAATAAATATGCAAAATGTATAATAATCTAATAATAAACTTAAATGATAAACACGATACATAACGGTTTTAAGTTAAACATAACTAAAGCCTAGGGCATTACACCAACAGTCTCCCACTTGCACTAGGCTCCATTTATGTATCGAATACTCATGGATCTAACATGACCATCATGCTTCTGCCTGTGCGAGGGTCTTTTGTAAGTGAATTCCTAATGTCATCATCGATTGATACTTTGCATATTTTAACGTCTTCTCATTCTTTATGAATTCCTCGAAAAACGTCTAAGTGTGTCTTTGGATCGCTGTTGTGAACTTGGTTCCATTGTTTGCACAAATGGCACCATAATTGTCACAACAAATTCCATCGATTAGTGATACTTGGAACATTTCCAAAATACTAATGAACTATTGATCCAAAATGCCTCTTTTAGCCACATCATGTGTTACTAAAACTCGGCCTTAGTAGTAGAATCGGCTACAATTTTCTGCTTGGAACTCTTCCAATCAAAACTGCACCTCTAATAAGCATAAACACAAATCCTAATTGCGATCTTAAATCAACTTTGTCAGTTTGGAAGCTAGCATCTATGTAACATTTACAACAAGACTATTTTCCAACCTTTCAAATACCAAGAACGTATCCTTAGTTCTTCTTAAGTACTTAAGGATCATCTTGACTGCCATCCAATGGTTCTCAACAGGATCAGATTGGTATCGACTCATCATGCTCAAAGCATATGAGACGTCGGGTCTAGCACAAGTCATGGCATACATGACAGATCCAAATGCCGAAGCATATAGAACTTCATTCATTCCCCTTTTGCTCATCAGTTGTCATAAGACAATGAGTATTGCTAAGAGAAATACCATGACCCATTGACAAGCTACTCTTCTTAGACTCTTCTAAGAACCTTGTCAATGTGAATACTTTGACTCAAACCAATTTATCCTTTCTAGATCTATCTCTATAGATCTTGATGCCAAGGATGTGATCGGCTTTACCCATATCTTTCACTGAGAAACCTTTCCTTGACCAAGACTTGACAGTCTTAAGTGTCGGAACTTGTTTTTCCAATGAGTAAGATATCATTGTAATAAAACGATAGAAATAATACTACGCTCCCACTGAATTTCGTGTATACACAAGGTTCATCTTCATACTTGATGAAGTCAAACTTTTGACCGATTCGTCAAAGTGAAGATTCCAATTCCTTGAAGCTTGCTTCAACCCATCTTATGGATCTTTGCAACATGCATACTTTATTAGATTTTCTTGGATCGACAAAACTCTCGGGTTGTGTACTATACACATCCTTAAGAAAGTCATTTGACATCCATTTGTCATATCACATAGTGTAAGTACCCAAATCCGGATCGTCCAAATCCGTCAGAAAGTTAACCGAAATCCGTTAACTGGCCCGCTCCAGGTTAACCGGAACTCGTTAAACTCCCCGTTGCTGTGCCAACGAGATGTCCCGGGACTGCCCCGTGCATCCCGGCGTCGAACCGTACTTAACACGTGTCATCACACGTAAAAGCATGGCTTTCCCTGAAAAACGCATTTTCCGGCACTTTCCGGGGGCGTTTTGGACATTTCCCGGACTGTTATTTTAAAAAACGGACAAAACCGGGACCGGGGAACAAATTCCCATGAAGCTGGTGACTCAGAGGGGCACGTGGCAGCCATGCCACCTCCCTCTAGTCACCCTTCAATCAATTTCAAAGGGAAAAGACCAAAATGCCCCTGGTTTGCAAGCCAAGTCCGGCCGGACTCACTGTGCACATTTTCTGAAATTGCCAGCAAGTCCTTCAAATTCTCAAAATACCACAAAACCCCCTGGATTCAGGCCAAGTCCGTCCGGACTCCTACTACAAATTTCACCTATAAATAGAAATGGCTGTCAAAGCCAAATAGATAGAATTTTTACCCCAAAATTTCACCACCCCCACGGTCCAAACTTGTTTTCACCCCTCCCGAGCCCCGTTCTGTCTCGATTCGCGTGAAACCTTCATATTTCAATCAAATACGCCCCCTTTCAACTTCGAAACAACCTTTCGAATCACTTTCCGTGTCCCGTACACACCTTCCGAGCCAAAGGAGTCGACCCTAGCCATAGGTATAACTCCCTCTCTCTAAATCTCCCGTTTCGTCTCGGTTTACGCGCCAGTCGCTATAACCGTTTCGAACGTCGTTATCGAAATGTAGACGCCTCCGTCTAACGGGGTCCGATACGTTTTAGCCCCTCGATCCTCTTCTCTTTCCGTAAGAGAAGTAATCACGGGTTAAAACGGCGTTCCGACCCCGTTCCTTTTACTTTTTATGTCATTTACCATTCCGGATCGATCGATCCGTTGATCGTCATTTACAATTCCGAGCCGTTTGGCCTCGTTGATCGTCATTTACAATTCCGAGCCGTTTGGCCTCGTTGATCGTCATTTACAATTCCGAGCCATTTGGCCTCGTCGATCGTCATTTACGATTCCGGATCGTTTGATTCCGTTGACACTGCTTTAAATATTGTCATTTACAAAGTCCGATCCGTTTGGATTGTGATAGTATTTACTTTTCAAAGTCCGAGTCGCAACCCGATTCGTTGATCACATGTCATTTAATACGCATTTTTCCCGTAAAAATCGTTAACAATGTAATGCCCGGTTCAAAACCGGAGTTCGTCCGTCGAACTCTCTTTCAAAACGCGCGAAATGATGTTCGGCCTCCGAACGCTCATCTTCAAACTCAAAGCCGCCATTTGACACTTAAAATCATTTAATACGCATTTTTCCCGTAAAAATCGTTAACAATGACTCGCACGGCTCAAAATCGACGTTTGCCACGCAAACGCTCATTTCAACTCAAAATCGACGTTTGCCACGCAAACGCTCATTTCAAACTCAAACCGACGTTTGTCATTCAAACGCTCGTCTTTTCAAAAGTTACCTAATCAACATTTGTCATTCAAACCAAGATTAAGCTTGTCATTCAAGCCCCCCATTTCAAAAGACACACACACACACACACACGATTTCGAGAAAGGTAGAAAGACTCGTCATGCGAGGCGTTTCGGGCGATCTCGTAATACTCTACCCGAAACGTAACCTGACCTCCGAACCTAACAATCTCTGGTACTAAAAGCTTTTTACTCATTTTTGCTGCCAATAAAAATGATCCCCGTTTTCAAAAGCCTTTTCCTAAGTTTTTGCTACCAATAAAAACGACACCTTTTCACAAATAGCCGTTTCTCAACGTTTTGGGCTCAAAATACAAAAACCGCGTGGCGACTCCTCATTTTGTTCCTTCCCATGAAGCGAGGTCTCAGACACCAACCCCTCCGCGAAAGACAACCGCCTTTTCCGCGCCCCCCGCCCGCGCGCGAAAAAGATCGGGTAATTTCACATTGTCATAATATGCGATCATGGCAATTTGAAATTCTAATAGACTTCGACATTGTAACTGGCGAAAAGGTTTCAGCATAGTTAACACTATGAATTCGCCTAAATCCCTTTCCTACAATCCTTAGTCATGAAAGTATACACCTTCCCATCCATGTCGGTCTTGAAGACTTACTTGCATCCCTTTAGTTTTTACACCTTCAGGTAGCCCAATCAAGTTCCAAACTTGATAATCAAACATGGATTGCAATTCGGAATCCATGGTTCCTAACCATTTATCCAAATTAGGAGAGGACATCGCTTCTTGATAGCAAGTAGGATCATCATTCTCAATGACTTCCACTTCATCACTTTCCGCAACGAGTAATCACTATTTCTTGAGTTCGGATCGTGACCTATCCAATCTACGATGGACTTGTGCATCTTGAACCGGTTCCACAACTCCTTGTGAACTTGGTTCCGTCTCTACTCTTGGTTCCATATTATTTTCGGGTTCTTGAATTTCTTCAAGGATTAATTTTACTCCCACTAGATTCTTTATTGAGAAACTATTTCTCAAGAAACAAATCGTATAGAGCAACAAACATTTTGTTCTCTTTGCGGTTGTAAGATTAATTTCCGAAAATAACCTTGTCAGATTTGGTGCTAACTTATAAGAGACAAGTCTCTTTTCATAAGATTCGCAACCCCAAATCTTCATGAAAGACAAACTAAGTTTTCTTCCATGCCACATTTCATGTGGGGCCTTAGGAACCGATTTAGTAAGGACTCGATTCAGTGTAACCGCATTATTTCTAATGCATATTCTCAAAAGGAAATAGGAAATAGGAAAGTCTAATTGACCTATCATCGAACGAACCATGCCCTACAAGGTTCAATTCCTCCTCTCAGACACACCATACAATGTGGTGTTTCGGTTGGAGTCAACTCTGAAACGATTTCATAGTTTTGAGATGATTGTCAAATTCTTGGCTCAAATATCCATCACCTCGATCTAATCGAAGTGCTTGATAGTTTTGCCAAGTTGTTTTGTACTTCATCTTGAAATGTTCGAAACATCTCAATTGATTCACCTTTGGACTTCATCAGATAGACATAGTCATATCTAGATAAGTCTTTAGTGAAATGTGATGAAATACCGAAGTCTTCCCCTAGGAATGCTACTTAACAGTCCATATACATCTCATGTATAATGACCAATAAGTCACTAGCTCTCCACTACTCTTTAGTGTAGGGTGGTTTGGTCAATAATCTCAATAAACAAGATCCACATTCCTCAAATGATTCCGAGTCATATGAGTCTAAAAAGTCCATGTTAATGGAGTTTAGATATATGTTTCTTATTTATTTGACAAAGCCGGCAGTGCCATATGAACGCGTTATTCATATTATTCGGTTCAGATTTTCCATTCATATTATAGATATCTTCAATATTATTTTGTTTCTTAACAACAAGGATATGAAGACCATTCAATGACATATGCAATACAATAAGGCATATCATTAAATAAAAATAAAACTTCTTATTCTCAATAAGAAAATTATATCCTTCATCATCCATATAAGAAACGAAAATAATACTTCTACTCAAATCCGGAACGTAGTCATACTTGTTCAAAACAAGTACTACTCCACAAGGTAAAGTGACTTCATAAGTCCCTATGGTTAATGTAGCAACTATTGCTCCATTCCCACACATAGGTTTAATTTACCTTCTTTGAGTAGTTTTCTATTCTTTGTTCCTTGCACATTTAAACAAATGTACGATTCAATCCGGTATCATATATCCAAGAACAAGAAGTCGAAAGGAAAATATCTATCACATAGATACTTGAAGTAGTAGCAATCATATTGGCCTTCTTCACCTTTTAGGCCTTCCTAATAAGCCTTGCAACTTTGCTTCCAATGAACAATCTCATTGCAATGGTAGCAAACTGCATCCTTTTGAGACACTTTGGGTTTAGCCTCTTCGGCTTTGACAACTTTTGTCCTAGGTTTAGCAACCTTTGCTTTTCCTACTTTTCCTTCCCTTTTGAACCCCTTTATTGTGTTAACCATCAACACACTTGCGGATTGCTCCTTTTGCATCTCATGCATTAAGAGCCTTCACCACAACATACATCTTTTTCCTAGCTTGCACTTGGAACATTTCCTTTGTGCGTTGTGCTTAGAACAAAAGTAACTTCCATGTGTTCAAGGTTCATCATAGGAGCCTTTAAACATGGTGGCAAGTATAAGGCAAGCAATGCTATTAGGATCTTCTTAAAGTCCACATTATTCCCTCAAATTCGGGAAAACCAAAACTTTGGATTTCATGGAAGGTCCGTACGGACCTTCTTACACAAATCTGAGGACTATAAATAGAGGGCTCCCCCTCTCGAAATTTTCACACCTCCCTCTTCTCTTCTCTCCCTAAGCCTTTAGGCTCCCTCTCTAAGACCCCTCGGGGCACTCCCGGTCCCTTTCGGTTCCTCCCGAGGCCTTCCGAGCCCCCTTGTGGTGCTCCGAAGCCTTTCCGACCGCTCCCGCAACGCTCCCGCGCTGCCCCGAGGTACTCTCGAGGTACTCTGAGGCCCCTCGTGGTACTCCGAGGCCTTGCCTGGTCTTTCCCGAGGCGTCCCGACCCTTTTCGAGCCAAACCGACGATCCCGACGCACGCCGGAACTCTGCCCGAACGCAACCGACGATCCTAACGCACGCCGAACCTCTACCCGAACGATCCCTGTGATCCCAATGCATGCCGAAACTCTGCCCGAGTGCACACTTGACAATCCCGAGGCACGCCGAAGCTCTGTCCGCAGACAACCGACACATCCCGAAGCAATCCCGGTCCGTCCCGGAACACTATTCCATCCTCAAACACTATTCTCCAGTGGAAGGCAGACACGAACCAACGTTGGTAAGGCTTCCTTTCTATACTATTTCAATACATTTCAATACGCATTGTACAATGTAGACATCCAATACAACATGCATTTTTAAAAGCACACACACACACAACAGTTAAAGAAAGAATAAGGGATATCGAAAGACTCATTTTTACGAGGCGACTCGGGTGAGCTCTAATATTCTAATATTCTCTTCCCGAGGAGTAACCTGACCTCCGATCTCAAAAATTTCATCACACAAAAACAGTTTCTTATTATTTTAAACTGATGCCTTTTCTCAATGTTTTGGGCTTAATCAAAACGGCGTGGCGACTCTACAAAGCAAAACACAGCGAGACACCTCCACCAACAACGCTGCAAAGCGAAATGCCAGATGCCAGGGCGCGATTGCGCTGCCTCTCGGATCCGGATAATTTCAGTTGGCGACTCCGCTGGGGACATTTTGTTTTAAAAACTTTTAAACAAAACAAAAGATTTTTAAAACAATGATGAGGGTCAAACTTTCATTTTACCCCTTTCTTTAACTGTTGTGTGTGTGTGCATGTGCTATACCTTTTTTATCTTACAAAAAAATAAAAATACAAAAAAAAGCATCAATATACATCTGTGTACATATATTTAAAATTCTTCAAAAACTTCTGTTTTACTCAGAAAAAGAATTTTAGAGACCGCACACTACTCGCACTGCTGCCTCGGTACACCGCACGCTACTAGCACTGCTGCCTCGGTACACCGCACGCTACGCGCACTGCTGCCTCGGATACACTGCACACTACAACCCTCAACCCGGGGTGGTCTCAGTTGCAGTCCGCTTGGTCTTCCTAGGCCTCTTGGATGCGCACGGGATCATTCCAAACATCCCATCCTAGCCAAGCGTCAACCCTGCACGTTTGAGTCTTGAGTCACACTCTGTCTAGACTCGGTTGGTTTTTACCCAGTCCGTGTCATACAGCCTGGATACATATCCCATGCCGGCCATTTTTTGAGTCGAAGCTCGGAACTCAAGATCCCTTTCGCAAGCAAAGCGATGAAAGGTCATGCTAAAATCTTGACCCGATCTTGATTTTTCGAAGCTACACCCAGACGATGTTCCGTCCTGGATATACATCCATGCCCACATGACACCATGTCATCAAGCCTTTAATACGTCAGCCATGACGATATGACCCAGACAACGCCTAACGTCACAGATCCCTTGCACAAGCAAGGTTAAGAGAGGTCATGCCAAACTCTTGACCCGATCTTGACTCAGGTGCCGGCTCGGCTCACTATTCACATGGCTAACGCATTAAAACGAACATGACAGGCTCGGTCCTTAGGTTCGATTTTTCTTTTAGGCCGGTGGAAACCGCTTGCCCTATAGGACCCTCGCCCGGGGCTGTCCACCCCGGGATGTCGAAATACAGGTGCAAAATAAGGGGCTTATAGCCGCACAGATGGTCTCCACTGACCCAGGATCTAGCATAGTTGCGAAAAAGAAGAGCGATCTTTTCCAACCTACCTAGGATTCTGAGAAAACACTGTTTTAAGTAAATTAAAACAACAAAAAAAATAATAATAATAAAAGCGGAAATCGCATGTCACGTGAGCTTTCTCCCTTTTATCCCAAAAGGCCTTCCCGTGTCTAAACCTTACCCGTCACCCCCTCCAGCGAACCGAGAGTGTTTGAGAGTACCCAGGAGCCGCCTTTTCAGTATTGAGGTCACAAGGTCCGATAGCCCTTTCGGTTCAGCGGTCCGAACAGTCCGCTACTCCCCCATGGCGGGATCAACAGATAACAGTGAGGGAAACGGAACCCCGCCCCCAGGAAATTTCCAAACGATGGAAGAAGTTTGGCAAGCTTTCAAGGCTCTCGAGAAATGCCAAGAAGAGCAGCAGGCTTGGATCGAATATGCCATGCACCGTCTCAGAACCGTCGCGGTTCCCCAACCTGATGGGACCTTCGTTCTCATAGAAGACGAAGAAATACCTGCTCCCCCGGGTCCTCAAAGCTATCAGCAGGTCCCACCTCTGCCAAGCCACAGAAACCTAGCAATGCAAAATAGCTCCCGCTCAGAGCTTAACTCGGGCCTCAGTCAAGCGGCTCCGATCTGTCAATCTCAGCACAATCTATTTTCCGGCCCTGCTCTGCAAACTCAATATCACCAGCACACCTATGGGCCCGCTCCCTCAGGTCCTAACACCTCTCAATATCCTCTGGAATTCAATCATGTGCCTCTGTATGAGCCCCGCGGTCACAACTTGAAATCCCAATGTTTACCAGGGACAGACATCCCAAGCGGATATCCCAACATTTCAAACCTTCCACCCGCTGGACTGCCACTTGGGGCTAATGAAACATTTCCCCAATTCCCAAACACAACCCTTAGCAGTCCGGGCAATCACGCCCCCAATTTCAATAATCCAGGATACGGGTTGGTATACGCCCAACTGCCTCCCCGAGACTCCCGAATGGCGATCCCATCAGCTAATCCACCTCCATCTTCGGTCTCTATCCCAGAAAACGGCAGCTTGCCTCTGCCTACTGACCCCCATATGGCTTGGTTGGTAGAACATGCAAAGGAGATACAAGGGAAGAGTTTTCATAAGCAAAAGGAAAAAGGTTACCAAACACCTCCAAACGAGAAGAAAGAGGTTACTAGAGCAGTTCGTTACATCCAAAATGGAGTCCAAGTAAGTCGCGACCAAACACCCCCGAGGAACAACAAACCCCCTCGCATACCGCAGTTCTAGCATTTCGATAACCTCAGGATGCCCTTGAGCCAAGTCCTCGGGACACTAGTAAAGAGGAACATTCTCAAACCCCTTGAGAATTTCCTACCAAAGACTCGCAAGCCTAACATGGACATGAGCAAACACTGTGCCTTCCACAACTACCCCGGTCACACAACCGACAATTGCTTCGTGCTAAAATAAGTGGTCCAAGGGCTAATCGAAGAGGGAAAATTGGAACGCCCCCGCTGTCCCAACACAGTCGGAAACCCTTTCCCTGGAAATGACGGGGTAAGCATGGTGGATAAGTCCTCGGCAAATTCCCGTGATGATTAGGGACGTGAAGACGAAACCTGGGGCTTCCGCAATGAAGAATTCGGAAGAAAGAATCCAAGAATGGTTATTCCCCAACATTCATTTCCGGAATCAGGGCACACCAAGGGATGGATCGAGCCCTCCCCGGAGATAAGGCAGTTCGAGATAGGCCGAGCAAGTGGCAGCATAAAAAATGGCGTAACTTTCACAAACGCGGACCCACAGCCAGCAAGAAGAGACAGGACGAGAAGCTTGGACTAACCCCCCGTCTCCTAGAGTCTATCTTCAAAAATAAAAGACCCTGAGTCTGTCGTATTTAAGTTCGAGTCTCTCGAGTCGTCTGACGGCCTTACGCCTAAAGATTATGCGTTTGTAACATAAACCGCGCTTCCTTATGCTTTGAATAAATGATCGACCTTTCTGAGTATCCCCTCATTGCCACTTTAACAAATGATAAATTAACTAATCCAAAACAGTCAATAATGATTCACTTGATAAAGACGCAGACACATTAATGAACAATGCATTAAACAAATCTTTAAGCATGTTGTCAAACGAAAGGAAAATCGGGCCCAAGCTGCCGAGAATGTTCTAACCAAAATGAATTTGGGAACTGCTGAAGAGCCCACAGAGACGCAAATCAGAAAATGCTATGTCGATACTTTGCCCAAAGAATATCGAGTCTTCTTCTCCCCCCTCTACACTCTAAAAAAAACACAAAAAAAATCGTACATTCAATCTCGTAGGTTCTAGTACTTTTCTCAAGTCCTCCTTGGACATTGTAATTAAGTTTTCAATTTTCCATACATAAGTCTTCTTTCTTTTCTTGCTAGGCTTGAGACATTATTTTGCACCCCACATTACATTTTAATGAAATGGTTTTGTTCTATGTGATCACTTGCATTGCTCAACAAGTAATTCCACAAATGATTAATGCTTTGATTAATTGGTGTGAGTAAGTCAATCGATAACTCCTCATCCACCTTACCATACCCCATACAAAGGCCTCCAGCAAGCCATACACTTTCCAAAACATGTCCCCACCATCACCTTGACCAAGTCAACGACAGAGGCAACATCAAAGGACAACAACAGGTCACTCAGCATCAAAAGATTGACCCCATGTCGACAACAACCTAGGGGCTTGCCTTCGTCCTCCTGCGCATCAAGAAAGTTCAAGCAAAGACTTGCCTTCGCCCTCATATGCTTCAAAAAAAAAAGCTCAAGCAGAAGCTACAAAAAAAAGCTCAAGCAGAAGCTACAAAAAAAAAAAAGCTCAAGCAGAAGCTACAAAAAAAAAGCTCAAGCAGAAGCTACAAAAAAAAAAGCTCAAGCAGAAGCTACAAAAAAAAAGAGCTCAAGCAGAAGCTTCACAAAAATAAATGAGGTCAAGGACCCAGAGCCAATGATCAAGAAGCAATGGATTCATTGAAACTGCCATCAAATACGACTTGTCAAGGAATCACCTCAAGGCCCGCACCTCATCATTCAACCTTTCGAGCCTTTTCGCCAAAGGCCGCGCAAATATTCATGCCTTGGCCCCAAAGCCAAAAACAGTTCAACCCCGAACTACGTCGACCTAAGCTCCTTGTCTCAAGGGGAACGTAGGCAACCAGAAATGGTCCGGTCATAAACACATACAAATCCACAAACCCGGTCTCATCAATGACCTCTCCTATACACAAACCTTCTTTCACACCAGACCAACTCGATCCTTGATACCGGTTGACTTTCTCCTCGTGATTAATCAAAGCATATCAGGTTTAATTGTTGAATAACCCGAACATCAACAAAGGGTTTCAAGCAAACATGTGATCAATGTGAACAAATCAAGTTTTCAGATGTCTCGACAAGTCTTCTTTTTCTACAAAATAGGAAAATAGAGCTAAACACTGATTTTCTGTCAGCAAGGGCTTCCATACACTTTTACAAGCTTTTCAAGGCTCATACTCTCTCAAAAGAGTCAAACCCAAAAGCATTTCTTTTGTGCCTACATCAAATAAAGCATTCACACAAAAGGGGACCCGTTCCCACCTTTTCAAAAATAAATACACCCTTGTGAGTGTACATTACGAGTCATTTCTCCCACAAAAGAGAGTCGAACTACGTAGACCTGAGCCCCTCAAGGGGAACGTAGGCAGCCTTTATTGGTTCGGTCTAAGGAATACACAAAATTCCAAAAATTGACGCCACCAAGGCTCAAGCAAGAAGCAAGCAAGAGATTTTGCATCTCGACAAAGCTTTAAAAGTAAATCACAAATCATCACAGTTAAAACACTTCTTGATGAGTTCAAGCACGGTCTACTCTCAAACTCACAACATGCTAAAAGACAACTTAAAACATTTAACAATCAATGTGTCTTCAATGACGATGAATGGATACTCAGTGTTTCAGATGGTCATTCCATGCTACTCGCGTTTGGCCCTTCATCACTCTTTCCTTTCTTCCCTCGTCCCCAACGAGTCTTCTTTCATTCCACATGAGCGAGTTCTGTCTCCCTCATTTCGAGATCAGAAGTCCTCCTAGTCGTGTCAAACGAACCAGTCACTCTCAGAGCATCGTTCACCCGTGCCTCGACTCAGATCTCCTCCCTACAAGTATGCAAAAGGGGACCTCTCCCCGCCAGTCTGTCAACTCGAGTCCCGTAGTCGAACAAAGCGTCTCCCATGACATCCTGAGGGTTAGACCAGGCTTCTGCGCTCCTAAAGTCGCAGCTGAAATGGCAATCTTGCCCCGGAATTGCCTCGCGCCTGCTCCCCAAAACCACTTGGGACTGCCCAACAGGCTGCTCATCCAGGTACTCGGTGGTCAACACAATACTCTCACGACGTCGAAGGAGTACCACAGGAGGGAAAGCGGAATACTTTCATACCCTCAGAAAATACAGAAAGGCATCTGGAGCTGTCATCCAGAAGGAGGCTACCTTCATGGTGGCAATACCTTCCTGCCCAAAGAAAGGCTCTGCCTCATCCCGAACTGCCTGGAAATAAGCGATGAAAGAGGACCATGACAAACCCAGAATTCTGACAACATAGGAACCTTCCTAACATGCCCTCCTAGTCTCAATCCCCCAAAGGGAAACCCACCATCGGATCTGATGCGTACCAAGATGTACCATCCATCTCTCCCAAGCAGACTGATCCATGTCCAAGACAAGAGGTCGCCGAGCAAACGTCCACAGTCTGAAGGATGTCGAAAGCACAAGGATAGCTTCAAGCCTCTCTCGCAACCACGAAGTGACCAAAGCAGGGGCTTCCCCCACGCATGAACCGGTCCCCCCTCGCCAAGAGATCTATGTCGTGGAAAGTCTCCCCCTAAACTAAGGGAACGATGTACTCACCGGCCCGACAATGGCCTGCCACATCCAACAGAGCACCGTCACATATCCTGAGTTAGATAACCCCGAAAAGAGTGGCTATCAAGCACAAAGCGAACGCGTCCCAGGAGACATCACTCCCGCCACTGCTCATGAAACTGTCAAAGCTGCTTCAGCCCCCAACTGCTCAGAAAACCTGTCAAAGCTGCCTCAGCCTCCACTAACCACAAATGCATTCCCAGCTCATGCGACATGCATAAAAATAATAATAAGCTAGCAACAATTCCTAGGTCAATCCCGGGAATCACAAATACGTCATTACATCTTAAAATAAAATACTTTACTGTGCAAATACAAGTGTTTTATTACAGGTACAAAATGTTTGTTGCTCTACAAAACAAAAAAAAACAACGGAAAGAGGGAAAGCAAAAGAGCCCTAATCCGACTCATCATCATCATCATCCACAAGCGAGAAATTCGGCATCTCGGCGCCTTCGCCAGCCACCTCATCACCCTCAGTGAACTCAACACCTTCCAAGGGTAACGATTCCCTCCGTCTCTCTCTCTCTCATTTACTTGCTCCTTGCATAATTATGTTCCTCCACCTGATAATTGAGCTCCATTCGCTTTAATTATCAGGTGGCAATTGCCATCTCTCTATTTAACGTTGTTTTGCTTTAATTGATTGATTGTTCATGAGGTGATCTATTGGATTGGTTGCCTAAATGGCCAAGGGAGTGTGGATCTCCCTATATCCACATCTCCTTGGTCAATATATTGTTGATTCATGTTGTCCTGAGTTGATTTGGTATAATTGCTGGATCTGGATTGGCATCCGTTGTTTCTGATTTCAAAGGTGTAAAGTTCCTACAGACGGCAAACATGTGTCACGCGACACAATTGGACACGAGGAATCCTGTGTCACGCGACACAAGTAGACCTCTGCAGAGAGACTGTTATTTCAGTTGTAATTTGTTTCTCTAGTTTGCTTGTCACTCAAGGTCGAGTGTAGATCCTTAATATCTACATTCACAGGAAGTGACCGTGCTGATCTTTGTGTTTTGTGATCATCTGTTGTTGCTGTAATCTGAGCATTGTAAAACCTATGCTATGTGGTTTGTTGTGTCACACGACACAACTGACTTCTCAAGTCCTGTGTCGCGACACGATGAGTCCTATGCAGCAGGTTCAGTTTCAGTTGTAAGTTATTCGTAGCATTGTAAAGTGGGATGTGGCCTCCCACAGTAAATGGCTCACAAGTTGTAATCCCTTTGTCGAGTAATAAAACAAAGCATTTCCATGCATTTTCTACATATCTTGTCATACACACTTTGCACACACTTTTGAATGAATTAGATGTTGAACATAGAAAGACTCATCTACGGACGAGGACAAACCCTCACCCTGAGCACTCGATGGAGGGAAGAACTGGTGAAAGGTTCGCGACCTCCGGCCCTCTGAAAAAGTCCCCGCATCATAGCTATGCCGCTCTCGAACCGGCACCTCAGGTTGTGGCTCTGCCTCAGCACTCGAAGAAGGAGTATCCACAGACCACCTCGAAGGCATTGGCTCGAAAGAGCTGTACTCTGCGAAGACCCACAGGGCATCCTCCTCAAGAGCTTCTTCGTGAAAGCCCTTAGCCCCACGTATCGGCGAGTAAGCACATCAACGGTTCGCCCCGAGACCTGCACAACAAACAACAAAGGAAATGCTTAGCAAAAGAGATACAAAATATACTCGACAAAAGAGAGAACTACAGAATAAGATGCCAAGAAGGAAAAGAGTAAACACACTTACCACAGCATCTAGATCGACCCGGTAGGCAGCAGGAGCCTGCTCTGGGATTGGCACCGATACCCTCCTCCTAGAATCCCCACGGACATAGGTATAGTCCGGCCCAGGCACCGGGACATCCTGAGGATGCGACGAACCAGTTCACCTCTCTTTCGCCAACACTTAAGGCATCCTCAACTTTCGCCTGATGAAGGCCGCGTACTCCTCGCCCTCCAAGACGAACTCCTCGGCACCCACGCCAGCTCGGTACCTCTCAAACTTAAAACCGTCCATCTCAGCGGGGCTCAACATGTGGAATGGCGGATCCCTCAGAGTAATAGGGGGAATACCAGCGCCATGCTGCCAGAAAACTCTCTCCCCCAAGTACATGGAGTCGCAAGTGAGGCCCCGCAGAAGCTTCCTCTGTCGCGTCATCTAGGGGGCACCCTCCAGCTCATCCCAGCCATACCGAGACCAAGGGTACAACTGGCACCCATCCGGGCTACCCCTCTCCAGAAATCGCTGCACATCCACGTATGTGACAGTGATCTTCCCCCGTCATGCCAGTCACACAGTTGGCACCGGAAGATCTCGAAGCACCACACCTGCCATAAAAAGGAGATAATGCTCAGAAAAGGAAAAAGAAAAAGAAGAAGGAGAAATGATGAAGTGCTAAACTACAAAAGCAATAAACTCATACCTCCAGCGTGAAGTCGAGGCATCCCAGGGAGTTGACCGCACCACGGCTGAATTTGTCCAAGGCAAAGTAGAGCTCGGCCAAGCCCGCCTCTCCCCAGGAAATATCACAAACCCTCCCCAAATCCACCAGACTCTCGAGTAGAGGGAAAAGAGCAGTGGAAGAGTGATTTGAGAACAAAGTCTCGAAAATGGCAAACCATAGAAATGAGCGTGCCAGCTGCTCCGCCGACATTACCCCAGTATCCCGACGATACTCCCCAATGTTGGCCGTAATCAGTGCCTCCACCTCATGATACAACATGTTCAAGCCCTTAAGGAGCCAAGGCGCAAAACCCAGCAGCTCGGTCAGGCGCTCATCGGATATCCGGTCCCGCCATGTCACCGACTCCCCCTCAAAGGAAAGCTCGGTGATGGTAGCAAAATCCGTGGGAGTCACCGTTGTCTCCCCCCAACTGAAGTGGAAGGCGTGCGTAGTATCCCACCAATACTCAGACAAGGCCAGAAAAATGCCTTTGTTCTTCTGAGTCTCTGCTAACCCGGCCATGTTCTCCACGAACACGTTCAGCCCAGAAGCAATAACTAGCCTCCGTGGGCTAGGTCTCCCATCCTGGGAGATATCGGGCATGTTCCTCCATACCTCAGTCACGGCCTCAAAGGACCCCCGTGACTTCATCTTTTTCACCTTCCCAGACGAAGGCACCTCATCCTACAGGTAAGCACAGCAAAGGTACGTCAATAACGATACTTAACACAAAGACAAAAATGATGACACGTATCATTTACAAACACAAAAGTCCATACCAACACGGCAATTTCACACAAAAGACCGTACCAACACGGCACACATTTACAAACACAAAAGTTCGTCCCAACACGGCATGTTTTACAACACAATATTTCAACAAAGGGATCCATCCCCACACATATTTTTTTCATCACAACGGTCCATCCCTACACAAAATATTTTTCTAAGGGATCCCCCCATACACACATTTTCAATAAAAGGGTCCATCCTCACACACAAATTTTTCAAAAGGGTCCGTCCCCACATACAAATTTTACAAGGGTCTGTCCCTACACAAAACATTTTCCAAAGGACCCGTCCCTACACACACATTTTTCAACAAAAGGATCCGTCCCTACACAACAAAATTTTCAACAAAGGATTCGTCCCTACACAAAACATTTTCCAAGGGATCCGTCCCTACACGACACATTTTCAATAAGGGTCTGTCCCAAACACGACACATTTCAAACAAAAGTCCGTCACAAAAACATGGCACATTTCAAACAAAATCCCCACAAAAAGTCCATTCCTACACGACAATTTTCATACCAAAAAAGAAAATATCAAACAAGGCACAAACGCCTCCCACTCAAGGCACAAATGCCTCCCAAAAGCAAACTCAAGGCACGAATGCCTCCCAAAATAGCAAACAAGGCACAAACGCCTCCCAAAAGCTAACTCAAGGCACGAACGCCTCCCAAAATATCAAACAAGGCACAAACGCCTCCCACTCAAGGCACACACGCCTCCCAAAAGAAAACTAAAGGCACGAATGCCTCCTAAAAGCAAACTCAAGGCACAAACGCCTTCACCACACTTAGGTACGAACGCCTTCATCACACTTAGGTGCAAACGCCTCCATCTCACTTAGGTACAAACGCCTTAACCAAACAAGGCATGAACGCCTTCCTCTCAAGGTACAAACACTTTCATCCCCATCAGAGACACCACCACGTCCTCATACACCACAAACTATACTTTTCGTAAGATTAGCCATCTTTAGTAAGATCACCCATCTTTTAGTAAGATTACACATCTTTGAGTAAGATTACATATCTTTTAGTAAGATTACCTACCTTTTCATAAGATTAGCCATCGTTTAGTGAGATTACCCATCTTTTAGTTAGATTACACATCTTTTAGTAAGATTACATATCTTTTAGTAAGATTACCTACCTTTTCATAAGAATGGCCATCTTTTAGTAAGATTACAGGTCTTTTCGTAAGATTACCAAATATTTTCGTAAGATTAGCCATCCCTCATGTAAGATAGACCCCTTCAAATCACATCTCACCCACGAACTACGATCATGCTTGATTCCCATTTGGGATACGTAGGAATCCTACTAAAGGGTCCAGTCATTCGACCCATGCGATCACCTTAGGACACCACCACATCCTCACTACTCTATCTCAGTCAGAGGCACCACCACGTCCTCATACACGACAAACTCACCTCACACACGAACTACGATCAGGCTTGATTCCCATTCGGGATATGTAGGAATCCTACCAAAGGGTCCAGCCATCCAACCCAACAGATCACCTCAGGATACCACCACATCCACAGCTGATGACCAACACAGTCATCTTCTCTCTCCCAACCCAAGCGGTCACCTAAGGACACCACCACGTCCACAACCGATGACCAACACGGTCATCTTCTCTCTCCCAACCCAAGCGATCACCTCAGGACAGCACCACATCTACAGCAGATGACTAACACGGTCATTTTCTCTCTCCCAATGAGCAGTCCAGACTGGGACCCTTTTCTTTATCGATGACCCCACTTCCTTCATAAGTGACGTCACTGAAGGGCTTCTGTAAGTAACCCAATCTGAATTGCTCTCCACCCGAGCATACGGGAACCACCGAGGACTCACGCATTTGTGATCCTAAAGACCCTTAACATCCAAAAGGTCCAAAACCTCCATCCAAACCAAGGGAGGACCTTTCAGGGATAAAATAGAACTTAAGGACTTTACAGGACTAACAAAATATGGCTAGTTGACATAGTGGTCCATACGAACCACTTTGCAATGTAAGAATGGTCCGTACGGACACTTACTTCAACATGCCAAAATGATGAAAAAAATCCCCTTAAAGTCCACAATATTCTCTGAAATCCAGGAAAACCAAAAAATTGTAATTACACAATGGTCCGTACAGACCACTTTGCAATTTTTTCAGGCCTATAAATAGAGGGCTCCTCCTATCATTTCATTGACACCTCGACTCTTTCCTCTCTCCCCCCAGCCTTCAGGCACACTCCCAAGGCTTCCCGGTTTCTTTCGGTCCTTCTCGAGGCTCTCGAGCCTTCCCGGGGTGCTCCAAGGCCTTCCCGAGGCGCTTCGAAGTCCTCCCAAAGCGATTCTAGTAGAATCCTGGTCCTTCCCTAAGAATCAAGAGCCGTCTCGAGGCATCCCAAGCCATCCCGGTCCATCCTGAGCCAACCCGAAGCTCTGCCGGCACATATCGGTCCATCCTGAGCCATCTCGAAGCATTTTGAAGCCATACTGAGGCATCCCGAAGCTCTGCCGATCCATCTCGAGCCATCCCAAAAAAATTTGAAGCCATCCCAAATCATCCTGAAGCTCTGTTGGCCCATACCGGTCCATCCCGAAGCATCCCGAAACTCTGTCGGCATATACCGGTCCACCCCTAGGCAATATCGGTCCATCCCGATCCGTCCTAATCAACCCCCGATGTGCCACAACAATATTCACACTCAATAAAACATATTCCCCCGCGAAAGATAGACACAAACCAACATTGGTAAGGCCTCCTTTCAAATCTCATTTAACTGCTTTAATTTAAATATTTATGTTTAAATACAAGCATCATTTGCAATTTAGACATCATATACAAATGCATTTTTAAAATCACACACATAACATTTAAAGAAAGAAGGGTATCAAAAGGCTCGTGTATACGAGGCAACTCGGGTGAGCTCAACTATCTCTTCCCGAGGCGTAACCTGACCTCCGAACTCAAAAATCTCATCACATAACAAAACAAAACAAAAACAAAACATTTTATCAATGTTTTGGGCACAATCAAAATGGCATGGCGACTCTAAAATGAAAGGACGGCACAGCCGCACAGCGCGAGATGACCGTCCGGCCACGGATCGGGTAATTTCAATACCTTTGTCTCAAAATTGTGAAATAGAAAGAAGGTTATGTTTTAGACCATCCACCAAAGAGACCTTCTTCATAGTAATTGTGCCTCTAATGATGGATCCATGACCTACAATTTTACCCTTAGAATTATCACCGAAAACTACTATAGGACCTGATGCTACTTCAATTTTTGTAAGGAGATCGGCACGGCCAGTCATATGCCTTGAGCATCCACTGCCCAAGATCCATAAATTCTTACTTATATCGGTTGAAGCCATTAAGCATACCCAAAATAAAACATTAAGCTTATGGTCCCCCTTATTCTTTTGGGTCCAAAGAGTTAGTTCCTCTTTGGCAGTCATATCTGGCCACCACTTGAGGTTTGAGACACTGTGGGACCAGATAAGTTCTTTAAGAGGCATTCATAAGCCTTGTGACCATAATCTCCATAATTTATACATTTAATTAAGTCATTCTAAGAGGTAGGTAAGTCTTTATATCCACTTTCACCAATACTTTAGCAGATTTTGAAGTTTGAGTAAGAACAAAAACTTTGGCTATAGAGGTGTTGGTGTTTCCTTTGCTGATAGGTTGCACATTTTTGGAGACAACTAGCAGCCTTACTGGTGGCAATAGTCTAACTGATGTCAATAGCTTAATCGATGGTTGTAGCTTGAACGGTGGCAACTGTTTTACCGATTGCTTGTCTACCGGTTGCAACTTGGTCAGCAATGAGAATATCAGCGTTGTTGTTGTTATTACCAAGTGAAATATATGGTCCCAACTTAGGATTAGCTTCCTTAGTCCATTTTGATTTGTAATTGTCAACCTTTTTAACCTTGGTCTGGTCCTTACCCTTAAGATAGGTAAGAGGAACAACACAAAAAGTACGAGTGAATCTATTGTTCAGCAGATTAGGTGGACTATCCTCAAACTTATCCATCAAGTTCTCGGTCACAAACTTCATGAATGGCTTGGCAGTGTTACCGGAGTCAAATTCTAAACAATATTGGTCATTATAAGACATTTAGCCTTATAGGATTGTCTCAATAGAAACTTTGGATTTGATGTAAGAATCAATAATCTTTGTGAGAGAATCAATATAGGATTTTCAGTTTACTTCGTTGGAGTCTTGTCCCAAGCCGTGCCAGAGCCTTCTCTACTTTGATCGGATCTCGTATCCTAATATTAGGCAGTAGGTTTTTTCTTTATGTTATTGATGTATTTTATTTTGTTTTTAGATTCCCCCCCCCCTTATTGTTGAGGATCTTACAGGTTGTGTAAGAACTCCCCCTATGTGTTTTTTTCTGGTGGTTAAGGTTGTCATGTCCCCCACCATGTTTGTAATTTTAATTTTCGTTATTAATAAAATCTATGGAGTACCATCTCCTTTTGCCAAAAAAAAAAGTGTATGGAAGCCCCTGCTGACCGAAAATAGTGTTTGGCTCTATCTTCCTATGATGTAGAAAGAGAAGACTTGTCGAGACACTTGAAAACTTGTCTTATTCGTGATGATCACAAAGCTGCTTAAAACCCTTTATTGATGTTCGGGTTAGTCAACCGCCAAAGCTGATATGAACAAATATTTCAATTAATCATGAGGAGAAAGCCCACTGATATCGAGAATCAAACTCCGAAGGATGGAAAGTGTATGGGAATGATCCTTGATGAGACCGGATTTTCTGAGATTTGCTTGTGATTTCGACCGGACCAGTTATGGTTGCCTACGTTCCCCTCCTTGGGAGGAGCTCAGGATGCCGTAGTTCGGGCTTATCCCGAATGAAGAGAATGAACGTTGGAATTCGAGGATCTGAGGATTTTGAGGATTTGGAGAATTGAAAACATGTCCTCTTGGAGTATCGATGGGAGACATGGATGTGAAGCCCCAGTGGGACGTCCACAGCAAGTGTTTGCGGAGGAGAAATGAAATATGCTCACATGAAACGTCGAATGAACAGATGGAATTTGCACAATCTTCGTTGGTGGTCTGAAACTGCTATTCGGTAGGAACTGCGACTGGGTTTCAGGGTTTCGACCGGCCCTTGGGTGATTTGGGATATCATGACCTCTTAAGACGAGAGGTCGGCTAGGCCTTTTGCTGGCTGAACCTCTAAACCTGAGAGGTTGGCTTGCAGGGATGTGTTTGGGATTTCTAAGGTGAGGGAATTGATTTTCCTCTAAGAATGAGAGGTCAATCTTGGCTTTGGCCAAAGGCAAGGGTAACGGTAATGGGAATGTCCTCTAAAATCGAGAGGATGGCTTGGGATCGGTTAGAGGAAATGGTGAGGGGACATCCGTGCTGTCTCTTTATTCACTCTGAGACTCCTCTTGAGTAACGACCGAATCCTTTGACTTTTGCTTTTGAGAGGATCGCTAGGGACTAGGCTCTCTTTCTTTCTTTTTTTTTTTATTCTTTTGTCTCTCTCTTTTTTTTTTTTTTTTTTTAAACCCACCAAGGATGTATCCTTGCCTGTCCCAAGTCAGGATAAAGGGCGAGGGTTGTGGTAGGCATGTGACAGCCAGCGTAAAATTTTTGTCACATTAACATGACATGAATCGAAATATGAATATCGTTGGGGCGTTTCCTCAGCAGCGACGCGCTACACTTCAAAGACCTGGGTGTAGTGATAAGTATGCAAAGGTTGCTAGGTCGTCGCCCGGAAGCGACGCGCCATCTCTTCGCCCGGGGGTGGTGTCAAATATGCAAGGGTGCGCTACACTTCAAAGACCTGGGTGTAGTGATAAGTATGCAAAGGTTGCTAGGTCGTCGCCCGGAAGCGACGCGCCATCTCTTCGCACGGGGGTGGTGTCAAATATGCAAGGGTTTCCGCATTGCGGACGAGTGCGGGTAAAGAAGCTAGTCCATGGTAGGTGTAAGGGTAGTGGGATGCGCTTTGGAACTTGGAACATTGGATCATTGACAGGGAGATCAGCAGAGGTGGTGGAAGTTATGAGGAGGAGGAAGATTCACATAATGTGTCTACAGGAAACTAAGTGGGTTGGAGAGAAAGCAAAAGAAATATCGCCTTGGGGTTTTAAGCTTTGGTACTCAGGAAAGGATAAGGGTAGAAATGGAGTGGGTATCATTATTGATAAGGAGTATAGTAATGATGTGGTGGAAGTGTACAGGAAGAGTGATCGAATTATGGGCATTAAACTGGTGATACGTGATGAGATTATAACTATTATTTCCGCCTATGCACCACAAGTAGGGTTAGATACATCTATTAAACAAGTGTTCTGGGAAGATTTGGAGGAGGTAGTGCAACGAGTACCTAGTGGTGAGAAATTAGTGATTGGTGGTGATCTGAACGGACATGTGGGGTCTAGTCGACATGGCTTTGAGAGCATACATGGAGGTTTTGGTTTTGGAGAGAGGAATGAAGCAGGAAATAGTATCCTGGACTTTGCGTTGGCATATGACTTGAGTATAATGAACACTTGGTTCAAGAAGAGAGAATCTCACTTGGTGTCCTATAGAAGTGGAGGTAATGCGAGTCAGATTGACTTCTTCTTAGTAAGAAATACTTTTAGAAAGAGTTATACAGATTGCAAGGTTGTTCCGGGTGAGAGCACAGCAACTCAACATAGACTGGTGGTACTTGATTTTCGAAGTAAGAGAATTTCGAGGAAGAGAAAATCACAGGTAGACCCTAGAATCAAGTGGTGGAGACTTCAAGGGGAAAATCAACCGAAATTTGTAGCTAAGATGGTCGATACCGGTATTTGGGTGGATAATATGGAGGATATGGATATAGATTCGACTTGGACTAAGATGGTACATACCATAAAGGAGGTGGCGAAAGAAGTCCTTGGAGAATCTAGAGGAAATGGGCCACCAAGTAAGGACACATCATGGTGGAACGAGGAAGTAAAACAAGCAATAAAGGGCAAGCGAGAATGCTACAAATTATTGGGGAAATGTAGGAGCGACGAGAACTATGAGAAGTATAAGGAAGCTAGAAGAGATGCTAAGAAAGCGTAAGAGACGCAAGAGCAAAGGTGAATCGAAACTTTATGATAAGTTGGATACAAAAAGAAGGGGAAAAGGACATCTACGACTCGTTCGTATGAGGGATAAGAGGACACGAGATATTGGGACGGTTAAATGTGTGAAGGATGTAGACCAAAGAGTTTTAGTCGGGGATAAAGAGATAAAAGATAGATGGAGTTCGTACTTTGATAACTTGTTCAATGGCGGTCAAGAGCAGGATGTTGGAGATTTAAATATTTCTTCGAGTATGGTTAATCGAGATTTTATGCGGAGAATTCGAAAGAGTGAAGTGGAAATGGCAATGAAAAAGATGAGATTGAAGAAAGCCGTTGGACCGGATGGTATACCAATTGAGGTTTGGAGATGTTTCGGGAGAGGGGAGTAGATTGGTTAACAACGCTATTTAACAAGATATGGAGAGTTAACACAATGCCATTGGAGTGGCGGAAGAGTACTCTGATCCCTTTGTATAAGAATAAAGGTGATGTCCAAGATTGTGCCAACTATCGGGGGATCAAACTAATGAGCCATACTATGAAACTTTGGGAAAGAGTAATTGCACAAAGGCTGAGAAAAATTGTGGATATTTCGGATAACCAATTTGGGTTTATGCCAGGAAGATCGACTATGGAGGCATTATATCTTATGAGACAAACCATGGAGAAATATCGGGATCAAAAGAAAGATTTGCATATGGTTTTCATTGATTTGGAGAAGGCGTATGATAAAGTGCCAAGAGAGGTACTTTGGTGGGCATTAGCAAAGAAGGGTGTTTCAAAGAAATATATTGATATTATCAAGGACATGTATAATGGAGTTAGTACTTGTGTGCAGACTAGTGTTGGGAAGACTGAAGAGTTCCCTATAAAGATTGGAGTGCATCAAGGTTCCGCACTTAGCCCCTTTCTTTTTGCTTTGATAATGGACGAATTGACGAGGTCAGTCCAAGATGATATACCAAAGTGTATGATGTTCGCAGATGATATTGTGCTGATTGATGAGACAAGAGAGGGTGTTGAAAGTAAATTGGAGTTGTGGAGACACACTTTGGAATCTCGAGGTTTTCGATTCAGCATAAGCAAGACTGAATATTTGGAGTGTAAGTTTAGCAGAGTTGGAAGTAGGGAGGCAGGGGCGGTCACATTTGATGGAAATATTATCCAAGCTTCTGAGTTTTTTCGCTATCTTGGATCCATTATCCAAAAGGATGGAGAATTAGATGGAGATGTGGCTCATATGATTAAAGCAGGTTGGTTGAAGTGGAAGAGTGCTACAGGGTTTCTATGTGATCGCGGCATGCCCAATAGATTAAAGGGAAAATTCTACCGCACGGCAATTAGGCAGGCATTGCTTTACGGCACCGAATGTTGGGCCGTGAAACAGTGTCACGTGCATAAGATGAATGTGGCGGAGATGCGTATGCTTCGATGGATGTGCGGTCATACAAGAAAGGATCGATTGGGGAATGAGGTGATCAGAGGTAAAGTAGGAGTTGCGCCCATTGAGGATAAGATGAGGGAAAATCGTCTACGGTGGTTTGGACATGTGAGAAGGAGACCGAGTGATGCACCGGTTAGGAGGCCGGAACAGTGGAGAAATGATAAAATGGCGAGGGGTAGGGGAAGACCCAAACAAACTTGGATTAGAGTAATTGAAAATGATATGAAATTACTTGGAGTGGATGAAAGTATGGTGTTGAAGAGGCCGGAGTGGAGGGCAAAAATCCAAGTGGGGGGTTGATTTTTTATTTTTTATTTTCTTATTTTTTTATTTTTTATTTTATTTTATTTTATTTTATTTTATTTTATTTTGTTTTATTTTATTTTTTTATTTTTTATTTTATTTTTATTTTATTTTTTAATTATTTATTTATTTTTTTTCACGATAACATATGAGGATTCATGTTAGCCGATCCCAAATTATTTTGGGACTAAGGCTTTGTTGTTGTTGTTGTTGTTGTTGTCTCTCTCTTTTTTTTCAATTTTATTTTTTTTAGAGGAGAATTTCAGCTAGTCCCCAAGATGGATCATTGCTTTCCATCATTCTTGAGCTTGGAAATGGTCGATCTTCTTTTGAATCATGGGAGTCCCAAGGATAGTCCCTCTTCTTCTGGAGATGGTTAGATGGGTTTCAAAAACGTGCCGATCTTGAAATGAAAGGGTATTGTTTAGTGAGGGTGAGGTAATGGCTTCCCTAGGGGTGAAAGGTTTCAACCGCAGTCCCTACCGGATGATCCGAACGAGATTAAGTCTTCACTTCTTGCTTAAGCTTACTTCGAGGAAGATCCATGCAAATCCATCGAGCAACGAGATGGTGAAAGCGATGGAAGGTATGTGAGCACAGGAGATGCGAGGTGGGGAGTTGGTAAGCCCCAATTTGAGAAAGATATCATTCGATTTTCTCACTCTGATCCATTTAAATATTAGTCATTTCAATGTCTTAGTGATCGAGCAGTACAAGTTATCATGTAGGATAAGACCATTTCAATCGAGTGTAACGTGGGTGTGCAAGTGATGTCTCGAGTCTAGCAGGAAGAGAAACAAAGATTTTATTACTGCAACGCAAAAACTAGTCAGAAGTGGACTCGACAGACTCATGTCTGAAAGCGGACATTCTAGATCCTACGAGGACTGATTGACTGCATCAACTTTGGATGGGAGGAAGAGCATTGTTGACAGCGATGGGGCGAGGACCCTTCTCAATCTTTTTGTCATTCACAAGTCGTCTTTTTTAGCTTGAGCAATCTGATAAGCAACCGGGCCTCTCGCTCACAAAGAAAAACGACTTCAAGGGTAGCTCGCAACTTTTCGATGGACAGACCATTTGCACTCTGCTGACCCATGGGATACGAACTTCCAGTCTAGTGGGCTATAATCTTCTCTGCACCGAGCGTTTTGGATTCCGAATCATATGGACGATCACTCGGGCACTTGAACTACTTCCGCCTCAGGAATATGGACCAATCGAACGCCGGGCGCAGGAGCACACACCTAACTTGCCGTAGCCTTGGAGCGGAAAGAGCGTGTATAAGGTGGAGGATAGAGAACTTTGAGATGGTAAGGGAGAGGGAGGAGTATGGAAGGAGATGGACTAGTGTAACATCTTATTAATGTTCAAGTAGAAATCAATGTCTTTTAAGTCCTATGAACGGTTGGGAAAGGCTAATCCTTTATTTCACGCAATCTAGATCTCGAGGGAACCTAGGGACACACCATCCACAAATACACCAAATGTATTGATTAAAAATTAATAATAAGCAATAATACCTAAATAAAACCAAAGCATTTATTGGACGGACGAGCAGCCCCAATTTCTGGAGAAATTTGGGCAGCATAGCGGGTATTCCTGAAGAATTTCAAGGAAAACTCCGGCATGACCTCTCGTCGGTGCACGTTGATAAAGCGACATGATCACTCGTTAGAACATGTCGTGGGGACAACATGTCCTTTCGTGAAACCATGTTACGTTGGCAACATGCCCACACGTGCTAGGTTTTTGGGATAGGTACGAAAGTCTATTAAAAATTTTGAAACAATTCATTTTAGTGTATTTGAAAAATGTCGTGTCAAAAACCAACCGTTTTGGGTAAGGTTAAATGTGTGGCGCCACCTATAACGCGCTAGGGGGATAGGTTTGATATTAGGCGCTCAAGCGTAGGCGACATACATCACCGTCCGCGATGCCGTCAATCGCACCCGAGGGTTCTAGATCTATGTGCCGTAGTGTGTGGATGACTAAATTCCTTTATTTTGCGAAAAAATGATGATTTTTTTATTTTTATTTTATTTGAAAAAAGGGGGTGAGAAATGGAAAACACACACACACTAAGCCCCACAGAGTACAATAAGCAAAGGATCAATAATTTGATCATGGGGGACTGCCCCACAATCACAACCTGTATCAAAATTCAAGTCCTGCAGCATGACAACCTCTTTCGCGGGACACAGGACATGGAGGGCATGTTATGTCGCGTGACAGAAGGAGTCACATTCCCGGAATCTGAACAAGAGGAACAGAAACAGCCCCTGCCTCCAAGCTCAATGCAATAGCTCAAGCCCCAGCACCAGCATAATCTCAACAGGAAGCAAGGAAGGGGAGGGAATAAAACAAAGCACATAAGATGCAAACAACACATACAATGTCACAAATAAAGCACACACAAGTGAATGAAATGAATGTTGAACAAGCAACCGAAAGTTTGACCCGCTTTTGAAAAACAAGTTTCAAGTCCCCAGCGGAATCGCCACTGAATGAACGCTCGCCAAAAAATAATAAAATTTTAGGGAGTCGCCACGCCGTTTTTAAGGAAACATTGAAAACCTTTTGAAAGAGAAAATGGGTTCGGGGGTCAGGTTACGTGTTGGGAAGAACCGAGAGTTCACCCAACACGCCTCGTCCGTAGACGAGTCTTTCTATGTTCAAAATCTAATTCATTCAAACGTGCGTGCAAAGTGTGTATGACAAGAAATGTAGAAAATGCATTGAAATGCTTTGTTTTATTACTCGACAAAGGGATTACAACTTGTGAGCCATTTACTATGGGAGGCCACATCCCACTTTACAATGCTACGAACAACTTACAACTGAAACTGAACCTGCTGCATAGGACTCATCGTGTCGTGTGACACAGGACTTGAGAGGTCCATTGTGTCGCGTGACACAACAAAGCACATAGCATAGGTCTTACAATGCTCAGATTACAGCAACAACAGATGATCACAAAACACAAAGATCAGCACGGTCACTTCTTGTGAATGTAGATAATGTGGATCTACACTCGACCTTGAGTGACAAGAAAACTAGAGAAACGAATTACAACTGAAATAACAGTCTCTCTGCAGAGGTCTACTTGTGTCGCGTGACACAGGACTCCTTGTGTCCAATTGTGTCGCATGACACATGTTTGCCATCTGCTAGAACTTTACACCTTTGAAATCAGAAACAACAGATGCCAATCCAGATCCAGCAATTATACCAAATCAACTCAGGACAACATGAATCAACAATAGATTGACCAAGGGGGTATGGATATAGGGAGATCCACACTCCCTTGGCCAATTAGGCAACCAATCCAATAGATCACCTCATGAACAATCAATCAATTAAAGCAAAACAACGTTAAACAGAGAGATGGCGATTGCCACCTGGTAATTAAAGTGGATGGAGCTCAATCATCAGGTGGAGGAACAGAATTATGCAAGGAGCAAGTAAATGAGAGAGAGAGAGATGGAGGGAATCGTTACCCTTGTAGTCCTCAACTTCCACACCAAGTTAGGTGTAGAAGTCTTCAATTCAGCTGCTAGAATGGATAATTAGATGCGGATGGAGTGCTGGATGGAGATCTTCAAGGTGTTGGTGAGGTATGGAGGTAGATGGGTGAATTGGTATGAGAGAGATTGAGGAATTGGAAGGGAATTGGTATGTGTTGGTGTGGGAGGAGGAGAGAGATTCTATTCTGGTATAATTTCTACAGAGTGACGTTGTGGAGTGGAAAAGGGATCCTAAAATGAGAGGCAGAGGGTCTTATTTATAGCTGTTGTTCATGGTCATGTTGTGTCGCACGACTTCATGCATCCAATTTCCATGCTTTGATTTGTCGCACGACTTAAGCAAGCAATAACTGTTTTTGGCGCCAAACGCTGCTTCTGGAATATTCTGAATTAATTCCTTAAAAGTCCAAAGCAGTTAATTTCCTGTAGGTCTTTTTGCATGGAAAAATTACCTAACAGTACTCCCTTCGCAAGAAACTTATAAAAAGATTCCAGAAGTCTCGGAGCGGACCGGGAATTTACCAAAATGTCCCTTAATGCGATTTTATCATATTAAAATGCATCTAAAAGGATAGCGAATTGGATTGGCGTACTTACAGAACCGCAAAATCCAGCAAGCTCAACTAAAATTCCCTCAAACCGCAATTTTCAAACTGTACCTGAAGTTTCTACTCCAAATGCATCCGCAAGGGAGTATATTGAGAATTCACCCATCCTACTTATTGAACCTCTTCGTCAAATTACTTTCCATGACTTCGCTGAAGGATCTAACGATGTTCCAATTGAAGATCTTTAGCAAACCTCAGTTCAACCAGATTTACCTCTCGAGGTTCATCAAGTCATCAGTCACCCTCTCACAAATGTGATTGGTGATTCGTTTTCCGGTGTTCAAACAAGGAGATCAAACTACGACGATCATACTTCTTTGTTATCTCAAATTGAACCCAAGAAAGTTAATGAAGCACTCCAAGATTCCAGTTGGGTCGTTGCTATGCAAGAAGAACTCAACCAGTTTGAAAGATGCAAGAATTGGACATTAGTGCCTAGATCTCATGATTAAGGAGTGATAGGAACAAAGTGGGTGTTTAGAAACAAGATGGATGAGAATGGAAGCAGCACCAGAAACAAAGCAAGGTTGGTTGTACAAGGATATAGGCAAGAAGAAGGAATTGACTACGACGAAACCTTTGCTCCAGCTGCAAGACTAGAAGCAATCATAATCTTCTTGGCCTACACCTCTTTCAAGCATTTCATGTTATATCAAATGGACATGAAGATTGTCTTCTTCAATGGTGAACTTCAAGAAACCGTGTACGTTGCTTAACCTCCTGGATTTGAAGACTCCAAATTTCCAAATCATATCTACAAACTCCAAAAAGTTTTGTATGGACTCAAGCAAGCTCCAAGGGCGTGGTATGAGATTCTCTCTAAATTTCTACTAGAAAAAGGCTTCAAACGCGGTGATATCGATACAACTCTATTCATTGTCAAATATAACAATCATTCTTTACTTGTTCAAATTTATGTTGATGATATTATTTTTGGATCTACTAATGAATTACTTTTAAGCGTTTTAAAAAGCTAATGAAAAGCAAGTTTGAGATGAGCATGATGGGAGAATTGACGTTCTTCCTCGGGATTCAAATCAAACAATGCGAAGAAGGAATCTTCCTCAGCCAAGCCAAATACACAAAGGAGTTGATAAAGAAGTTTGGACTAGAAAATGCAAGAGCATACGATACTCCCATGGCTACCGGCAATAAGCTAGATAAAGATTTAAAAGGTAAGAAGGTTGATCAAACCTTATATCGAGGTATGATTGGCTCATTACTTTATTTAACTGCTAGTAGGCCAAATATCATGTTTAGTGTTTGTGTATGTGCTGACTATCAAATCAATCCTAGAGAAGCACATTTAAGTGCAGTCAAGTGTATAATCCGCTATCTCTCTAGAACTACTATTCATGGACTTTGGTATTCCAAAGATTCAAATTTCAACCTTGTAGGTTATTCAGATGCAGATTATGCAGCTTCCACTATTAACAGAAAAAGCACTAGTGGGACTTGTCACTTTCTCGGAAATAGACTAGTTGCTTGGGCCAGCAAGAAGAAAGCCTCATTTTCAGTGTCAACCACAGAGGCTGAATATATTGCTGCTGGAAGTTGCTGCTGCCAAATTCTTTGGATGAAGCAACAATTGGTGGACTATGGAATTAATGACGGAAATTGCCCAACAATGTGTGACAACACATCAACAATTTCAGTCTTCAACAACCCTGTCATGCACTTAAAGACCAAGCATATAGATATCAAGTATCATTTCCTCAAAGACCATGTGGAAAAGGGGAATATCCATTTAGAGTATGTGGGGACAGACAACCAGATTGCTGATATCCTCACCAAAGCTCTTGAGTCCAAGAGGTTTTCTTTCCTCATAGGAGAAATGGGTATGCTTAAACTTAAATAAGTCCATACTTTTTATTACTAACTTGTGTGTTAAGTATGTGATTTTTAGCTTGAAACTCTTGTTGAGGTGTCAAACCTCACCCTTATTGAAACCGCGTTGACAAACCACATGAGGTAAATCGTATGCAACTCCTTATCGCATGTAGATCCAAACCGCATATATATTTAAATCCTCATGATGTTTCAAATCCGAAAAATCAAAACCGCATTTCAACACTTAGACAATTTTCAAAGTTTTTCATTTCTAAGCTTTGAAGAAGCTTCAATGTGGTTTGAAGTTTATTTTCTTTAAAAAAAATACAAAAAAAAAACTGTTCATTTTCTTTATAATAGCATGACTGCCACGTGGACCCAGGTATGCTTACTTTATTTCTCATTTGGTCCTTATTTTGACATAAGGGTATTTTTGCAAATATTTTCCCACACTGTTTCAAATCTTAAATGCATTTAATGCAAAAGGAATTATTGCATTAAACCCTATCTTGTCAGTCGTCATTAACTGTGTGCAGAGAAGGTGAAGAGGTGGGAGTGTGTTGATGGTACACTTAGTGGGAAGTGGAACCATCATCAGCTAACTGCACTCCACCCCATAACCTCATATATATACCCAATTTGGTGAAACTAGTTGCCTTTACCCTGTCATCTCTACCAAAACTGTCCTTTCTTCTCAACCACTTTCTCTCGCTATACTTCTCTTTCTATAAAATTTCAAATTTTCAAACACTCAAAACTTTAATGGCTTCTAAGAGACAACGTGATTCAACAATCCCCAAAGTTCCCAAGAAACCCTTCAATGATATGGTATGTTTTCTGAACCATAATCTTCCTATTTCTACAAAAACTGCCATTGATGAACATTGGGAAAACTGTTCGTATGCCATGTTTTGATTTTGGATGATTATGCTTTCATTTCTTACTCATTTTGCTTAAAAATTGTTGGGTTTTGTTCGTGTTCATGATTCGAAGTATCTATGTAGTTTATTTGATGATCTAAACACGTTTTGGTCACTGATTTTAGGTTTTACAGTTTAAGGGTTTTAGAAACCCATTTCGTGTTTTTGGTATTTTATTGACGATTCAGGGTAAAGTTTGTGTTTTTATTGTTATATTATTAATCTACTGCCCAATGTGATCATTTTGATATGCTTTTTATTAATTTGGTGAACTTTCATGTTTCCTCAGTTCTTCATGTTCTTGGTGTTCTTCGTGTTCATATGCCCTGTTCATGAGTTTTTAAAAAAAAATTGCTATATGTTGGTTTACTTTTCATACTTAGAAATCTTTTTTGTAAAATTTGGATTTGAATTCTTTAAAACCTCATCTCTTAAACCACATGCTTCCCCAGTTTGCAACCGCTTAGGTCCAAACCGTAAGATAAAACCGCATTCTCCTAAGTTAAAACCGTATGTTGAAAACCGCATGTCCAAAACTTTTGAAACTGCATGCTGATTATTCTTGAGTGTTACTTAATATATAAGCTGGACACCATAACCTTTTTTCTGAACACTTCATGGAAGTCTGAGATAAATTGGTTTAACGATGCCACGTACTAGTATCTATACTCATGAATTTTCTTGTTTATTTCCTTGCCTTGTACTCACAGTTCATATGGAGTTGAGAAATTCCATTTTCTCAACCGCACCAGTACTAAACTGCACCAGTGCTTAAAACCTCAAGTGCAACTGTGACTTCTTAAAATGGATCTAACTTCATATTTTCTATCTTTGTAGGATCCTAACTTTTTCCTGCCAGGCTGGGAAGTAATTGAAGTAGAGTTGAGCAGAGATGCCCTTGGGAGGGAAATGTTAAGGAAAATGAATGAATGAGGAATCTTACCCCATTTCACCAAGAAGCAAACCTTCACCATTACATCCTTCATTGACCAATTTTATTCCAATGCCACTACCAGCAAAAGAGATCTTGGCAATGTTAAATTCACCCCTTGCCTAACCAGGGATAGCAGTTACCATTGATTATATGGATATTAGGGACACCTTTAGATTTGTTGTGCCCAATGCTGAAGAGAGGTTACCCCAAGAAATTCAAGATGCCACATCCTCCACCCTATATGGAATTCTAACCCTCTCTGGGAGATATAAGGTTGTTCCAAGGATAGATTTTGGTGAATTAATGAGCCACTTGTGCTTCTTGGTTGGAAAGTCCATTTGTGGGAAAAATGGAAACCATAATAATTTCACCAGTTCCCAATGGATGTATTGTTGTGCAATTATCAATGAGAACCCCCTTCACTGGCAAAAAATCCTTCTTAGAGAATTATCTGCCTACATAGATACCTATCAGTCCAAGGAGAAGCATGTAGAACAAAGATGGAGACCCTTCTGCAGGCTTTTGACCGCAGTATTCATGAACTATCAGCACCTGGAGGAGATCAGGTTACTCAACCCTGAGTTGATGGTTGAGTGGGGTCAGGAAGAATCTCTTGGTACAAATGTTTGTCATATTTTCAGGTTCAAAAATGGTGATGAACTTTATAAGAAGCTATGGGATGCTGATACTCTTCCTACAAGGGAACTTTATGTAGCAATGTCCTGAAACCGCAGAGATAGCGGTTGAGAAAGCGGTTAAGAGGAAAAGGAAAACCGCATGCCTAGTTGAACCGCATGCCAAGAAGGCCAGAACTGCACCAGCACCCAAACCGTGTGCTGATGCAGCTGCAGGTTCTAGCAAAGGGAAGAAGAAGATGAATTTGGTTGATGAAGTGGATGATGAGGAAGAAGAAGATGAAAGTATTCTTGCTTAGATTGACAGAGCCAGAGCTGCTAAGGTTACTCAAGATAGAATCCAAACTGATGAAGATATGATGGACTTCCACAGGGCTGAGCTGGAGAAGTTTGAAAAGAAAGCTGCTGAGAGGAAAGCTACTATGGGCAAGCAGAAGTAAACCGCACCCCCACCTGAACCGCAGCCTACTACTCAACCTCCTCCACCTCCCCCAACTAAAACACCCATCCAAACCCAACCTCAATCACCCATTCAATCCCCAATCCAATCTCACTATTCCTCACCATAAAAATCTCCTTCTCCAAAACTGAAACCAAAACCACAGTCTGATGCACCCATTAAGTGGAGACCCCAAAGAAAAGGTTCAAGATGATGGCCAAGAGAGGGCCTAAACAATTTCTGAAGAGGGTGGTCAAGAATGATAAGCAAATGGCAGGTGAGACCGCCTCGTATTTTGATAAGGAATCATCTTATTCCTCCTCTCCTCCTCCATTAGATAGTGATTCAGACCGCTCCCTCAATTCCTATCACACCCTCCTCTTTCAAGTGCCTTCAACCCCTAGATCCCCAAACCTTTAGCTGGCCGAGCCATTTCCACCTCACACCACAAATACCCAACTTCCTCCCCTCCTAGATCAAATCGCAACCAATCTCCACCTCCTTCAAACCGCATTCAAACTCCTTCCCCTCCTCATTCAAACTTTTTTTTTTTTGGCGAAAGGAGACGGTACTCCCTAGATTTTATTAAAAGCGAAAAATAAGATTACAAACATGGTGGGGGACATGACAACCTCAACCACCAGAAAAAACAGGGGGGAGTTCTTACACAACCTGTAAGATCCTCTACAATAAAGGGGAGGGGGTGTAAAAATAAAAAATACATCAATAATAAAAGACAAAAAAATAGCAGCAGCAATTAGGGCGGCCGCACAAGACAGCTGTGGCTCTTGTGCGACCGCACAAGACAAAAACAGCAACAGCAACAATGTAGCAGCAGCAACAAACACCAGCAGAAATGCCACCAGGAGACATTGAAGCAAAACCAACATCACAGCAGCAATAGCGAAGGTAAGGGATTCCATTATTGTCAAACATGGATGCACCATGGACAACAATGGGAAACCAAACAACAGCATCTCGACGACACCCAGTAGAAAGCGCCAGAAAAATAACCAAACAACAGCAGCAACGAATGAAACACCAGCCATAAAATCATTTAGAACGAAAAGAAGGGAAACCCGCTCTATCCAGAAGAATAGAACCACGGCAAATAGGGGGGAGTTGCGAAGACGAGACCCAAATCTGATTAGCCATAGAGTCCACAACTATGTTCGCCAAAGAGTCAGCAACTTTGTTACCTTCACGAAAAATATGACTCACATGAATATGCAAGTGTTCCATGATAAAGAAAATCTGCTGGACGATATAAAAAATCTCCCAAGGAATGTGATAGACTTTGGTGATTATCTTCAAGAGGACTTCAGAATCAATCTCCAACCAAACATGAGGAATACCAATAGTATGCGCCAAAGCTAACCCATCGAGAACAGCTTTAGCCTCAGCCCACATATTAGAACGATAACCATAGTAATTTCCGAATGCGAGAATCAACTCTCCCTTAGCATTTCTAATGACACCACCCCCAGCAGCCTCGCCCGGATTACCCCTAGAGGCACCATCGGTGTTGAGCTTATAGATCCCTTGTTTTGGTTTGAGCCACTTAACAATTTTAACCACACGAGGTTTTGGAGCAGCAACAGAAAATTTGAAAACTTGCAGAACGGAATTGTCAAACATTGAGGGCTTAACAGAAATATCGAAGGCATCAGCAATATTTGTAATTTGCTGAATAATAGAGGCTATGATATCAATACCTTGCATCGGAATATCTTCAAAAAACCATTTATTTCTATGATACCAAATGGTCCAAGCAATGACCCCCGGAAGAATGAGAGAAATCCATCTATTAAGCTGGGTAGAATTCTTGGGACGATTAAACCACCAAGAATTGAGAACAGCCTGGAAGGATCCCAAATTAATATCAACACCACAAACTTGGCTAAAATATCTCCAAGTATACTTAGCAATGTCACCAGTCACAAATAAATGCTCCATAGAATCCGTAGAAGGATGCCGGCAGCAGCCACACCGCGAAACAGACTGAATACCACGCTTCTGTAAAGCCTCATCCGTGGGAAGACCTTTGAGGAGAATACGCCATAACAGAAAAGAGTATTTGGGGGGGGATATGCTTATGCCAAAGCATCGAAAAAACAGGTCTGGAGGGCTGAGAATGACGACATTCCCGCCAAGCAGAGGAAATGGTGAACTTGCCCGTAGTTGAAGGCTTCCAAATGAGGATATCGTCATTTCCATTAAGAGTGATATTTTGAGCCTTAATCAGATTTAAAAGATAGTCTCCATAATTAGAGCGGATATAATCAACTCGAGGCAGGCGGTTTTCGAACAAATGAGAGACCTCAATGTGCTGGTGCGGAAGAATAGGTTTGACCCCTTCGAACCAATTTTCATGGATGGAAATTTGCCCGTTACCAAGCCTCCATGCGATATGCTGTTCCATAAACTCTTTCACCCGAAACATGTGCTTCCATATGTGAGAAGCAAAGCTAGTGACAACAGCGTCCATAGGGTGTATCTCATAGCAATATTTTGCCATCATGAATTCAGTCCAAAGAGATGAAGAACCACGCAACCTCCACCATAATTTCATGGCAAAGGCAGTGCCCAAATCCTCAAACTTCCTAATTCCAAGCCCCCCTTCATCCAATGGCCGGCTTATCCTTTTCCACCCAATCCAATGACATTTTCGCGAGCCATCCGAACCACTCCAAAAGAAATTCATTATTAATCGTTGCATGGTTGTAATCACATTTTTTGGGGGTTCTAAAACAGAAATGTAATAAATAGGAATTGCTTGGAGACAAGATTTGATAAGAGTTACCTTAGCACCGTGAGAGAGAAGCTTTCCTTGCCAAGATTCAAGCCTCTTCTCCATTTTTTGGATTAGAGGATTAAAAAGAGCTTGAGTTTTTCGCCCCACATATAACGGACATCCCAAATAGATAATTGGAAGATCTTTTTTAACAAAGCCCGTGACTTCAGAAATAGCAACATCCCTCGAAGCATCATTCCTCCCCGTGACGAAACAAGATTTGCCAATACTAACAAGTTGACCCGAAAACTCTTGATATTTTTCTAAACACTTTTTATGCAGCCTGAGAGAGTCTTTCGCCCCATTACAAAAAATAATGATATCATCCGCATAAGATAAATGGGAGATCACTGGAGTATGAATATGAGCACGGTATCTGATATTAGAATTGTGGAGATGAAGATAATTCAGCCCTCTGCTTAGAATTTCAGCGGCAATGATAAAAAGACTAGGAGAGAGAGGGTCTCCCTGGCGAAGACCCCTAGACGATTGAAAGAATCCACAGCTTTCTCCATTTACGAGAACAGAAAACCAACAATTAGAGATACACCTGTAAACCATGTCCACCCATTCAATAGAAAAACCAAATTTTTTCAACACCTTGATAAGAGCAACCCAAGAGATTCTATCATAAGCCTTGGCCATGTCTAGCTTTATAGCAATATTCGATCCCCGAACTTTCTTTTTAATAGAAGACATCATTTCTTGCGCTAACAGGATGTTATCATGAATTACACGCCCTTGAACAAACCCACTTTGATTAGGAGAGATGATGCGAGGGAGAATCTGCCCTAACCTCTTTGTAAAGATTTTTGTGATAATCTTATTTGAAAAATTACAGAGACTTATAGGACGCAGATCAGAGAAGGATATTGGGTTGTCAATTTTCGGAATGGTAACAATAAGAGTGCTAGTCCAAGATCTCGGCATCTCAAAGCCAGCAAAGAACTCCCTTATAGCACGATAAAGATCTTCCTTAATAATCTCCCAGCAGACAACATAGAAAACACCAGTAAAACCATCAGGGCCAGCAGCACCTTGCCCATTCATGCTTTTTATGATCTCCAACACTTCTTCCATACTCGGAACGCCTTTAAGCATGTCATTTTCATCTTCAGAAATTAAAGAAGGAATAAGATTCAAGAGGTCATCATGAACATTAGACACCACCCCATCCGCCGTCAATTGATTCTGATAGAAATCCACAGCCTCACTTTGAATTGCTTCCTTATTTGTGAGCATAACACCAAAGCACGATTACGAATTTTATGCGAAATAACCGCGCCTCTTTTTTCACATAGGGTGAAAAAAATTTAGTGTTTCTGTCTCCCTCTTTGATCCACTTTATATTCGCTTTTTGACGCCAAAATTCATCTTCCGTAGCTAAAGCATATTTTAATTGAGCTTGGGCCAAACTTAAATCAGCTCTAGCCTCAACAGAAGGGTTACTTTCAAGAGCCAGCTCTTTGAGCAGAACTTCATCTTCAGCAATAGCCACTTGCTGATCAATCCGCCCAAACGTACATTTGTTCCAAGTTGATAAATCCCTCCTAAGCCGAGCTAGCTTCTTACTAAATCGAACCATGGGGCGCCCATCAATCCAAGCAGCCCAAGAATTCTTAACAGTGTCAAAAAAGGATGGATGTTTTATCCAAGCGTTGATGAAACGAAACGAACCTTTATGCACTTCAGCTTCCACTCGAATGTTGATCACCAAGGGGGAGTGATCAGAACAAGTTTTATTAAGATGCTTTACTGAAGTATTATCAAAGGAATTAAGCCAATTCTCATTATAGAACACCCTGTCAAGACGCTGACGGATTGATTTCCTACCAATCTGCATGTTCCACCACGTGAACTTGGAACCCACATATCCAGCATCAATAAGAGAAGACACTTGAATAGTATCAGAAAATTCAGCAATTTTCCGAGAAGGAATAGGGCGGCCCCCAAGCTTCTCCTCTTGATCAAGAACTACATTGAAATCTCCACAAACCAACCACGCAAGAGTAGTATCACTTAGACCGATTAAATCATCCCAAAGGATTCTTCTATCAAACTTATTACAACTAGCATGAACGCAAGTCAAAAGAATAGGATTAGGCCATAGACTATGCTTCACATGCATCGAGAGGGCTTGATTGCTATCTTGGACAACTTCACAAGAGAAACCATGCTTCCAAATAAACCAAATCCTTCCACTATCATTAGAAACACCCCCAGAGCAGTTTAACTTACGAACCAAGCAATCTAATTTAGCCTTATGAATTTTCGGCTCATAAATAGCCACAGCCGAAGCATTATGCAGAAACAGAAGCTTTTTAATTCTCCTCACAGTGGCCTTGTTTCCAATGCCACGAAGATTCCAACTGATAATTGCTACCATTGAGAAACTATAAAAAGAAATAAATGGAAGGCTAACCAGACTTAAGAAATGGGAGAGGCGGATTTACTCCTGTTTTTCCGATGTGAGACTTTGATGAAGCCCTCAGAATCTACTTGTTGTTGTTGATGAGATATAAAAGGTGTAGAGCCAGCCATGGCTGTAACAAAAGATGATGGAGGCGGTGTTGCCCTAGGGGAAAGGTTTAGGTTGTTGACAGGATGACCAGTCGGGGACAACTCCAATTCCAAATCCACCGAATCACCTGTAACCCTTTTTTCATTATATAAATTAGCAACATTCTGCAAAATTTTTCCTTCAACCTCGGAACTATTCTCCAACTCCGTATTGATTAGATCATTGCCCTCATGTTCAATGTTGTTGTCTTGAACAACCTTTTCACACGCCTTTTTTAATGTTTTTTCCACAGCCTCTGGCAAGGGTTGACCCCGCTTTGCCACAAATATCTTCTTCTGTATATGATTTTGATGATTCAAAGAGTCAATATTCGATACTGATTCTTGAATCCTTTCATTAGTATTGGTCGAGACACCAACCTGATGGTTTAGGACCATCACATCCTCCTTATTACCACCATCAGTAGCCATTTTTCTTCCTTCCATTTCCTTGCCTTTGTTGCTTCTAATCTGGGGGTTTGCTCTTTTACACTGGGAGATATCATGACCCAGGGTGAAGCAATATTTGCAATATTTCGGAATGTTATCATACTCCACTTTTTGATAGAAACTTGGAAGGACATCGCCACAATCAATGAAGACTTCTGTAGGCAACTTTTTAAGCACATCAACTTGGATCAAGATCTTTGCAATACTAGGGCGAGAAAGCTCCAAGGTAGCTTTGTCAAGCGCTAAGGGGGTGCCAATAGCTTGTGCAAGAGAGAACAAGAATGTTTTATTGAATAAGTGAACCGGAAGTCCGGGCAATCCAACCCAAACAGGAACGATAGATGATTCCTGTTCCGGCCTCCATGCCGGAGACCAAGCCAACGTACGCATGGGGAATTTAAAAACATACCAAACCTCCTTCATCCAAAGACGCTGATAATCTGCCTCCGTAGTTAATTGTATCAGAATATGCTTTGAGTCTAAATGACCCAGTTTATACACCCCTTTAAGATTAAACTTTGCAAAAGCAATCCTTGTGTCTTCCATAGAGGGTCTACCGTGTGAGAACTTACCAACGAGTGTCCATTTAAATGGCTTAGAAAATTGGTCAATTGCTTCTCGCAACAATTTAATAGCTGGTGTTCCTTTATGGGTTGATATCGGAGCAATGGGGAGAGCATTAGATTGCTGAATATCTGAGAAAAGAGCCGCAAAGGATTTGGGTTGTGATATACCAGGTTGCGTTATAACAGGCTGAGTATTAGGGTTAGGGTTAGATGCCGGAAGGTGAAGATTATGGTTAGGGTTTTCAGCCGCCACACAGGGATCTTTAACGTTAACGCTAGGTTTTTGATAGTTTATGCAATCAGATTGACGATGCGGAATCGGAGCCACTGGAACATCAAAGAAGGATGCCGGAAAAGCCATGTCGGCGCCCCTAGGGAAACCCTAGAGACGGCGACCAGAGAGCAGAAACCCTAGAGAGAAATTTCTAGAGAGAGAAAGCTAGAGAGAGAAAGCAATTCGCTATCGAAATCCTCCTCATTCAAACCGCATCCAATCTCCACCCCCCTCAAACCGCAATCAAACTTCACCCTCCACAACTTCTACACCTCCTCCTTCACCTAAAAAATCCCCTCCTCCTACTGTCCACACCACCAACTCCAATTCACCCATTAAATCCCCTCCTCAAACTGCCTTCCAACCCCAGACCGCTCCTGAAACTACTCCAGTCCAACTGCCTCCTCTTTTCTCAAACATTCCTTCCACCTCAACCACCCCTCCAACTGACTACTCCCAAATCCTATCCACTCTTAACCTCATTCAAGGCCAACTTCTGATAAACCAAGGCCATATCATTAAATTGACCACCTACAATGCAACCATTAAAGCCTCAAACCGCACCCTTCAAAACCACGTTGATACCCAAGCCCATCTGCTTGCCACTCAATCCCTGGAATTTGGTGCATATAAGTCTTCAATGAAAAGCATTCTCCAAAAGCTTGATGCCATTAAGGGAGAGAGTGCAATAGCAAACATTGTCCAAACCACTGCAGAAAAATACTTTAAGGGATTTATAAAAGATTTAGTTGATGGAATCCTTCAAATCCTTGGAGATAAGGTTTCTACTACCCAGCTGAAAGAAATGCTGAACCAATTTTCCAACTCCTTCAACCTCACCTCCAAAACCACCCTTGAATCATTCCAAGTTGAATTTCTCGATTCCATAACCTCTAGACCGCAGCCTACCCAAAACCTCAACCCTGCTCTAGATTCCATGGAAACAAACCTCCTGTCTGAGATTGATTTTGTTAAAGGGGAGCTGAATATTAAAACAAATATTATAGGAGACAGCCTATCAGCAAAAATCAATGCTTTGACTGATGAGGTCAACGATAGGTTTGAAAACCTTAAAGAGGGATTTAACTCCAAGCTTAGTATAAAAATCAATGAGCTGGATAACTCTTTGAAGGGGAGCTTAAGCAAAATTGAAACCAATCTGGAAAAAGCTCAAACCGCCCATTCTGAAGCCATCCAAGACCAAATCCACACATTCTTCAACTCCCTAGATTCTTCCTTCCATGCAAAAATAGATGACCTCAACAATAAATTGGATGAAAATGCTACAATGGTTGATAAGCTGATTGAAAAAGTCAAAGAAAATAGAAATGCAGTTGGCTCTAACAATTCTAGACTTGAGACCGCAATCAACTCTATCAATAACCTTGAAACCGCTCATCAACAAACCGCAGATGAAGTTAAGAGATTGAGAAGGACCCTTCAAGTATAACATTCAGTCTTTCAAGGACCGCAAGTTGCAGAGCACGTCGTGGATGGACCGCCCAATCAACCGCCTCAACAGTAAACCACTTCTCTGTAATTTTTTTGCTAAACACTTTTCATTTATTTTTGCTTGAAGTTAATTTTGGATATGTTTTATTTTGCTTTCCTACCCTTGTAATATGTAACTTCAAAGGCAGTAATGAAAAATGCATCATTGATTAAGGTCAAACATTGTTCATTCAAACTGCTTGTTTGTAGAACAATGAAACCGCATTATTTCTAAAACTCATTCAAAGTTTCCTTTAACTTAAAAATCATATTTTTGAATTGAAGTTTAAACATTCAGTTTAAATTGCATTTTAAACTTAAACTCATATTTTCTAAGTGCAATGAATGCATTTCTATACTTTCAAATTGTAAGTTTTAATTCCTTCAATAGTATAGAAATCTATAACTTAAGCTAGTGCAATTGACTTGGGATATGACTTACCATGTTAATTCTTATGGACATGTTTTTACCAAAGTACAATGTTTGCTTTTGTTATAGTTGGTAATGGCATCAATCAAATAGGGGGAGATTTTTGGGTATGCATACTTTAACCCTCCTAGCTTTAGCTTTGATTTGATTGATACCATAACCTCATCTCTATTTCCTGGACCTTAGGCCCATATGTAATGAAGCTTAGACTTCAATTTTTTAGTATAAGTACATTTTATAGAATAGGTTTATTTAGGCTTGAAGACTGGCACAAGACTCATTGGACATGAGGTTTCAGTTCAAGATGTTTCAAACCGTACGACTGAAACCGCACTAGCAAACCGCAGTGTGGAAATTCATTCATTGAAACCACACTACAAGAACTACAGTGAACTCTCATTGATGAAATCGCACTTGTTAAACCGCAGTGCAGTTCCAATTTCAGACCTCACTGAGAAACCTCATTTGGTGAAACTGCACTGACCAAACCGCATTCTCGCCAAACTGCATCCAATGATTGAAGACTTGAAGATGGACCACTTATGACCGTTGAATTCCACGTCAGCAATATCAAAAGTCAACCACCAAATCTTGTCACGTGACTAAGTGTCAGACATGATCTGCAAGGATCTTGAAAAGGTGACAGACGTCCTTCATACCTTATTTGCAGTTGAGGTCTGATAAGCTTTATCTGCAACTGCTATACCAATGGGCAAAAGTGGATTTGTGGACCAATCAGAATGCACCAGTACAGTACTTCAGCAGCTGTTCCCAACGGCTACTTTCTTAGTGCTTGGGTATAAATACCCCCATTCTTCAACATTTGAAGATTGCTTGAGAAATTGAAATCACTGTGAGTTTATAAGAAGATTGAAGCTCTGCCCAGAAATTTGCAACCTTTTGAATCTTCATCTTCTTCCTTCAAGAAATATTTTCCAGCCTAGAAATCAAGCCTTTATCACTCAAGAATCATTGTGCTCTACATCATATAGATTCAAAGAGCCTTGATCTTGTTAAACACACACACACCTCACTTGTTTAATCACATAGATTATTCATTTGAGATACACTGGTTATATTCTAGGATTTGATCTTCATAGAATAGATTTTAGATCTGAGTATTGATCTTTGTACTTTGTAATCTCTCTCATACTCAATATAAAATCTAACTCTTAGAAAATCCAAGACTAACCATCTTGGTAGTGGATGTAGATCATTTACGATTGAACCACTCAAAATATTGTGTTCTTCATTTCTGCATTTTACTTACTGTTCATTGCTAATTATTTTGTCTTTATCTGTTTGATCGTATTTTCAGTTATCCAAGTTGTGAATTGTGTTTGCAGTTAATCTTGTCAAAACCTCACTTTTCTGTTTTGTAAAACCGCACTGAAAACCTCACCTCAAAACCGCATTATAAACTCATATATTCCGCTGTGCATGTTGCAACTCTACTTGCAGTTTCTAATACACTACAAGCGGTTTTGTAAGCAAGAGGTTTAGTTTTCAAAAGAGGGCAAAAAATTTGTAACAGCTATTCACCCCCCCTCTAGATGTTTTTCACCCTTGTTGCCACCTTTGGGACCAACACAGAGCTAGCTCACGTAAAGCGAAGGAAGACTCACCGGGGACGAGGGAAGAAAGGAAAGAATGGCGAGGGGATCAGCACGAGTGGCGCAGAATGACCTCCTAAGTATCCACTCATTGTCATTTGCAGACACATTATTTGTTTAAATGTATTAATTTATCTTTTAGCATGTTGTGAGCTTGAGAGTAGACCATGCTTGTACTAATCAAGAAGTATTTTAATTATGGTGATTTTTGATTTACTTTTAAAGCTTTGTCGAGATGCAAATTCTCTTGCTTTCCTTTTATATGAGCCTTCGCGGCATCCAATTTTTGGATTTTTGTTTGTATTTGTGGATCGAACCGGTCTGAGCCTTGATGGCATCCAATTTTTTGGATTTTTGTGTGTTTTTAGACCGAACCAATGAAGGCTGCCTACGTTCCCCCCGGACTGAGGGGCTCAGGTCTCCGTAGTTCGACACTTTTAGGAGTGACGGGGAGACAGAAAAGTCGATATTCTTTAGGCGAAGTATCAGCGGAGTTTGCTTCCGTTAACTGGATTCATGAAAGGATTTTCGTCTAGGTCTGTTAGCTTCATGGCACCTCCGGAGAGGATCTTTTGGACCACGAATGGGTCGTTCCATTGTTGAAAGCCCTAGCCATTCTGCTTTGGTAGGCTCGAATGTGTTCTATGGCCTTTAGTCGGCGTTCGTCTAGTAGGGTCAACTCGTCGTGCCGACTTTGGAGCCATTCCACTTCGTTGATTTCGTTTTCCAATAACACTCAGAGTGATGGGATTTCCAA
This sequence comes from Adenophora triphylla var. japonica, assembly GCA_022495995.1. Classification (NCBI taxonomy): domain Eukaryota; kingdom Viridiplantae; phylum Streptophyta; class Magnoliopsida; order Asterales; family Campanulaceae; genus Adenophora; species Adenophora triphylla. The sequence continues at coordinate 88,828 of JAFEMH010001890.1, read as the reverse complement.
TTCAATGGGTAGCACTGCTTCCATCCCATAGGTCAGGGCGAATGGGGTTTCTCCCGTGGCAGTCTTGACTGATGTTCGGTAGCCCAAAAGTGCCGGGTGAAGCTTCACGGGCCAATCTCATCCTCGTATGATCATTTTTCTGATGATCCTTTCGAGGGTTTTATTTGCTGCTTCTACTGTGCCGTTAGTTTGCGGCATGTAGGGAGAGGACTTATGGCGTGTGATTTTGAACTCGGCCAATAGTCTGTCGCATTCTCCTTCGAAGTGAGATTCGTTGTCAGATATGACCTCGTTCGGGATGCCGTATCCGCATATGATGTTTTCTTTGAGGAACTGTGCTACCTTCTTGGAAGTTAGCACCTTGTAGGACTTGGCTTCGACCCATTTGGTGAAGTAGTCTATGGGTACCAAGATGAACTCGTGGCCATTGCTGCCGGGCAGAGCGATCTTCCCGATGACATCAATTCCCCAAGTGCGAAGGGCCAAGGAGTGGTCATGCAATAGAGATCATGAGGGGGAAGATGGTTAAGGTTGGAGAAGCGCTGGCACTGGTCATTGTTTCGGAGAAAGTGGATGCAATCTACCTCCATGGAGATCCAGTAGTAGCCCATTCGAAGAATGATCTGCATCAAGGGTCTGGCGTTCATGTGGGGACCGCAAGCCCCATTGTGGACTTTGTTCATGAGCTCACTTTCTTTTTCCTTGCTGATGCAGAGGAGGAGCGGTCCTTGGTAGTGTTTCTTGTATAGCATGTCCCCAAGGACGACAAAGTGAGAGGGAAGGCATTTTAGGGCCACGATGCTCTTGGCTTTGATTCCTTCTTTGTATTTTCCTTCCTCGTTTATGAAAGAGGTTTCCCCGTCTTTGAGGTATTGGTAGATTTGGTTGTACCATGGCTCATCGATTGGCTTGGGCTCTGGCTCGATTTCATAGAAGTAGGCAGGAATTTGCTTGCTTCCTACTTTGAATGGCTTTATCGCCTTCCCTTCAGGGATCTCTATGAGTTAAGCCAAGGTGGCTACGGCATCTGCAAATCAATTCCGATCTCTTGGAAAGTAGTGGAAGGTGACCTCTTTGAATTGTGTGATGAGGTCTTCCATGCAGGCATGGTATTTTTGCAAGCCCGGGTCTATCGTTTTCCATTTGTTGGAAACTTTATTGATGATCAAGGTTGAGTCCCCGTAGACCTCTAACTCTTGGACATTCCTTTCGAGGGCGGCCTCTAGTCCGGCAGCGCATGCTTCATATTCGGCGGCATTGTTGGTTACCTCAATGTTTAGCTTTATGGTGATTGGGGTGTTCTTGTCTTTTGGGTCGACCAAGAGTATTCCAATGCCATTTCCTCTTTTGTTGGCTGCTCCGTCGAAGAAAAGCTGCCATCGATTCTCGCCTTCAAGTGCGAAGATTCCTTCATCTGGAAATTGTGGTTCGGGACCTTTGACTTTGTCGATTGGGAAGTCGGCCAATTTTTCGGCCATTACCCGTCCTTTGATTGACTTCTGGTTTACGTATTTGATGTCAAACTCCGCTAGGAAGAAAGACCATTTGGCTAACCTCATTGACAGTGATGGTTTGTCGAAGAGGTACTTGACCAGATCCATTTTCTCTCTAGGGTTCCTTCCTTCTGGCTGCCGTCTCTAGGGTTGCCCTAGGGGCACCGCCGATGGCTTTTCCGGCATCTTTCTTTGATGTTCCAGTTGCATCGATTCCCCAGCATCAATCAAGTTACCAAAACTTTCAAAAACCTAGCAGTCCCGTTGCAGATTCCAGTGTGGCGGCGGCAAACCCTAACCCTAATCTTCAACCCTCACCATCGCACCCTAGCCAAAATCATCAACCTGGTATAGCGCAACAAATGAAATCTTTTGCGGCTCTCTTCTCAGACGTTCAGCAATCTCCTGCTCTCCCCATTGCCCCGTTATCGACTCATAAAGGAACACCAACCATCAAACTTTCGGGGGAAGCTATTGATCAATTTTCTAAGCCATTTAAATGGACACTCGTTGGCAAGTTCTCACACGGTAGACCATCTATGGAATACACAAGGATTGCTTTTGCAAAATTTAATTTTAAAGGGGTGTACAAGCTGGGTCATTTAGATTCAAAGCACATCCTGATCCAATTAACAATGGAGGCGGATTATCAACGGCTTTGGATGAAGGAGGTATGGTATGTTTTTAAATTCCCCATGCGAACGTTGGCATGGTCTCCGGTGTGGAGGCCGGAGCAGGAATCTTCTATCGTTCCAGTTTGGGTTGGATTGCCCGGACTTCCAATTCACTTGTTCAACAAATATTTCTTGTTTTCTCTGGCACAAGCTATTGGCACACCTTTATCGCTTGACAAAGAGACTTTGGAGCTTTCTCGGCCTAGTATCGCTAAGATATTGATCCAAGTTGATGTTCTTAAGAAGTTTCCTACGGAAGTGTTCATTGATTGTGGTGATGTCCTTCGAAGTTTCTATCAAAAAGTTGAGTATGATAACATTCTGAGATATTGTAAACATTGCTTTAACAGCGGTCATGATATTTCCCAATGCAAGAGAGCTAATCCACCGGTTAGAAGTAGTAAGGACAATGAAATGGTAGGAAAAAAAGTGGACAAGATCGCTGCTACTGATGTTGGTAATAAGGAGGATTTTGTGGATCTAAACCACCAGGCTGTTATCTCGTCCAATGCTAATGAAAGGATTCAAGAATCAATTACGAATATTGATTCTTTGATTCAGTAAAACCCTATCAGAAGAAGGTATTCGTGGCAAAACGGGGTCAACCCTTACCGGAGGCCGTGGAAAAAACTTTAAAAAAGGCGTGTGAAAAGATTGTACAAGACAACACCATTGAACAAGAGGCCAATGTTAATGCTGAACTGGTGAATTGTTCTGAGGTAGAAGAGAGAATTCTGCAGAATGTTGCTAATCTATATACTGAAAAAAAGGTAACAGGTGCAACGGTGAGTCAGGAATTGGAGATGTCCCCGATTGATGATCCTGTCAGCAACCTAAATCTTTCTCCTAAGGCAACACCTCCTCCGTCATCTTTTATTATAGCCATGACTGGCTCTACACCTTTTGTATCTCAACAACAACATCAAGTAGATTCTGAGGGCTTCATCAAAGTAGCATATCGGAATAACAGGAGCAAATTAGCTTCTCCCCAAGCTTAATTCTGGTGAGCATTTCATTTATTTCTTTTTATAGTTTCTAAATGGTGGCTATTATTAGTTGGAATCTCTGTGGCATTGGAAACAAGGCCACTTTAAGGAGAATTAAAAATCTTTTATTTCTGCATGGTGTCTCGGCTTTAGCTATCTATGAGCCGAAAATTCACAAGTCCAAATTGGAATACTTGGTTCGCAAGTTAAACTGTTGTGGGGGAGTTTCGAATGATAGTTGAAGGATTTGGTTTATTTGGAAGCATGGTTTTTCTTGTGAAGTTGTCCAGGATAGTATTCAAGCTCTTTCGGTTCAAGTTAAGCATAGTTTATGGCCTAATCCTATTCTTATGACATGTGTTCATGCTAGTTGTAATATGTTCGAAAGAAGAATTCTTTGGGAGGATTTAATCAATCTGAGTGATACTACTCTTGCTTGGTTGGTTTGTGGTGATTTCAATATAGTTCTTGATCAAGAGGAGAAGCTTGGGGGTCGGTCTATTCAAACTCGAAAAATGTCTGAGTTTTCTGATACTATTCAAGTGTCCTCTCTTATTGATGCTGGTTATGAGGGATCCAGTTTACGTGGTGGAACAAGCAGCTTGGTAGGAAGTCTATTCAACAACGTCTTGACAGGGTGTTGTATAATGAGCAGTGGCTTAATTCCTTTGACAATACTTCTGTAAAGCATCTTAATAAAACTTGCTCGGATCATTCTCCGTTGGTGATCAAGATTCGGGTGGAGGCTGAAGTGCACAAAGGTTCATTTCGATTCATTAATGCTTGGACAAAACATCCTTCTTTTTTTGATACTGTTCAAAAATCTTGGGCTGCTTGGAATGATGGGCGCCCCATGGTTCGCTTTGGCAAGATGCTAGCTCAGCTTAGACGGGAGTTGTCAGCTTGGAATAAAAATACTTTTGGGCGTATTGATCAGCAAGTGGCAAATGCTGAAGATGTTGTTTTACTCAAAGAGCAGGAGGTCGAAAGAAACCCTTCCGAGGAATCTAGAGCTGCTTTGAGTTTGGCCCAAGCTCAGTTACAGTATACTTTAGCTACGGAAGAAGAATTTTGGCGGCAAAAAGCTAATATAAAGTGGATCAAAGAGGGAGATAGAAACACTAAATTTTTTCAGTCCTATGTGAAAAAAAGAGGCAAAGGTTGTTCTTACATAAAATACGAAATCGGGAGGGAGTTATTCTTACAAATAAGAATGATATTCAGAATGAGGCTGCTTCTTATTATCAGAACTAGTTGACGGCAGATAGGGCAGTGTCTAATGTGCATGACGACCTCTTGAATCTTATCCCTCCATTGATTACTGAAGCCAAAAATGACATCCTCAAAGCTGTTCCGAATATGGATGAAGTGTTTGAGATTATTAAATGCATGAATGGGCAAGGTGCTGCTGGCCCTGATGGTTTTACTGGTGTTTTCTATGTCGCCTGCTGGGAAATTATAAAAGAAGATCTACATCGTGCTATAAGGGAGTTCTTTGCTGGCTTTGAGATGCCGAGATCTTGGACCAGCACCCTTATTGTTACTCTTCCAAAAATTGACAATCCGATATCTTTCTCTGATCTGCGTCCTATAAGTCTTTGTAATTTTTCAAATAAGATTATTACGAAAATCTTTACTGAGAGATTAGGGCAGATTCTCCCTCGCATCATCTCCCCTAATCAAAGTGGGTTTGTCCAAGAGCGTGTGATTCATGATAACATCCTTTTAGTGCAAGAAATGATGTCATCAATTTAAAAGAATGTTCGGGGGTCTAACATTGCTATCAAGCTAGACATGGCCAAGGCGTATGATAGGCTTTCCTGGGTTGCTCTTATCAAGGTGCTAAAACAGTTCGATTTTGCTATTGAATGGGTTGACATGATTTTTAGGTGTATCTCTAACTGTTGGTTCTCAGTTCTCGTGAATGGAGAAAGTTGTGGTTTCTTTAACTCGTCTAGGGGTCTTCGCCAGGGAGACCCTCTCTCTCCTAGTCTTTTTATAATTGCGGCAGAGATTCTAAGTAGAGGGCTGAATTATCTTCATCAATGCAATCCTAAAATCAGATTCAGAGCCCATATTCATACTCTGGTTATCTCCCATTTATCGTATGCTGATGATATCATTATTTTTTGTAATGGGGCGAAAGATTCTCTTCGGATGCACATGAAGTGTTTGGAAAAATATCAAGACTTCTCGGGGCAGCTTGTTAGCATTGGGAAATCTTATTTCGTAACAGGGAGGAATGATGCCACTCGGGATAATAATATTTCTGAAGTCACTGGCTTTGTAAAAAAGGATCTCCCAATTATCTATTTGGGATGCCCTTTATATGTGGGGCGAAAGACGCAAGCACTGTTTAATCCTCTAATCAAGAAAATGGAGAAGAGATTAGAATCTTGGCAAGGAAAGCTTTTCTCCCATGGTGCTAAGGTAACCCTTATCAAATCTTGTCTCCAAGCAATTCCCCTATATTATATTTCTATTTTAGATCCCCCAAAAAATGTGATTACAACCATGCAACGCTTAATAATGAATTTCTTTTGGAGTGGTCGGATGGCTCTCGAAAATGTCATTGGATTGGGTGGAAAAGAATCAGCCGGCCGCTTGGTGAAGGAGGCCTTGGTATTCGGAATTTTGAGGATTTGAGTACTGCCTTTGACATGAAATTATGGTGGAGGTTGCGTGGTTCTTCTTCTCTTTGGACTGAATTCATGATGGCTAAATATTGTTATGAGATTCACCCTATGGACGCTGTTGTCACAAGCTTTGCTTCTCACATATGGAATGCATGATTGGGGTGAAAGATTTTATGGAGCAGCGAATTACGTGGAGGATTGGTAACGGGCAGATTTCCATCCATGAAAATTGGTTTGAAGGGGTTAAACCCATTCTTCCGCAGCAGCATATTGAGGTTTCCACTTTATTTGAAAACCGGCTTCCTCGGGCTGAATGCATTCGAAATAACTATGGTGATCCTCTTTTAGAGTTGATTAAGGCTCAAAATATCACGCTTCATGGGAAGGGGGATATTCTCATGTGGAAGCCTGCCACAACGGGCAAGTTTACCATCTCTTCTGCTTGGCGGGAATGTCGTCATTCTCAGATTTCTAGATCTATTTTTTCGACTATTTGGCATAAGCATATTCCCCCAAATACTCTATTTTTCTATGGAGAATTCTTCACAGAGGTCTACCCATGGATGAGGCATTACAGAAGCGTGGGATTCTTTCAGCCTTAAGGTGTGGCTGCTGCCATTATTACCTTCAACGGAATCCATGGATCATTTCTTTGTGAATGGAGACATTTCTAAGTCTACTTGGAGATATTTCGGCCAAGTTTGTGGTGTTACTAATAATTTTGGGTCCTTCCAGGCTATTCTCTCTTCATGGTGGTCTAATCGTCCCAAAAATACTTCCCAGCCTAATAAATGGATCTCTCTCATTCTTCCGGGGGTCATTACTTGGAATATTTGGTATCATAGAAATAAGTGGAATTTTGAAGGTATTCGGATGCATGGCATTGATATCATTTCCTCTATTACCCAACAGATATCGAATATTGCTGTTGTGTTCAACCCTCCTGTTACGTCCTCGGTGTTTGACACTTCAATTATGCAAATGTTTAAAATTTATGTTGCTGCCCCGAAGCCTCGTGTGGCTAAGATGGTTAAGTGGTTCAAACCAAAGCAAGGGTGCTATAAGATCAATACTGATGGTGCTTCTAGGGGAAATCCGGGCGAAGCTTCTGGTGGAGGCGTCATTAGACATGCTAAGGGAGAGTTGATTTTTGCTTTCAGAAACTATTATGGTCATTGATCTAATATGTGGGCGGAGGCTAAAGCCGCTCTCGATGGGTTAACTTTTGTGCATACTCTTGGTATTATGCATGTTTGGTTGGAGATCGACTCAGAAGTCCTTATGAAGATAATCACTAAAGTCTATCACATTCCTTGGGAGATATTCTATATAATACAACAAATTTTCATTATCTTGGAGCATATACATATTCATGTCAGTCATATATTTCGTGAAGGTAACAAGGTAGCTGATTCTTTGGCGAATGTAGCTGTGGACTCTAAGGTAGATCAGTTTTGGGTCTCATATTCTCAACTCCCTCATCTTTGCTGGGGTGCTCTTCTTCTGGATAGAGCGGGGTTCCCCTCCTTTCGTTATAAATAGTTTTATGGCTGGGGATTTCATATCCACAAGTTCGGGTCTAGTTTCGATTGATTTATTCCCTTTTTTGGTTTCAAGTTGCTGTTGCTGGTGGAATTTTGCATTGCCATGTTGCTGAAGTTGATTGTTGCTGTTTCGTGTTCTGATGTGCCCTTGGATTTCTTGGGCGTTCACCCTTTGGTTTGTGCGGTCGCACAAGCGCCACGTCTTGGCTTGTGTGGCCGCCCTAGTTATTGGGCGTTCGGCCTAATGGCCCGGCTGGCTTATGCAGCCGCTCTAAATGTTTGGTGGGCCAACGATTTTGGGCTTGGGTTTGGCATTTTGGGTCTTTTATGTATTGGGTTGTGTTGGACCCCTCCTAGTAGCTATTTCTTCTTATTCTTCGGATTTAAGCCAAATGTAATTTCCTTTACGATGGTTAAGGTTGTAATGTCCCCCACCTTCATTTGTAACATTTTATTTATGTAATAAAATCTAGGGAGTACCGTCTCCTTTCGCCAAAAAAAAACCAGGTGCACTGTGTGCGATTGCATGTAGTGTCGCAATTTTCCAATGACCCATACTAGAGCTGCGCAGGTCTTCTCTAGGGCTGAGTAGTTGAGCTCGCTGCCTTGGAACTTTTGGCTGATGAAGTATATGGCATTCTCGACCTTTGACTCTTTCTTTTCTTGGCATAGCTTGGCTCCAACTGCGGTGTCGGTCACAGTTAGATATAGCAAGAGTGGCTTCTCCTTGTAGGGAGGACAGAGGATCGGAGGACTCACAAGGTACGCCATTATATTTTCGAAGGTGTCTTGGCATTTTGGGTTCCACTCGATGTCCGCATTCTTTTTCATTAGCTGAAAGATTGGCTCGCACATGGAGGTCAGCTGATTGACGAAGCGGCTGATGTACTGCAGATGGCCCATGAAGCTTTTCACTTCTATTTGGGTTTGTGGTGGTCTCATCTCGATTATGGCCTTTATATTTTGGGGATCAACTTTGATGCCTCGTTCTGTGACCATGTATCCCAAGACTTTAGCTCAGATTACTCCGAATGTGCATTTGGCAGGGTTCAACCTCATTGAATGCTTTCGAAGGCGATCAAAGAACTTTCTCAGGTCAATGAGGTGTTGTCCATCTGATCCCTTTGAGTGCATGATCATGTCATCGACTTACACTTCGATCTCTTTGTGGATCATGTCGTGGAAGAGTACGGTCGCTGCCCGTTGGTAAGTAGCCCCAGCGTTCTTTAGTCCGAACAGCATCACTGTGTAGCAGTAGGTCCCCAGGGGGTTGTAAAGGCGGTTTTCTCTTGGTCTTCTTCGGCCATCTTGATTTGATTGTAGCCGGCAAACCCGTCCACGAAGGACGTAACCTTGAAATTGGTCGTAGTATCGACCAACATGTCTATGTTTGGTAGTGGAAAGTCTTCCTTGGGACTTGCTTTGTTGAGATCTCGGAAGTCCATGCAGTAGCGTACTTTTCCATTGGCCTTGGTGACCGTGACTATGTTGGAGAGCCAAGTCGGGTATTCGATTACCCTTATGAAGCCGACGCAGAGCATCTTCTCAATCTCTTCCTTGATTTGTAAGGACCATTCTGGCTTGATTCGACATAGCTTCTTCTTGATGGGCTTAGCCTCGGGATTCAGGGTAATTCGATGTTCCACTATGGCTGGATCTAGGTCGGGCAAGTCTTGGTAGGACCAAGCTAACACGTCCACAAATTCTTTGAGCAGTGCAGTCAATGCTTCTTGCTCGGTGCCGATGAAGAAACTTCCGATTAGCGTCTCTATAGGCTCTTCAGCAGTTCCAAAATTCCCTTTGGTTAAAACCTCCTCGGCAGCTTGGGCCCGATTTTCCTCTCGTTTGAAAACATGCTTAAATATTTTTTAATATATTTTTCATTTAATGTGTCTGCGTCTTTATCAAGTGAATTGTTATTAAATGTTTTTTATTTAGTTAATTAATCAATTGTTAAAGATGCAATGACGGGATACTCGGAATGGTCAAAACATTCATTTAAAGTGTAGGGGAACACATTGTTGGCTATGAACTCATAATCATCTGGCGTAAGGCCATCAGATGACTCGAGAGAGTCAAATTCAAAGACAACAAACTCGGAATGTGTTTCGAATCTAGACTCTAGGACGCGAGGGGTTAGACCAAGTTGTTTGATCATTTCCTCTTTGCTGGCTACATGTCTGGAGAAGGTGGCCCAATTCTTTAGTGGCATTGTGGATGGGCTTGAGGGGGTGCGAGGGTCGAAAGGCTTCTCGCTGCTGTCCCCAATCATGGCTACCACAGAGTTATCAGAAACAAAATAGATTATGTAATAACCCAAAAATTTTCGAGGATTATTTGGTAAATTATTAAATTTTCAATTAGGCTTTTAGAGGGACTAATAATTATATTGAAGTCCTAGGAATTATATTATGTGGGTTTAAATTATTTAGATGAGTTGGGCTTTGGTATTGGGCTTAGATTTAGTAAAACCCTTTTATTTTATTAATGAATTTGACCCTTTTTAATTAATAAATAATTTTATTATTTGTTATTCCTTATATTAGTTGGGTTAGAAGTTGTGGGCCAATTGTTTTGGGCTTAAGTTACTTAATGGGCTTAGAATACCTTTTGGGCTAGGTTTAAAAAAAATAAATAAAATAAATAATAATAAATAGTAATGATCATTAAATAGGGAGGTTAATTTTGGATTTAAAGGAGTCATTAATTCGAAGTAATCATTAGCCGTTTTTAACAAGGTAATTATGAGGAAGGTTATTAGTGATAATAATTGTGGCGGTTAAGGAGTAATTAGTAGAATAATTATTAAGAAAATTAATCATACTAATAATGGATATTAATTAGGACACAATAAATTAGGTAATAATGTTGATGGTTATAACTTGGTGAAAGAGTTTTGAGATGAAGTATAAATAGTGATGTGAGTCTTAGAGAGCTCGTACACCAAGAGAAGTTAGAAAGAAATATTTATTGTTTTAGTGGAACGGAGAAGGCGAGACTGAAGAAGAAAGGAGGAGATTTTGGAAGGCACTAGTGAATGCTTTGTTGTCGTTCAAGTACTTTAAGAAAAACCTCAATCGAAGGTAAGGGATTATACATCATTTAAGTTAATTGATTTTCGCTCCGTTTCATTATTTAGGCTTCCGCATATTTCTTGGCGATGTACGTTCCTTTGATACGTAAAAGCTGACCTCGCGTCAGTATTTGTTTTGACTCCCTCGTTTACCGTCATTTGCTAATCTTTTGCTGTTCGTTTGCTATATCGTTCTTTTGATTTCGTAAATACGAAAATATTATTGTCCTTATGAAAGTTCGTATTTTGTATAAAATGAGTTTTGATATGAAATGATTTTGTGTTCCATCAATGATCACTAAGTTAGACAACCTTCTTCGGAGGGGTATATTTGATATTTGGCCTTCGGGCAAACTTAGTACACCGCTTCAAATTAGTGGTGGGGTGTTCCGGATACACTGTTTAGGACTCTGCGGAGTCAACCTTTGTGCCCTTTGTGGGATTTCGATAGGGTTGTGGGTATTAGTGCTCTTTGTGGGCTTTTGTTTCCTTTGTGGGATTTTGGTTTGACAAGGTCAGTGGACCACTTATGTGATCATGATGTCTGTGAATGATTTGATTATCTACAGCTGGTATGGGACAGTTGTAGATAACTAGATCATTCGAGCCAACTTTGTTCAGCTTATCAGTCCTTTGAAATTCCTAAAAATCTGTGAGTGGTTTAGTTAGTTAAAGCTGGTATGGGACAGTTTTAAATAAGTAAACCATTCGAGTAAATTTGAATCGGTTTCGTCATCATTTGAAACTTCAAAATATTTGTCAACTCAGTTTGTGAAACCGTTGAGATTTCGAAAGACATGTGATTTGAGAATTTGTTAAATAATGATTTCGAATTTGTACTTCGTAATGTATTCGATTGTTATTGGAAATTTGTATCGGTTGATATTCCTTCAGGTCAACTCCTCCTTAGTAACCAGTAAGTTCATATACAGCCCCTCCGGTTACTAAGGAGGAGTTGACCTGAAGGAATATACCCCTCCGAAGAAGGTTGTCTAACTTAGTGATCATTGATGGAACACAAAATCATTTCATATCAAAACTCATTTTATACAAAATACGAACTTTCATAAGGACAATAATATTTTCGTATTTACGAAATCAAAAGAACGATATAGCAAACGAACAGCAAAAGATTAGCAAATGACGGTAAACGAGGGAGTCAAAACAAATACTGACGCGAGGTCAGCTTTTACGTATCAAAGGAACGTACATCGCCAAGAAATATGCGGAAGCCTAAATAATGAAACGGAGCGAAAATCAATTAACTTAAATGATGTATAATCCCTTACCTTCGATTGAGGTTTTTCTTAAAGTACTTGAACGACAACAAAGCCTTCACTAGTGCCTTCCAAAATCTCCTCCTTTCTTCTTCAGTCTCGCCTTCTCCGTTCCACTAAAACAATAAACATTTCTTTCTAACTTCTCTTGGTGTACGAGCTCTCTAAGACTCACATCACTATTTATACTTCATCTCAAAACTCTTTCACCAAGTTATAACCATCAACATTATTACCTAATTTATTGTGTCCTAATTAATATCCATTATTAGTATGATTAATTTTCTTAATAATTATTCTACTAATTACTCCTTAACCGCCACAATTATTATCACTAATAACCTTCCTCATAATTACCTTGTTAAAAACGGCTAATGATTACTTCGAATTAATGACTCCTTTAAATCCAAAATTAACCTCCCTATTTAATGATCATTACTATTTATTATTATTTATTTTATTTATTTTTTTTAAACCTAGCCCAAAAGGTATTCTAAGCCCATTAAGTAACTTAAGCCCAAAACAATTGGCCCACAACTTCCAACCCAACTAATATAAGGAATAACAAATAATAAAATCATTTATTAATTAAAAAGGGTCAAATTCATTAATAAAATAAAAGGGTTTTACTAAATCTAAGCCCAATACCAAAGCCCAACTCATCTAAATAATTTAAACCCACATAATATAATTCCTAGGACTTCAATATAATTATTAGTCCCTCTAAAAGCCTAATTGAAAATTTAATAATTTACCAAATAATCCTCGAAAATTTTTGGGTTATTACAGATTAAGTCTGGGACATCGATTTCTTCACTGAAAAGTTGTTGTAGCGATGGCTCATTCCAGGCATCTTCTGTGGAGTCTTCTTTTCTTGCCTAGGGCATCGTTAGCTCGAATACTGACTCATCCTGCTTGTTTGTGGCAGGGGTGATGACAGAAAGTTTTTCATGTTCTTCCACCAAAGAAGGGGTTTTCTCGAACTAAAATTTATTGTGAATAGTAGTGGTAGTGGGTCCCCGTAGAGTTGGTGCGTCGAGGAATGCTCTCCTGATGGGGTTTGGCTTGTGGCCTCTAAACTTCTCAAGGTTTTTTCGGAGCTTTTCCCATTTGTCCATTGTCGTCGACCAATCTTGTTTGGCCTTGATCAGCTCTGTCCTCTTCTTCATGTCTTTATTCAGATCACCGGTTTTCTTGTGAAGTACCGAGCCATGTCAAAGCTGTAAGGACGGAGGTCGGGGGTTGTGTACGAGCCTCTTTTGTCAGCAACTAGGTATTTTCCGCGTGCATCTTTTCTGTCTTCTGCCATATCTTTGGGGGTAGAGATATACCCTAGGCCACGGCGGGTAGTTTGTTCTTTGACCTCGATGATCTTGTAGGTACCTTGATGGTGTTTGCCCAGACCGAGCCCCGAAATGTAATTCATGAGCTTCATCATCTTCATGGGAGGAGGGATCCGGTCCCAAGTCAGGGGGAGGTCTATATGGCACACTTGGGCTTTCAGGCTTTCAACCGTGAATCCCGTTAACATCATGCCTTTGTCGTCATGCTTGATTTCCAGGACCGGGATGCCATTCATGTTTGTTCCTTCAGTGGTCACATTGTCCCCGTAAATGGTAGTGAGGTCACTCCCTTGAACGAATTTCACACATTGGTGTAGGGGTGTGGATTCGACTCCATTTATTTGGTGCAGCCAAGGCTGGCCCAAGATGGCGGTAAAGGTGATCGGGATGTCGATAACCTGGAAATCTGTTGGCATCATCTGCTTTCCAAACCACAGGTTTAGAGTGGCTACTCCCAAGACTGAGCGAGACATTGAGTCATAAGCTTTGATCATCTGGGCCGAGGGCTTTAGATCGGTTAGCTTGACTCCTAGCAAGTCCATCATCTTGGCAGGGAGGACATTCATGGCCGATCCTCCATCTACCAAAACCCGAGGAAGGCGACGCTCGTCGAGTTGAACGGTGATGTAGAGAGGCTCGTTGTGGTTAGCCCCAAATTTCGGCAGATAGAACTCAGTGAAGGTAATGATGTTACCGTAGTAAATATTGCCGATCATTTGAACCCCCTCATTCGGGGTTATATTAATTAGAACCATGGTCCAGGCCAGTCTTTCTTCCAGCTTGAGCCTGTGAGGATTGGAAGAACTGAGTAGGGATCAAAGCGATATGTTAGCTTGAGTGCGCTTGAGCTGGGTCAAGATCGGGTCTTTAGCCTCCGGGTCAAGCACTTCAGCTTCTTTGGTGTAGGGGCCTTTCTCGGTTCGAGGCTCATGTATGGCCGACCTTTTGTCTGTCCTTGGAGGATTTATCGGGATTTGGCCAGAACGAGTCAGCATGTTTACTTTTGGCTTTACTTCTCCTTTGCGTGTTTCTCCCAATTCTATCATGGGAGGGCCCTGGTTAGCATACAACCATGCATCACATCTCAGCTCGTTTACCGTTATTGCTTTTGTTGGGGTTTTGACGATGGCCTTGATATCTTCCCAAGATAAAGGTTGAGGTGTCATGACGCTTGGACCGTTGGTTGTTGTGCAGAGCTTGTCCCAGCTTATCATGGAGCAGAAATAGCCATGATCTTGAGATGAGTTAGGCTTAGGAGATTTGTTGGAATAAATGACATAGTAGTCAAACTTTCCAGATGAATCTCCTAGGGTTCCAACTGTGGGACCACCGGTTTCATACCTCTTTTTCAGTTTTTGTTGGGAAGAGTATTTTCTCCTTCTTGGGGGATGGTCCTCACTTATTTTATCTTGGAAATCAGCATCTAGACAAGCGGGGCAGTCGCAAACATCCCACCAAATGTGCTCGACAACTTGTGGTGGTCTTGGAACTTCGGGGCATTGACTTGGCATGTCCTTACCTGACAGGCTTTGTGACTTCATGTCGTAGCTACGGGGCTCATATAGAGGCAAAGGATAAGATTCCAGGGTATATTGAGAGACTCTGGAAGCTGAGGGAGTGGGTACGTCCTCTTTTTTCACGGGAGCCTCAGCTGGCTGGGGGTGGCCAATGTTCCGAAATGACACATGGCACCTTCGATCCAAGCCTGCTGCTCGCCTTGGCATTTTTCAAGAGCTCAGAAAGCTTTCCAAACCACTTCCATTATTAGGAAATTTCTTGGGGGCAGAATTATGTTTCCCTCACTGTCATATGTCAACCCTGCCATGGGAGAGTGACGGACTGCTTTGACGACTGAATCGGTAAGGCTGTCGGACCTTGAGACTTTTTCACTGAAGAGACGGCTTTTTGGATAAAAAGGTGAAAGCTCATGCGACATGCAGTTTCCCTTTTTTTTGTTTTAATTTACTTAAAACGTGTTTTCTCAGAATCCTAAATGGGTTGGAAAAGATTGCTCTTCTTTTTCGCAACTATTTCTAGATCGTGGGTCAGTGAAATCAACACTGCGGCTATAAGCACCTCGTTTTGCACCTGTATTTTGACCACCTAGGGTGGACAGCCTCGGGCGAGGGTCCTATAGGGCAAGCGATTTCCACCGGCCAAAAGAAAAAACAAACCTAAGGACCAAGCCTGTCATGTTCGTTTAAATACGTCCGCCATGTGAATAGTGAACAAAGCCAGGACCTAAGTTAAGATCGGGTCAAGAGTTCGACATGACCTCTCTTTACCTTGCTTGCATAAGGGATCTATCAGTTTAGGTTTTGACTAGGTCATATTATCATGGATGACGCATTAAAGGCTTGATGACATGGTGTCATGTGGGCATGGACGTATATCCGGTACAGAGCATTGTCTGGGTGTAGCTTTGGAAATCAAGATCGGGTAAAGATTTTAGTATGATCTTTCATCGTCTTGCTTGTACAAGAGATCTTGATTTCTGGGCTTTGACTCAAATAATGGCCGACATGGGATATGTATCCAGGCTTTATGACACAGATTGGGTCAAAAACCAATCAAGTCTGGACAAAGTGTGACGCAAATTGTGCATGGTTGACACTGGCTAGGATGGGAAGTTTGGAATGATCTCGTGTGCCCCCAAAAGGCATAGGAACACCAATTGAACTGTATCTGAGACCATCCCGGGTTTGGGGTTATAGTGTGCAGTGTACAGGATAACAGTGCACGTAGTGTGCGATCCCTAAAATTCTTTTTATGAGTAAAACAGAAAGTTTTGCAGAATGAATTTTAAATGTACACAGATGTATTATGATGCATTTTTGAATAGGCAAAAAGTAAAGCACTTGCGCACACACACAACAATTAAAGAAAGGGTAAAAATGAAAGTTTGACCCTCATCATTGTTTTAAAAATCTTTTTTTGTTTAAAAGTTTTAAAAACAAAACGTCCCCAGCAGAGTCGCCAACTGAAATTACCCGATCCGTGGTCGGACGGTCATCTCGCGCTGTGAGGTCGTTCCGTCATTTCATTTTAGAGTCACTAAGCTGTTTTGATTGTGCCCAAAACATTGAGAAAAGGATTTGTTTTTGTTTTGTTTTGTTGTGTGATGATATTTTTGAGTTCGGAGGTCACGTTACGCCTCGGGAAGAGATAGTTGAGCTCACTCGAGTCGTCTCGTATACACTAGTCTTTCGATACCCTTCTTTCTTTAAATGTTTTGTGTGTGTGTGCTTTTAAAAATGCATTTGTATATGATGTCTACATTGCAAATGATGCTTGTATATAAACAAAAATATTTAAATTAAAGCTGTTAAATGAGATTTGGAAGGAGGCCTTACTAATGTTGGTTTGTGTCTATCTTCCACGGGAGAATGTGTTTGATTGAGTGTGAATAGGGTTTTGGGACGTTAGGAGTTGATTAGGACGGATCGGGATGGACCAGGGTGGACCGGTATGTGCTGGCAGAGTTTCGGGATGCTTCAGGATGGACCGGTATGTGCCGGCAGAGCTTCGGGATGCTTTGGGATGGACCGGTATGGACCGGCAGAGCTTCAGGATGCTTCGAAATGGCTCGGGATGTATCGGCAGAGCTTCAGGATGCTTCGGGATGGCTTCGGAATACTTCGGTTTGGCTCGGGATGGACCAGTATGTGCGGGCAGAGCTTCAGGATGGCTCGGGATGGACTGGGATGGCTCGGGATGGCTCGCGATGCCTAGAGAAGGACCGGGATTCGAATGGAATTGCTTCGGAAGGACTTCAGAGAACCTCGGGAGGTCTTTGGAGCACCTCGGGAAGGCTCGGGAAGGACCGGAAGAGGTCGGGATGCCTTGGGAGTGTGCCTGAAGGCTGGGGGAGAAAGGAGAGAGTTAAGGTGTTAATGAAATGAGAGGGGGAGCCCTCTATTTATAGGCCCCAAAAAATTGCAAACTGGTCCGTACGGACCATTGTGTAATTACAATTTTTTGGTTTTCCTGGATTTCAGTGAATATTGTGGACTTTAAGGAGATTTTTTCATCATTTTTGCGTGTTGAAGTAAGTGTCCATATGGAGAGCGGTTCGGATTGGGGTACTTACAGGTATGCAGTGCGTATTTACTACATCCAGTTGTTATGTGGAAAACACTACTACCGGTGAAACACTCCTCACGGGACAAAGAAAAGGTAACTAAAATGGAATTGATTTAAATGCAATTTCTAATTTTACTAATGTTTGGTTTGTAGCACAGAACTTATGTGAGAATTCATGGCTATGGAAAAAGAGACTCAGTCACTTGAATTTCAAATATCTATCCAAGCTTGAAAATGAAAGTTCTGTAACCGGTCTGCCTCAAGTGTCTACTGATCATAGAAAGAAATGCAGAGCATACCAACTAGGAAAGCAACATAAAACATCATTCCAGAGCAAGCCATGCAAGTCTACATCTAAGTGCCTCCAACTACTACATAGGGATCTCTTTTGCCCCACATCAACTGCCAGTCTAATAGGAAGCAGATATGCCTTGGTTGTTATAGATAACTATTCAAGATATACATGGGTGAAAACCTTCAGCTCCAAAGATGATACATATGGAGTTGCCACCAAGCTAGTTTGTTTACTTCAAACCCAGAAGGAGAGTGACATCATCAGTATGAGATCAAATAATGGTACTGAATTAAAAAAAATGGCATTGCTCTGTACTATGATGATCACAAAATTGATCACAATTTCTCAGCTACTGGAACACCACAACAATATGGCGTTGTTAAGAGAAAGAACAGAACTTTGATCGAAGCTGGCAAAACAATGATTTCAGAAGCAAAGCTACCCAAGTACTTTTGGGCTGAAGCTACCTATACAACGTGCTTTGCTCAGAACCGATCACTGGTCAACAAGTTTCATAACAAAACTCCTTATGAACCAGCATGGCAGAATTCCAAATATTGGTTTCTTCAAGATTATTGGCTGCAAATGCTATGTTTTTTACAACGGTAAAGAATATCGAGGTAAATTTGATGAGAAAGTTGATGAAGGTATCTTTGCAGGTTATGCCAAACACATTAAGGCTTTTAGAGTTTTTAATAAATGGTTGATGGAAATTGTTGAATCTGTTCATGTTACTTTTGATGTATTTGATTTGTTAGAGTCTGAAAAGGCTTCAAATAGTGCTAATGAATATGGTGTTTTTGAGACAGGGGAATGCAACAACTTTAGCTCCAATCAAAACAACAGAAATAATAAAAATCAATCACCAACTCAGAATTCTGGCACCCCAGATGGTTAAACCGATAGAGCCTCAACCGATGAGTCATTTTTCCCTCAATCGGCCACAAGAGAACCAAATTTTACTAACCCTTTTGTCGATACTCCTCTGTCAGCTAGGCCCTCTACCGGTGTTCCTCAATCCTCACCTGAACCTGGACCAATTTCCATTATTCAATCCATTTTAACTACACCTCAACTTGAATCTGATTATCTGTCTAACTCATTTGTTCCAAATTCTTCCACTACTCAACCGGTCACACCTCCCTCAACCGATTGAGACCCATCTCTAAATAACCTTCGATAAGAATCTATCAGACAAGATATTCCAAGGGAAATAAGACATACTCGAGGACATCCTATTAAAAATATAATTGGTGATGTGTTTGGTCCTAGTTTAACAAGGGCCTAAGAAGGAATATGGAAGCACAACATAGTCTGTTCTCCTCATACTTGGCCTCCAACTTAAAACCAAAGATAACAGAAGAAGCACTTGATCCCAGCTGGGTGGAAGCTATGCAAGAAGAACTTAACTATTTTGACTGATGCAAAGTCTGTGAGCTAGTGCCTCGCCTCAAGAATCAGATGGTGATAGGAATGAAATGGGTATTTAGAAATACATTGGATGAGTCTGGAAAGATAATGAGGAACAAAGCAAGACTGGTTGCTAAAGGTTACAAACAAGAAGAAGCAATTTATTATGGTGATACTTTTGCTCCAGTTTCCAAATTAGAAGCTATAAGATTATTTCATGCCTATGCTGCAAAGAAAGAGTTCAAACTGTACCAAACGGACATGAAAAGTGACTTTCTAAATGGAGAACTTCAAGAGCTTGTATAGGTTGACCGACCTCCAGGATTTAAAAACTCTAAAAATCCTGATCATGTCCTTAGGTTAAACAAAGCTTAGTATGTCCTCAAGCAATCCCCAAGGGCATAATATGAAACTCTCTCCAAATTCCTACTTAGTGAGATGTTTGAAAGAGGTAAAATTGATAAAACCTTATTTCTTGGAAAGCATAATGGTCATTCATTGTTAGTTCAAATATATGTAACTGATATTATATTTAGCTATACAAATGAAAACGTATGCAAGAGATTTGAGAAACTTTTGTGAATCAAATTCGAGATGAGCATGAGGGGAGAATTAACCTTCTTCCTTCGACCTGAAGTCAAATAAACTTAAGAAGGAAACTTCATTAACCAAGCCAAATAATCAAATGATCTTATCAAGAAATTTGGCCTTTATTTTTCTCATTCTCAAAGCACTCATATGACTACTAATATTCATCTTGACAAAGATGAGTCTCGTAAGAAAGTAAGTATGACACTCTACCGAGTTATAATAGGATCTTTACATTAATTGACTGCTATGAGTCTCGTAAGAAAGTAATTATGACACTCTAACGAGGTATGATAGGATCTATACATTAATTGACTACTAGTAGGCCAGGTATCATGTTTGTTGTTTGTGTATGTGTTAGGTTTCAAGTCGATCCTAGAGAATCCCACCTACAAGCTGTTAAAAGGATCATAAGATATCTTATTGTAACTATTCACTTAGGTTTATGGTAACAAAGAGATTCATCTTTTACTCTAATTAGTTATTCAAATGTTGATTTTGCAGCTTGTAGGTCACAATGAAGAGTACTAGTGGAGCATGTCAATTTCTAGGTCACCGCTGGTCTCCTGGTCATGCATGAAACAATCTTCTATTTCCACTTCTACAACTGAGGCTGGGTAAATAGCTGATGGAAGTTGCTGCTCACAAATCCTATGATTGAAGCAACAAATAGTGGACTATGAAATTCCAACTAAAGTTTATATCCCATTCATTATGACAGCTCATCAACCATCTCAGTCTCAAACAATCCTTTGATTTAAGGATCATATTGAAAATGGTAATGTCGTTCTTTTAAAAGTTCATACTGACTACAAGTTAGCTGATATTCATACAAAACCATGGGACACAAAACACTTTGAATTCTTTAGAGGTGAACTAGGCATGATTGATATTCGTGGATAAACTGTGCAAACTTTGTTACTTGTGTAAGCTCAACCGAACAAAGGTTATATCTCAACTTTACCCCTCAACTAGTCCGCTCTTCTATCGATCGGTTCTTCAACTGATCATTATTCATCAGCAACCGGTCAAGAACACTCAACTGGTTATGACTCTTACCAGTCCAGCATCAACTGGTTACTTAAACTTTTAACTGTTGGCGAACTACAGTCGTATCAATCCATTTTAACCGGCTCATCTGACAACCATTGTCCTTTCAAGAAAAGTCAATCCACAATTATCTGACACACGTGCGTTCTTGTTTACCTACTTCGTGTCAAAGTATATCAAAATAAAAATTTTGAACAAAAGATAACCTCTGTATCACTCTTACTTATCAGTAAAAGGTTATCTCTTTACTCATTATAATGTTCAAAATTTAAACTGCTGCACACACGTTCCTATTTTTATGTTACCATATTAACATGTATGTATAGTTTGTGTACCACGATCCCCCTCGTTTTAGCTTCAGTTAAAACTTTTGAACTTATTTTGTTTCTTCAAATAAAAATCCCTTCCTATTCATCTCCCTCCTTCTTCTTCCTATAAAAGGAACTCATAAACCCTCTTCTCACTTTTTCACTGCGTCTCTCTCTCTAAAACTCTGAAACTCTTTGCATCTCTGTCCCTCTGAACACCAGCAAAGCAGATTCCTAAAGACTTCATCCTATTAAATCTTCTTCACATGTTCTCTATTCTCTGGTAACACATACTTAGATATTTGTTATTTTTTATGAACTAATCATCATATCATTCTATTTTTCAAGCATTTTTCTAACTTCAACTATTTGATGTTTCCTTTATTTGTTGAGTGCAGATTTGATGGCTCCCACACCTATGCCAAAGAAAGACATATATGGAGGTTACATTCTAAACTCCTTCTTTGAATCTGTGCATCGGAAGCTTCTTCAAGCCCTTCTTGCCGGTGTTGGAGTGCTCTCATTCCTGATGTCGGAAACCTCTGAAGACATCTTCTACGAGTTAGTTAATGAATTATTTGACAAAGGATCCATTGAGGATGCTGCTAGAGCTTGTGAAGTTCCTCATATTACCTCAACCGTTCTTGGTATCCTTGTTATATTTTCCCCAACATACATCCTAGAAGACTTCCCTAACCTAAGCAATTCTTGAACCTCTTCTGTCTTCCTGAAGAACGTGAAGATTGCTTAGGCCCATATTAGAGGAGATGAAACCTTCATGACCGGTGAAGGAAACAAAAAGGTAATCTTGATCCCTTGAGCTATCCTTCCACATCTTTTACAATAACCCTTGGGCTATCCATAATAAAGTCATCCCTCAACCTGGCTGGGTCTTCCCTATTGATCATCTTCCTCCATTCCTCTGACGGTTGCTTGAATTCTATGAGTTATATAAAATATCAGTCCCACCTGATAACGTCTCAAATTATGTGGACTTTGACAATACTAGAGTTTTTCGAAACGCCTTCATGGCTTGATCAATGTATTGATAACAAAGTATGACTTTTATTTGTGTTTTAGACCGAACCGTTTCCGGCTGCCTACGTTCCCTTGGACTAAAGGGCTCAGGTCTCCGTAGTTCGACCCGGTTAATTTGTTTTTGTGTTTTTTTTTTGTTGTTTTTTCTTTGGTGCAACCCTGTTTTTTACCTAGGCCGCCCTTTTCGGGTTTTCAACCTAGTTGGGTATTACTCTTTTAGCACTCTTTTTTTTGTTATTTTTCTTTTTTTTTTTGTTTTTTTTTTGTTTTTTTTTTGACTCAGTGTTTTATGCGTAGTATCTGCGCAGTTTATCGCCATTCACTGGGTGTACAAAAAGATTTCCGTCGAGGTCTGCAAGTTGCATGGCCCCTCCGGAGAAGATTTTCTGGACGACATATGGCCCGACCCAGACAGGCTTCCATTTTCCAAGCGGGTTGATGCGGACTGGGGGCTTCTCTTTCAAAATGAGGTCACCTTCCCTGATCTCCCGATGTTTTACTTTCTTATCGATGGCTCTGGCCATCCTTCCTTGGTAAGCTCGGATATGTTCCATGCCTCTCAATCGGCGTTCATCTAGCAGGGCCAATTCATCATGGCTACTCTGGAGCCATTCGACCTCGTTGATCTGACTTTCCAACAGTACCCGGAGTGAGGGGATTTCTAGCTCGATTGGGAGCACGGCTTCCATTCCGTAGGTAAGAGCAAACGGTGTTTCCCCGGTTGTCGTTCTGACGGATGTTCTGTATCCCCAGAGAGCAAGGTGAAGCTTGTCGGGCCAATCTCTGCCTCGGACGGCCATTTTCCGGATGATGTTTTCCAAAGTCTTGTTTGCTGCTTCGACGGCTCCGTTAGTTTGGGGCCTGTAGGGAGATGGCTTGTGACGGGTTATTCTGAATTCCGCTAGCCTGTCGCATTCCCCTTCAAAGTGGGATCCATTATCTGAGATGATTTCGGCCGGCAACCCGTATCTGCATATGATGTTCTCTTTGGCTTCCGGGTCGAGCGGTATCCAGGCATGTCTTTATAGGACCGCACAAACACGTCCACGAATTCTCAGGGCATCTTTTTCAGTCCCTTCAAAGAAACTACCAATCTGCGTCTCTTTAGGCTCTTCTGCAGTTTCCAGATTCACACTTGTCAAAACCTTTTCGGCAGCTTGGGCTCGATTTTCCTCTTTCCGAACAACCTGCTTAAAGATTTCTTTAATATATTGTTCATTTAATGTGTCTGCTTCTTTATCTAGTGAATCATTATTAACTATTTTTTTAAGTTATTAGTTATTTCATCATTAGTTAAAGTGGCAATCAAGGGATACTCAGAAAGGTTCATCATTTCATTGAGAACGAAAGGGAATACAGCGTTTGCTACAACCTCGTAGTCTTCAGGCGTAAGGCCATTGGACGACTCGAGAGACTCGAACTCAATAATGAGAGACTCGGTGGACTTTTACACAGGTTGACACAAGGGGACGGGGGACCAATCCAAGCTTTGTGATCATTTCCTCCTTGGTCGCGGACGGGCCTGAGAGAGTTTCCCAAATTCTTCAATGGCATTGCTGGCAGGGGCCTCATGACTCGGGATTTGCGCTGTTCTCCTTTCTCAATCATTGCTATCATCTCTTTGACTGAACCGAAATCAATCGGGTGCTGGCTTTGAACCTCTTCTACGAATAAGCTTCTTTGTATAATCGGACCATCCCAATCATCCGAAAAGACTTCGTGGCTTTGGCTTTCGGCATTGTCGGCCAAACTCAGGCTTTGGGCCTTCTTGGACAAGCTTGGGACCACGGTGGCAAGCTTCTCGAACTGCTCTACTAGGCTTGGAACGCCTTTGAAAGTGTACTCGCTCTCCATGGTAGTGGTAGCCCCAGGTATCTTGGGTAGATCCAAAAACAGTCTACGAACCGGATTTTCCTTGGTTCCTCTGAGCTTGTTAAGGTCATGCTGTAACTTCATCCATCCCTCTGCCGGAGTAGGCTCTTTGACTGGGGCGCTACCCTGTTGTGTCGGACCTTTTACAAAGTAGTCATCCAAATGAGGACGGAAAGGGAGAGGTTTAGGGCCGTTGATCGGGACCCTTCCTGTGGCAGCTTCTCCCCTTTTCCGGGCAATCTCCTTTTCTTTCGCAGTGTCTACCTAGGTGGCATCATATCCCAGGCCATGGCGAGTTTTCTGTCCTTTCACCTCAATAACTTTGTGAGTTCCTTGCTGATGCTTCCCCAGACCGAGACCGGGTAGGTAGCTCATTCTTCTCATCATCTTCAAGACCGGAGGGATCTTGTCCCGAGTGATCGTCAGATCTATGTTACAAACTTGGGCTTTGGGAGGCTCGACCGTGAAGCCTGTTAGCATGAGACCTTCCTCGTCATGTTTGATCTCCAGAATAGGTATCCCACCCGTATCAGTGCCCTCCAAAGTGACTAGGTCTCCATAAATGGTTGTCAAATCCCCATCCGAAACGAATTTCACATATTGATGGAGGCTCGAAGCAACCTCTTAACTTGGTGCAGCCAGGGTCTTCCCAGTAGGGCATTAAAGGTGATCGGGATGTCAATAACCTGGAATTCCACATGTATCATCTTCTTGCCAAACCAGAGGGCCAAAGTAGCAACCCCAAGTACTGTGCGGGATGTAGAGTTATAAGCTTTGACTGTGAGGGAGGAAGGCTTTAAATCTGTGGATTTGATGTCGAGCAGACTCATGATCTTAGCCGGGAGGATATTCATCCCGGACCCATTGTCAACCAAAACTCGGGGAAGACGCCGTTCATCCAGCTGGACTGTGATGAAGAGGGGCTCGTTATGATCAGCTCCGAACTGAGGGAGGTCGAGGTCTGTGAAAGTAATTATGTTTCCGTAGTGGATATTCCCAATCAACTGCACCACATCATCAGGAGTAGCATCAATAGGGACCAGCGTGCGGGCCAGGCTTTCTTCCAGCTTTAGCTTGTGGGGGTATGATGAGGTAAGCAGGGACCACAAAGAGATGTTGGCCTGAGTTTGCTTCAACTGGGTGAGCACGGGATCCTCCTTCTCAGGGTCAGGAGTTTCGGCTGTCTTGGCATAGGGGAGACGGTCTTCCCTTGGTGCTTGATCCGCTACCTTCTTATCTGTCTTGGGCTTCCCCTGGTAGATCTGCCCGGATCGGGTCAACAGGTTGACTTCCTCATTAGTCGCTTCTTGACTAGATTTCTTCAATGCTGCCAAGGTCAACGGGGGAGCCTTTTTGGCTACCGGCCACTGGTTCTAACGGAGTCTAGCAACGGTGAGGGGCTGAGCTTGAGCTGTACTGGCTCCTTCCTGGGCAGCTTTTAAAACTGCTTCCCATGTCACAGGCTTTTGAACCCGGGGTTGTGTTGCTGTCCCCTGGATGGCCCACAGAGCTAGGGCGTCCTCCGATTTGCCTTCATAGCCTGCCTTGTCCATAGTTATCATACAACAGGAATTGCTATTCTCAGGGCTCGGCGGCTTTTCGATTTCATCTCCGGTATAGTGCAGCCACTCTGGTTCCTTTCTGTAATACTCAGAGCTGGAGACGATTATAGCATTCTGCGTGGGAGGAGCATCAGGTATCATGCCGGTTTCCAGGACTTCTCTGAGAGCTGAAATACATTCGGGGAAGGTGACCTCTTCTTGGGTAACCCTGACAAGGATTGTTACTTTGTTTCGGGGCGGATTTGATCTGACCATGGTCACTTTCTCATTGGGGAGGATGGGAGTCAGTTTCCCTCTCTCTAACAGATCTTCAACTATCTTCTTGGATCGGATATCTGAAAACCCTTTCCCCAAAGCATGGTAGGCAGTGTTGAACTCTATGACATCCACGTGTTCAGCCCCAGGAAAATTCATGGCTTTCATGTCTTTGGTTTCATAATCGTCTTCCGAAGTTTCCTCAATCTTACGGCTATCAGCCTCCATCTCATCATACATCTTCTTTCTTTCGCCCTTGCAAGCAGGGCAACCACAAGTAAAGGATAGACAACGCTCCCCTTCATAGTTTGACGTAAC
The DNA here is from genome assembly GCA_022495995.1 of Adenophora triphylla var. japonica. NCBI lineage: Eukaryota > Viridiplantae > Streptophyta > Magnoliopsida > Asterales > Campanulaceae > Adenophora > Adenophora triphylla. The sequence continues at coordinate 63,023 of JAFEMH010001890.1, read as the reverse complement.
AGCTCGGTAGATCTGGGTCCAAATGAGGAGTACCCGGGGTCCACTGTAGGGTACAGGAGCAATTAAGAAAGCGTCATGTGGGTCCATGGGTATGAAGGCGACTGGGGAGACATTTAGATCAATAACCCTTTTCAGTGACTCCATGCACTCGGTGTGTTCAAGCGGCTCGGCAGTGACCTTTACTGTTGTGATGCCGTCTGTTTTAGGGAAGGAAGAAAAGGAACCGATGACGTTTACGAATTCATCGTCTTTCGGTTGCTGAAAACCTCCCTCTTCAACCAGTGCTTCAATGAACCTTCTCCATTCTCCCACTAGGTCCTTGTAGGGAACATTGTGCTCTAGGATTTTGGATATGTATGGATCTGTAAGTGGGCTTTGTTGTCCTTCATCCTCTGAGGTATCCGGGCACTGACCACAAGTGCATCTTACGAGGAGTACTTCGTGGGGGTCCGTCCCCATCGGTATCTGACCCGCATTTTCTGGCGGTCCTTCATCGTCGCTTGCTGACAACCAACCATTGTGTCCGGCTCCCATGATGTCATTTCCGGCATGATTGTTCCAGATTGATTCCGGATCTTGGGCCTCAGTTGACTCCTCACTTTCGTCGTCATCATCATCACTGTCATTACTGTCATCAGAATCATCTTCCCATACTACTGGGATTTCGGCTGAGAGAGAGCGCCGGTCAAATCTGTTAGGGGAAGACGGGTGCGTGCAGCCGCAGAAATTGTCATATGCCCCCATTGCCGGAAGCGGCAATTGCGACTCCGCTTCTCCTCCCAGAAACTGTGGGGGAAGAGTGAGAGGGGGCGACACGTACTTGACTCCAGGAAGGATATAGAAGCAATCCACCTCTTCTGATTCTTCATTTTCACTATCCTTGGGATCGTATTCGGCTTCTCCCAAAACCATCTTGTAGAAGTGTACTAACTCCAGGTGTTCTTCGGCCTCTTTGCTGATAAGCCCCAATACAGGCGCCCGTCTGAAGCTTTCTTGCTCAATCTTCCTTGACTGCTCTAACCATCTCGTGTAAATGGTTTTCTCATGATTTGACTGGAACAACCCTAGTTCTTCAGCATCGGCTTTCCCTTCCTCCGAGAAATAGCGAGCCTCATATTCTTGCAAGAAATTTCTAACATGAGACCAAGTAGGGTTGGTTTGCTCACCATCCTCAAGGCTGAGGGGGAATTCGAATTCAGGATCCTCGACAAGGTTAGCCATGGGTATTTGGAGGTCTTCATCAGTTTTTGCATCCTCCTGGGCATGCGAAGGTTCTCCGGCTTCAATCATGTTCACCTGGTTTTGATTTCTTGGGAAGGGATTTTTGACTGTATTAGGCCCCGCGGGGCCTTCCAACTTTCCTTGCTCTATCAGTCCCTGGATTGCCTTTTTCAGAGTAAAGCAGTTATCTGTTAGATGTCCGTGGGCCTGATGAAAATCGCAGAACTTAGAAGTATCCACGGGAGCATTCGGATTTCTGGGTTGGAAATTTTCTAAAGGCCGCAGCAAGCCTTCTTTCACTAATCCTCTAAAGATGTCGTTCAGAGGCATTCCAAAGCTTTCGAGGTTTATGACCCGAGGCTTGGGCTCAGCTGGTTTCCTGGGAGCAAAAGGAGTTGCATTATTACATTCCTGCCCTGCGTAGTTGATCATCTCTTTACCTTTAGCAGCAGCCGGCTGTTGATTGTAAGCCTTTTCAAACTTAGCTGCGGAGTTAACCATGGCCCGTAAGTCTGAGTATGGGAAATGACTGAGGGAGGTTCTCAGATGTGACTTCAGGCATGACTGGAAGATGTCCAACTGTTCCTCTTCAAAAGGAGGGATGGCCATCTCACTGAGTTTCAGATTCCACCGCTTGTAGAAATCCCCGACATTCTCATCGGGACGCTGCACGGACGCAAGTCAACTCTATTTGTTTCCCATTCCAAATTAGCTTTGTACTTCTATGTAAAGGCACTGGTGATCTGATCCCATGTAGCTCTGGCCTCGGGTTTTAAGCGGAAGAACCATTTTAGAGCACTAGATTTCAAAGAGAGGCTGAAGTAGTCAGCCAGCTGCTGATTGGTGCACCTTTTGGCCTTCATTGCCAAGGTATATGTGTCCAGATGAGTTTTCGGGCATGCAGTCCCATCAAACAGGTCCAGATTAGGCATTACAAACTTGTGGGGCAGGGGAACAATGGAGTCTGGGTCTGTAAGCTGGAAGGCAGATTTCTTAGCAGTCAATTCGGCAATCTGCGCTTTCATTTCCTTATGTTGCTCCATGAACCAGGCCAGGTTAGGGTCTTGTGGTGGAGCCATGGCGTTCAGACCAGTGACTGAGCTAGAGTGAGGAGCTATCACTGGCGGCAGACTGGTGGAGGGAACGGCTGATCCGGGGACATAGGTAAAAACCTGTCCTTGGCCCGAATTACCCTGGGAAGCGTGAGTAGGAGCCTGGGCATAGGGATAGAACCTTGCGGCTTGTTGACTTTCAACCGGCAGAGTGGGCGGAGGCAGGCCTGATGTAGACGGGTAGCTTGGTTTTCCGAGTTGAGATTCATAGGTAGGCATAGGTGCGGGCTGTTGTCCCTGGTTGTTGAACTGTATGCCAGGCTGTGGCGAGGGTGTGTAGCCGAGAGGGTATTTTGGTCCGAGGGATTCTGATGAAACTGGATTAGGGGCTTGGTGGCCCATTGGTCCCTTAGTGAGAAATGGGTTTGTAGGAGCTGTGCTAGGAGCAGCTGAACTGGCATCATTCTGAGGAGGGGCTCCTGACTGTTGTCCCAAACCAAACTGTGGTGGCATCCCAAACTGTTGTTGCGGTACTCTGAACTGCTGTTGTGAAGGTCCGGCTTGGTCGTTTCCGAATTGAGACGGGATCCCAACTTGTTGTGGCATTCCGAGATATCCCCAACCGTGAGAAGACATTCCGTACTGATTTTGTCCCCACTGAGGAACTGCGAACTGGTTTGCCCCGTCAGGTTGCATGGATCCAGTGAGTCGTAGGCCGGGAGGTGGGTGACCCAGAAGATCGAGGAGCATGGGTTCTGGTAGTAGTACCATAGGAGGTGGGTGGTGGCATCCTGGAGTAATCAAGGCGACTGAGAGTGGGATTGGGATCCTCCTCTTCTTCCACGGTGAAGGTGCCATCGAGATTGAGACTGGCGGCCAAACCATGGCTCCTGATGGCTTCCATAAGGCTTTTAATCTGTGCTTCCTGTCGCAATCTCATCTGTTCTGCTAACTGATTCCACTGCTGTTCTGTTTGAGGGGTCCCGGGAGGCGGAGTGATGTTGTCCCCATCATTACCGGCTGACGCAGACATTCTGAAACCCGGAGTCGGAACAAATGGTGAAGCTGACGATGCGCTTGACTCTTCCCAACTGATCAAACAGTGACCCGGCGCCCGAAACCAAGCTTTGTGAGGAGCTGCGGGGGGAAAGACACGAGGGTTCAGATATTCGGGAGTGAAGGAGGGTAGGTGTTTGGGCTTAGGGCTCATGCAACATGCAGTTATTTGTTCTTGTTTACTTAAAACGTATTTTATTAAACCTAAGCGGTTGGAAAAGATTGCTCTTCTTTTTCGCAAACTACTCTGATTCCTAGATCAGTGGGCCCCATCACTACGCCTGCGGACCCTCAACCTGTAACCTCGAACAAGGGTTCCGTAGGGCAAGCAGGTCCCACCGACCGAAAAGAAAAACGATCCTAAAGTCTGGCGGGTAATCTAGTCTTAACGAGCATTCGATGTAAATTACGGATAAAGCTGACGTCAAAGGTCAAGATCATGTCCGGAGGGCTCGACGAAAAGTCGGCAGGGCTCGGACTGATGAACGTCCATAATTGATCTTGACCCGTCGTTAGTTAGGCCGTAATTAGACATGGAATAATCATTAATCCTTGATGACTCAGTGTCATGCCGGGAGTCGGTGCATAAGTTGTGCCAGTCAAAGTCAAAGTCAAGGCGCCAGTCAATATCTGGTCAAAGTTTGCGGCGGAAAACCGGCATGACTTCGACTGATTAGGGTCCCCGAAAGATATTGACTTGGTATGCCGACTAAGGCTTGACAGGAAAGGTGTATACACAGACCGGGCATGACACGGACCAAACTAAAAACCAACCGGGTCTCGGACAAAGTGTGTCACGGACAAGTGCATGGTCGACACGAGGCTCCAAGGGATGTTTGGGTAGTCCCGTGCTCGCACCGAGAGGCGTAATAAGGCCAAACGGGCTGCTACTGGGATTTCCCCGGGTTAAGGACGTAGTGTGCAGTGTAAGGCCAAGTGCGCGTAGTGTGCAAGCAGTCTATCTTCTTTTTCTGAGTAAAATAGAAATTTTCACATGTGTCTTAAAGAGAATGATGCATGCAAAAAATGACCTTTTTTTTGAAAATCTTTTTTTTTTGAAAATCTTTTTTTTTTTTTGAATTTCTTTTTTTTTTTTTGAATTTTTTTTTTGAAATTTTTTTTTGAATTTTTTTTTTGAATTTTTTTTTTGAAAGCAAATACACATAAGCACATAGGCACAAAATTCAAACAGTTAAAGAAACGAGTCCGACAGTCAAGATATCGATTCTTTCGGGACAGTCAAAACAACACGAAATGTGCAAAACCAACACACACACACACACACACAGTACAAATGGTTTCAAATGCCGGGACGGAAGTTTGACCCACAAAAGCTTTTCTTTTTTTTTTTTCTCTTTTTTTTTTTAAACAATGATACCGGTACGTGGCTTTGTTAGACCATAATTTATCCCAAGCCCCGGGTTAGGGAGCGGTACAGAAAACTTAATGGTTTCCACCTATATATCAAATACCATTTTTTTTATTTTTATTTTTTTAAAAAGATAAAGCTTATTTAATCCCCAGCGGAGTCGCCACTGTGATGTACCCGATTTTCATTTTTTGAAAAATCAAACGGAGTCGCCACGCCATTTTTATTTTAAGGGCCAAAACTTTGAAAAATGCCCGAGATTAGAGATTTGGGTTCGGAGGTCACGTTACACTCCGGGAAGAACGTTAGGGTTCACCCGGAATGCCTCGTAAAACGAGTCTTCCTAATTTGAAATCATTTGTGTGTGTGTGTGTTTCTTTTTAGTTAAAATAAGTGCAAACTGAGAGAACTAAAAATTGATAACTCTTTGTAAGACATTAAACAAGTTCCATGATTTTTGGTATGATTTTAGGGTTGAGTTTTGGTACTCAAAAGACTCCTTGAAATTGAAAGTCAATTCTGCCAGAATGAAGAAGACAGTGGACACTTGATTTTAAAATGGATTTAAGGGTTTTAAAACTTCAGAATCCGAGGAAAGTCAGAGAATGAAAGTTGTTCAAAACATCTTAAATAAGGTGACTGAAAAATATTTTTATGATTGGAGATGATTTGAGGGACCAAAACCTTCTGGAAATCACAGATGTGAAATCTGGATTTCCAGAGACTGCTAAACTGACTTTTGGAAAATAATTTGAAAAAGGGAGTTATACTCACGAAAAAAATAAAGTAAAAATATGTCTGGAATCCTATAGATGTTGGCTACAAAAAGTATTTTGTAGTCAACACCAAATTTCAAGTTTTCTGTGTCCAAAAAATTAGACAATGGACAGAGGTCTTAGAGAAAGGCTACTGGACAGCAACATTCTCAAGAAGGAAAATGTGATTTAAAGGGGGTTTGCATCCATGCTTTGTCCCCATTTCCTTAGGCTTTGATTAGTGATCACTAAACATGTTTAGTGGTGATCTACTATATCAAGCCATCCTTAGGGTACATTAGGACTTAAAGCACTTCATTTACTTGGGATGGGGGAGATTTAACTTGAAATCAAGATTTTATGTATGAAAATTGATCTTTAGGTTAAGAGAATGTTTTCAAGAAAGTAAAACAATTTGGAAGGAATGTTGATCCTTATAGAAGATCATCAATGGAGATGAACTTCCATGGTGATCCTCTTGGATCTAGGGGAAGGGATGGACAACAAACAAGTTACATCTTTGAAATGTGAGATGCATGCATGGATGAGGGAGGTTTAAGGTAAGGAGAAGGAGGGTTTACCAATGGTGGTATCCTATCTTTTTTATGTTTGTGTTTGAGACTTGAATTTAGTGAGAATTTGGTGAGTGAGATTTGGGAAAATGATTAAGAAAAAGGTGGCAATTCAAAGGAATTCCCACTGTTTTCTACAATATTTTCGCCAAGGTGCTGTGTGAGTGAGTTGTTCTTCATTGTTTTTCTGAGACTGAGGGGCTCTATTTATAGGCCTCTGGAAATTTCATTTCCATCTGTGTGGATATGTATGTAAGCGTGCACTGTTCATTAAATGCTGCTCCAGGCTTTGGACAAAGGGAATATATTTTCAAAATAAGCAACCAGTTGTGTTTTACAGCTTACTATTTTCGAATTTTTCTCTTTTTGTGAGATTCTTTACCATGCTTAACTCTAAATAGCAATCCCCAACTTACCCTTGCTTTGTTAGAAAAGTTAGGTTTTGTTAGAAAAGTTAAGGCTTAGGTTAAGAATGTGAAGGCTTTCGTTAGTTTTCTAACGGAAATACCAACAACTCAAATTGGAGCACTTACAGTATCCTCACTGGAGCCTCCATCAAGCCCGTGTCAATAAGTGCCTTCTCAATCCTGGCACGAGTCCGTACCTCCTCCCTCTGAGCCTCAGTCAGGGGAGCAAATTATGATAGCCTCTCATATCGAGCTTCCATATCTCTAAAAAGGTCACCCGACTGGTTATGGCAGCTAGCCTTGGCCTCAGTCTCCCTCAGAGTCCTGCTCGAGTCACAGTCAGCCCCCAATAAAGCCTAACGTCTCTCTCCTAAAATGACCTGAGTCGCCCCATCTCCCTCTCGTACCAGTCCAAGTAGGCCGTGGTCAATATGGTACTCTTCCTGCTCTTGAGAATAGCCCTGGGAGGAAAAGCAGTGTATGTCCAAGCCCTCGAGAAAAATGATGTTGGCTGGATCCCTCATATCAAAAGGCACTACCTCTACGGTACTGATGTCCTTCCAATCATCCAGAGGCTCCTGTAAGATCCCAAACTGCCTGGACACTAAGCAAGGGATGTAAAAGGACGACCAAGAGAACCCCGGAACCCTCACTATGTAGGACTCCTGAAACGTCCTATGAGTATGTAGTCTCCAATGAGGCACCCACCAGTGAATGTTCGAGGTGGAAAACCTAGCCATCATCAGCTCCCAGCTACCCTAGTCATGTTGCCTAGGTGCACCCCTCTGAGAAATCACCAAAGGGCACTGAGTAGGTGAAGCCCCCGGCAAAGCCCCAAGCCTCTCCTATAACCATAAAGTCAGCACCGCTGGACTCCCAGACCTCATGAAATGGTCTCCCCTAGTCATCCTGTCAATGCCATACAGAGTCTCACCCAAAACCAGCGGGACAATATCTTTCCCAGCCCGACAATCTCTAACCATGTCCAAAAGGCCACCATGGCAGACCCATACGGACTCGGCAGTGAACAGAGATGAGAACACGCAAAGGATAAAGGCATCCATAGCCACCGTGGTCATAGTCGTATCCGGAGACCCAAACTTGCCCGGGATATCAGAAAGGTCAATCCTGTCAGGGGCAACCATCATCCCCTTGGCCTCTTTCAGAGAGATTTGCAGAAAAGATGCCAACTTTACCATCACCGGCACGTCTCCGGTCGGAGGGAGCGAAATGGATTCAATTTCTGGACCCCCAATCAATGCCCGGAAGTCTTCGAAGGTTGGGATGAGTTCATTGTAAGAAAAGCAGTAAACATGTCTCCGGACGTCCCAAAAATCTTGCTGCGGCTCTCAAAAGGTCCCAATCAGGCGGGAGATCCTTCAAATGCCATAAAGATTTGATCTTGAAGGTGGTATCGAACAGCCCCTTGTTAGATTGAAAGTTGTGTCTCATCCAAGATTGAAGATCGGACAGAAAATGGTCTCTTTTCCCCTTTTGCAATCTGACGGGTTTCTCCATGACAAGTGATCAAAGTTGATGATTTTTGGTCAAAAATGTGCTCTGGGATCAGTTGGGACAAGTCTAGGGTGAAAATGAAATGAAAAGGCCATCCTATGATTTTATTTGAAAAAAACCATTTCAGACAAAACTTCCAGCCGCACGGCTTCATTTGCCCAAAGACCTGGCCAGACGGCGTCTTTTGCTTCTGCAGAAAAAAATCTACAGCAGCTCTTGCTGCTGCCCAAGTGGAATTCTCACCCCACCTTCTCAACAAAACCTGCATAAAAACATGTCCAAATACCATTCATGCAAATCTTCACAATCACTCACGTCAGAAAGATTGACATTCACATGCTCGTACTCCGCCAGCTGCTCCAGAATGCCCGTGTTGGGTCCCTGTCCCCGAGGCATGGCGCTGGTGGATGAGGTCTGGTATCTAGAGGCCGACGAGGTAGAGGCTGTGCTCCCAACGTGCCTTCTCTTGCGCACAGGCTCCTGCACGTTTGTCCCAGCCCTGGAAGCACAAGCCAACTTACTCAGAAGGGACCGGCACACATCCTTCCAACCCCTATTCTGCCGTACCAAGCCATCGTAGGAACGAGCAGGAACCTGCAAGAAAAGAGAAGAAAAACTCAGAAAATCTCAAGAAGAGCTCAAAATCGCAGAAAGCAAAGAAATCCTAAAAGAGAAGAGACCCTAGAGGTACTTACAGTGCTGTCAGGCGGCAGAGTATACCCGGGCTCCCTCGTGTCAGGAACAGGAACCATGAACCTCCTTGGTACCCCGTTTACCACATAGGAGAGATGAGCAGGAGACATAGGCGGATCAGTCGGCTCAGCTTCCCCGTACCCCTGAGTGACGGCCATCTTCACTAGTTTATGCGGCGTCCTCAACCGCTGTAGCCTCCACAAAGGTGGCGTACAGGGTAGCAAAGTCGAAATACTCCTCAGCCGCCACACCGGCCTGATACCTCGCTATCTCATCCTCTGACCAGTTTCTGGGCTGCAGCATAAGCGGTGGAGGATCGTGAGGAGTGATGGCATCCAAAGGAGGGACATGGCCATGCTGCCTAGAGAAGCGATCCCCCAAGTAAATGACATCACAAGTCAGCCACGTCAGTCACCTCCTCTGCCTAGTCACCTCCAAGGCATCCCCTAGCAAAACCTCCGGGTACCTCCCCCAAGGATAGAAATCCACCCCCTCATGACCATCCCTGTTGATAACCGGTCTCACCATCTTGTAATCAAAAGTGATTCGGGACTTCCCGGTGAACTTATCTCTAGCCTCTCCCCTCTAGCGAATCATGGCCGGGAAGATCTCCGGATCGCTCTGTTGGTTCCAAGGAAAGAACCCAATCACCTCACAAAACCAGACCTGCATGTTCAAAACAAAAGGTCATTTCTCTCATAAAAATCTCAAGACAGAAGAGTAAAAGAGAGAAAAGAAAGTGAGAATACCTCCAAAGCAAAAGAAAAGCAGTCCATAGAAGCAGCCTTGTTACGGCTGTACATATCCAAAGAGAAATAGAGCTCAGCCAATCCGGCCTCACCCCAAGAGACCGCCCCAACCTCATCCAGATTCTCCAAAGAGTCAAGCAGGCAAAGCATCGCCAATGTCCCAGAGTTCGTAAATATGGTGACTGACAGCATCAACCACAGAAAAGCTCTCGCGAGCTGGTGGGCAGTCACCTCATTGGCGGCAAACCCCTGCATGCACTCCAGAACCGCCACCTCAACATACCTCGTCTCCATCCCAAGCCCCTTAGGATGGAGGTCAAAACCTACCAAAGCTCTAAACTCCTCTGCAGTGATGTGATCTCTCCAGGTTACAGGCCTCCCAGTAAACTGCAAGCCAGTGATAGCAGTAAAATCGGCTGGAGTCACCGTAATCTCCCCCCAGCTGAGATGAAAGCTGTGAGTGGTGTCCCACCAGAACTTCGAGAGGGCCTGGACTAGCCCCTTACTCTTAGAGGTCACATGAATGCCTCTACTAATAGCGTCAATGAACAAATCAAGGCCGGTAGCCATCACCAGCTGCTTGGGATTCACCCCATCCTTCTCGAAGTTGGGCATCCTGTCCCACAACTTCACAGCTACCTCAGAAGGTCCCCTCGACTTGTTCTCCTATAGGAAAACACAACAAAAAATGTGTCAGTCCTTCATCTCAGCTCAAAAGCATGCATATATTCAAAAAGTGCACATATTTCCAAAGAAAAGCATTCCTATGAGATTTCTAGCATCCTTTGCCTGGAAAACGTGTCCTTCATCATTTGAAGCACGTCATCCCGAGCACATTGCTCTCTCAAGCACAAATTTCCAATTTTCACGAAAAATCTTTGCACATAAGCATTAATTTTTCAAAAAATGGCATGCATGAATCCTTTTCATCGTCCAAAATCTTGCTTTCCCATCCATGATCAGAAATTGACCTAGTTTCTAGCACATGCAAGGACTCCGTCACATTTTAGACATTATTTTTCTTACTTTATTTTCAAAAAATGGGTCATTCTCATATTTTTCTCAAATGAATTGCACATGCATGTTCATTTATGTCCTTAGCCTCATAGGTTAATCGTCAAATTTCCAAAATCATCAACAAAAATCATAGGAAAATTCGAAAGATTCCTAAAAATTGGGTCAAGCCCTAAATCAATCAAAATTCCATCGAAATTGACAAAATCAAGCAAATCAAGAATGCTTACCCCAATAGATTGAGGTTTCATAGATTTGTGCTCCCCCCCCTACCGGGATAGAGCTCGGAAGGAGGCGTGTTGAAGTCATACTTCCGCTCCGTTCAAACGAGCTCCCTCCTCCTCCTCCTAGCGGCTTCCGACAAGGTCCTTCGTGCTTGCCTAGGCACAATGTTCCCCTCCGGATCCATCCTAAGCCAAGAAAGCAAGAGAATTGAAGAATTTTGAAATTCTCTCTCTCTCCCTCTTCCTCGGCAGAAACAAGCAGCAATGTTGTTTGCCCGTTTCAAATGCTGTTTAAATAATCTGGTGAAAATAGATTCAAAGCCGTACGTCTTCTTTTCCCCCCATCTCATGTCGAGCGGCTTCATCCGCTCTGAGCTGAATTTACACTTTTGCCCCTGGACTTTCCACTTAGGCATACAATCCCCGTTATCTCTTAACCAGAGTAATGCTGTTTCCCAAGGATATCCGTTATCTCTAAAGAAAATAAACTTTCCCCTCGAAGCGCCTCTGTTACTTCCGTTATAACGGAATAACACTAGGTGACATCCTCCGAATTGTCAAAACTCAAACTTTAGCTACCTCTATATCATAGATAGTGAAGTACGCTTCAGTTTCTCTAAGTTTTAGCTACCTCTATCCCATAGATAGTGAAGTACGCCTCAGTTTCTCTAAGCTTTAGCTACCTTTATCTCATAGATAGTGAAGTATGCTCAAGTTTTCCTACTTTAGCTACCTCTATCTCATAGATAGTGAAGTACGCTCAAGTTTTCCAACTTTAGCTACCTCTTTATCATAGATAGTGAAGTACGCTCAAATTCTCCAAACTTTAGCTATCTCTATCTCATAGATAGTGAAGTACGCTTCAGTTTTTCCAACTTTAGCTACCTCTATCTCATAGATACTGAAGTACGCTCAAGTTTTCCAACTTTAGCTACCTCTATCTCATAGATAGTGAAGTACGCTCAAGTTTTCCAACTTCAGCTACCTCTATCTCCTTGATAGCGGCATAAGCTTTAGTCAAATCAGGTGACAATCAACATTAATTGTCAATCAGGTAACAACCTCCATTAATTTTCAATCAGGTGACAACCTCAATTAATTGTCAATCAGGTGACAACCTCCATTAATTGTCAACCAGGTGACAACCTCCATTAATTGTCAATCAGGTGACAACCTCCATTAATTGTAAAATTAGGTGACTCCTCCATGAATCATCAAAACCTCATGGATCCTAGACATTGTTCCTAACTGTCTAGTGAGACTTGAACTACGACCAAGGCTTGATTCCTCCGGGATACGTAGGTAGCCTTTCATAAAGGTCCAGCCATCCGACCATCTTGGTCACCCTCTTCCTTCATCACTCCTCAGTGGTGAAGTAGACCCTCATAAAGGTCCAGATATCCGACCACATTGGTCACCTCCTTCATCTGGCATATCCCCAGTAGGATCAACCATTTGACCTCCTAGGTCACTTTCCTTCCATTTCCAGACAAGATACCAGTTTCTCCTCGCCATTCCCTAGTGGATCCCGAACTACGACCTGGCTTGATTCCCCCGGGATACGTAGGTAGCCTACTTTAGGTTCAGCCAATTCGTCATGTAGGTAGCCTTCCAAAAGGTTCAGCCACTCGACCACCTTGGTCACCCGATCCATCTCTGCAGTTCGCCAGATTGGATCCTTTTTATCGACAACCCCACTCGCCCTGCAAGTGACATTGCTGAGGAGCTTCTGTAAGTACCCAAATCTGGCTCATGCCTTTCGGTTAAGTTTCCCGGCAATTCCCCGGACTTTCCTAAAGTTTAGGGGCAATTTGGGAACTTTCCCAAACCTTCCGAGGGGCAAAGGACTTGTTAGGAATTAAAATTTCACGTAGTCCCTCGCTGGAAAAGAGCTTCTAGAATGCCACCTTGCATGGTTCTAGAAAGGGATTTTTACCAATAAGACCTTTAGATAGGGGAGAATTTATCAATAAAAACAGTACATTTTAAATTCTACCTTAGGATCCTAAAGTGGAAATCAAAACTCCCGTAGAGTCCCTGTCCCTATTTATAATAATCTTAAATGGCGAAACAGCCCTCAGCCCTCGTTCTCTTTCTCTCTCTTTCTCTCTCTTTCTCTCTCTATGCGCAATTCCAATTTCTCTGCCGCTGCTTCTCTCTACCCGCACCTCTCTCTAGACGCAATTACCTTGCCTCTGCGTCGTCTCCTTCCTCACCAATCTCCGGCGTCTTCTTCCTCACCAATCTCCGGCCAAACCCGCCATTAACCCTCTCTCTGAACCCAACATGAACCTCCATCACCGCTCCCTTCTTCTCCGATCCCAAAATCAAAAGACGACCCAAGCTCTCCCGTCACACCGATCCAATTTCTCCCTCAAATCAATCCCTCACCGGCGTACTCCTCCCTCACCAAAACCAATCACCGGAAAACCCAACCTCCAACCTTAATCTCTACTCATGGTTCTCTCCCTCTCTTCAACCGACACCATATCCTCTGATTCCAAGTCTCAAGCCGTTAACCACCGGCGCCGTTTCCCTGGTTTCCAAGCCCTAAGCCGTTGACACCACTACTCCAGCAACAAGGAATCAATCCAGAAAATTGGCAGAAAATCATGAAAGGCTTAACCGATTTCTGGGATAATGGCCACACGGTTGAAGCTGTCGACCAAGACTCTGACTCGACTGAAATCTAAGTTCTGATGCAGAGGTGAGTTCAGTTGAAGAACTTCAACACAGAGAGTTGGAATCTCGGCCTTTATTGCCTGCACTGCTTCCTCTGCTGTAAGACCAACCAATTCAGGCCATTTTTTTGGATAGTGAAATGAGTTTGGTAACTCAATTATCTTCTCAATATTTGACATTGTGGTGATGGAGAAGAATGAATTTCTGATGACCCTGGAATCATCTTAAATAATATTGTTGCTTAATGAAAATGTCAATGGCAACAGAGTATATAATAAGAAAGAGTCTGAATTGTTTTATTTGATTAAACAACATACTAATCATTGACTTGTTCTATTAAACTTCATATATGTCAATGAGGTGGCTAACCTACGGCAGTATTCTCTTTTTGACTTGTACTCCAACATTCGTGGCGCCCTCATCGGCCAATAGAACAGTGTTATACAGTTATCGGAAATCATATATTGGTTGCCAATAAATTGTACTCCTAGTTGAGTTTTTCTTTCCTATTTCTCTTTAAACTTAAAATGTTTCAAATACTTATTTTGGCCTGGATTGAAGTACACATGTTGTTAAGTGAAGAGTAAAAATATGTAGCTATTGACAGAACAAAGGCACTTGCTTTGTAGCTTCTCTGATGTTAAAAGCTTATACCTAAACATCATTTATACAGAACTTGGTTAATTAGGGTTGGAAGAAGATATTCAACAATGGCAGTGCCTAGTATGATACTTGCATTTTTCAAGCTCTTTGATCCTGACTCTTGCTCACAAACATTGGTATGTGTTTTCTATCCATCTATCCACATCTGCCTTTGGTCAAACTTAATGACCACCAACATTAGAACACACACAGAACAAATTTTGAAGCTGTTGTTTGGTTTTTGATCTTTCTAAACTGAGAACTGTGAGGTTAATTTCACAGTTATTTTGCTACTTAGTATGTGTTTTTTACCCGTTATTTATTTGTTATTCATGATTGTTTGTGCATAACTGTGAGGTCAATTTCTCAGTTATGATTGTTTGTGCACAACTGTGAGGTCAATTTCTCAGTTATGATTGTGAGGTCACTTTCTCAGTTATTGTGCATAACTGTGAGGTCAATTTCATTGTTTTTATGTCATTCATTCATAGAACAACTGTGAGGTCTATTTCACAGTTGTTGGTTGCGATGTGAATAAGTGTGAAATGTTTTTCACACTTCTAAAACTGTGAGGTCAGTTTCACAGTTAATTTGCTACTTAGTATGTTTGGTTTACCCGTTACTGTGAGGTCAATTTCTCAGTTATTATGATTGTTTGTGCACAACAGTGAGGTCTATTTCACAATTGTTGGTTGAGATGTGAATAACTGTGAAATGTTTTTCACACTTCTAAAACTGTGAGGTCAGTTTCACAGTTATTTATGAATGTGAAATGGTTTACCCGTTATTTATCAGTTGTTGATGATTGTTTTTGCACAACTGTGAGGTCAATTTCTCAGTTATTATGATTGTTTGTGCACAACTGTGAGGTCAATTTCTTAGTTATGATTGTTGAGGTCACTTTCTCAGTTATTGTGCATAACTGTGTGATAGATTTCACTGTTTTTATGCCATTCTTTTATAGAACAACAGTGAGGTCTATTTCACAGTTGTTGAAAAATAATTTTATTTTATTTATAAAATTTGAAATATATGATGAGTAAACTTGTTTGATTCGTCTAGGCGATTCGATTAAAACAGTGTTTTCGGATAATTTTTTCGACTTTTAGATTTTGAGATATTGTATTTTAAAAATTTAAGAGAAAAAAAAGGAAGAGAGAGAAAAGGAGAGAAAAAGAAAATATTTTGAATTATTTTTTAAATTTTCAGATTTAGAAATATTTTATTTTCAAAATTTTGAAGAAAAAAATAAGAAAGAGAAAGAAAGAGAGAGAGAGAGAGAGAGAGAGAGAGAAAGAAAGTAAGAAAGAGAGAGAGAGAGAGCATGATAGAAAGAGAGAACGTGGCTACATTTATGTCTTAGCCAGCTGTGAGGTGCGCATGTGAGTGTTAGGGTGAGTGAGGGCATTCTAGTCCATGGAATATTGAGGGACTTTTTGGCGAGTTTAAATAATGTCTGTCCTTATTGGCTGTTTTTATTTGGCTGAAGGGTTTATTGGTTAAAGCCTCTTCTAGAAATAGGCTGAGTCACTAATGGACAAGACCGCACGGCTTCATTAGCCAAAGGTTACAGCTGCACGACTTCATTAGCCAACACCAAACTGCCTATAAATAGAGGCCTCCTCTATTCATTTTGAAGGAGACAAATTTTTGGCACTGCTACTCTGCCAAAATACAGCCACGAATTTCCAGAGAACAAAAACCTCCCAAAATCATCTCCCTCCTCTCCAAAATCCTTCCAAAGTTGCTCCTTCCTTAGGAAACTTTCAAGGAAGATAGAGGAACACCACCATTTGTAACCTCTCCTCCTCTTCTCTTTAAAATATACTTGTCATACTTGTTATATTGCTCCTTGCTATTTATATTGCTATCTACTTGCTTGATATTTGATTTATTGATATAAAGGCCAAGTCTTTGCTATGTAGATCATAATACCCCCCCATTCCCCTATCACATAGGATTCATGGAGGATCCATCCCAAGGATGAACAATAAGACCATAAATGGCTTATTATAGGGTGGATCTCTCACATGATGATGTGAAAATAGCGTCTTTTTCATATAAAAATGTCATCTTTTTTCATTAAAAATGTCACTTTATTCATAAATGTCATCCCCCTTCCCATAGACCTTTCTTCCAAGGATTGTCCACCTAAATGGTTCTTAAAGGACATAGGAAAGTCATAAAGGTCCTCCCTTTACATTCCTAGTCTTAGCTTGCATCATGTTCATTACATATGTTAGCATAAAAATGTCATCTTTACTTTAAAATGCATTTCCCCATGTCCCTCATGGTTGGATCACTCTTCAAGGATTGCCTAGTGACCTTCTTAAGGCACAAAATGGCATAGGATGAGTATAAAGATCCAATCTTTATACCCCTCTCCTTAGTCCCTTTGGTACTTGAAGCATCTCTTGGGGTGTAATGGTGTAAAGGTCCTATCTTTACATCATTTCCTCCACATAAAGATGCCATAGTCGGAAATCCCTTTAGAACAGGATGAACTTGAGCCCCTACATCTCTGATCATCACTTGAGACGAGCACAAATATCCCGACAAAGCTCAAATCGTCTCAAGATGTAGGATTGATGGGCAAAGGTCCTTCCTTTCTAAAGAGTCTCATCCTTGGACTATAAAAGAGGCGTCCCTATACCGATCACATGTGACCCAAGGTCTCATAATGATGATCATAAGTCCAAGATGAGAACGGGCTCAAAGTCCCAAACATATCAAAATCCAAGGAATCCCGAGCGATAACCAACTCATGGTTTATACGTCCGGAAGACCACTTGGCACATTCCCCCCCTTTTATCAAAACACATCCCACACACGAAAGCACGAAAAGGCAAGAATGAAATTCGGATCTTGGAAGACTTGCTTCGGCAAGGCTCCTTGGGTGAACGACGATCCGTTCTTCCCAAGGGGTAACTTAACCTCCGGACCCAAATCCTTTTTTTCAAAGTTTTGAGGAAATCAAAATGGCGTGGCGACTCCATTTTTCAATTTAAACTGGATGTCTTCAAACTGATATGAGGCGGTGACCCCTTATACAAGAAAGCGGTTTCAAAACACAAAAAAAATGCACCACGATCTTGGGTACCACATTCACAGCAGTATGGAGCTTCTGATTTCATCAAAAATTTCAGCTTTGAGTTTTCCAAGGACTGACTCCAAAGAAGTGCAGATGACATTTGATAGTTGATGAAGATAATCCTTGAGCTGATCTTTTGAGACCTCAAGGGTTTGAGAGTGCACTTGATCTTGGAGAGTGTGGTTTGCAGCAACAAGATTCATCATAAGGCCTTGGTTGGTATGGAGTTGGCCCTGAATGATATAAAGATATTGTGAAGTTAGTATTAATCTGATGGAGAGGTTGAGGAGGAAGGAATATTAAAGAAAAAGGGAGGAGGTTGAGTATGGGAGGTTTAGGGTGCGGTTGAGAGAAGGGGTAAGGTTTGGGTTATAGGTGCGGTTTGGGTAGGGGGTGCAGTTTGAGTGAATTGGGCATTAAGGTTTAGAAAATATGGAAAATGGGAATTGATTGAGGTTGAGGTTGAGTAGGAGGGGTTTGAGTGGGAATTTCTTGGTTTGTGGTTTGGGTTAGAAATGTTTGGGTCGCGGTTTGGAAGGAAGTGGAATTGTGGAAGTTGGGGGGACTGCGCTTTGAGTTGGGGTGAAGAGTGATCCGCTGTTGGTTGAGGTTGGGTTTGAGAGGGTGAGGTTGAAGGTGTGGATGTATGAGTAAGTCGGGAAGGTTGAGGTTGGATTTATGGTTGAGGGGATGGTGGAGGAGTAATAGCAGAGGGCTCCCTAAGGTTAGAAGGAGGGGGAGTTAGATGAATATGGGAATTAGGAGGAGGTTCAGCAAAGAACATTGAATCCTCAGTACACTCCTCCATCCTGGCTCTAATGGGGTTGATAGGGTGAGGTCTTTGAGAAGGGTGAGGTTCATCATCATCACTAGGGCCTCTTCTAGTGAATTGGAGATAGCAGGCCCAATTGATGGTTGGGGGGACCAATCTTTGAAGGCAGGAGGGAGAGGGGTTTAGTATTCTTGAAATGGGAGATCTGGATTGTTGAGGTCAGTTTCAGAGGAGGACAATGAGGAGGATTCCTTGTTGAAGTGGGAATCAGTCTCTCCAGCAATGGGGTTTATAAGGTTTCCAAGCTCATCAAACATTCCAATGTTTTGGGCCAACCTTTTATAAATATAGTTGAACTTTTGAACGCCCCTTCTCACATCTTTTATGGTC
Organism: Adenophora triphylla var. japonica; assembly: GCA_022495995.1. NCBI lineage: Eukaryota > Viridiplantae > Streptophyta > Magnoliopsida > Asterales > Campanulaceae > Adenophora > Adenophora triphylla. Next base: position 44,819 of record JAFEMH010001890.1, on the reverse strand, counting down.
TTTTTCTTAGGAATTGCCTTGGTTGAGGATTTCTTGCAGGACATCTTGATCCTTTTCTTGGGAATCTCCCCCTGAACCTCAGCATCTTCATGCGGTTCATCAGATGATTGCAGTTTAGATGATGAGTAAATGGTAGATGCGGTTCATCTAACACCAATTTCTTCTTCAGTTTCTTGGTTCTGCTAGGCTCACCAATAGAAACTCCATGCGATTTAGGATTTGGTGCAGTTTTGGTATTATTCAGGGGATGTTTAGCCTTATCTTTCCCTTTCCTTGTTTTCTTCACCACTTTGCCTATTATAGCATCTGCGATTTCTGGATTCATGGGAATGTAGGATTATTTGGTTGGGAGGGTATTTCTATCCCAAATCTCCTTATAAGATTCATCTCCATTCTTTTACCTAAATGCATGACAGACACTCAAGCCAAGAAATTCTTCTCCAGAAGACCAATCAACCATCAATTCTGGATTAAGTTTCCTGTGCTCCTCCAAGTGCTCATAATTTGAAATAATTACGGTTAGGATCCTGTAGAAGGGCCTCCATCTTTGGTCAACACTTCTTGTCTTTGACTTATAGAGGTCAATGTGTGCAGGCAATTCCCTCATAAGAATCTTGGGCCAGTGCAGAGGGATCTCTGAGAAGTTGGCAGAGCAATACACCCCTCCACTAGTGACTGCATCCAAAAGGGACAGAAGATTGGTGCGACCACTCTACCAAGAAGGTGCAACCGCTCCCTTTGTCCAGAAACTTCGCACGACCAAACCCCTTAGATGGTGCGACCGCACCTATAGCGGATTGGAGGGCTCCTCTCCTGGATTGATGAAGATTTGAAAGAGAGATTAGGAATTGGTTTCAAGTTAGGAAAGTTCCTTCCTCCCTAGTATATATACAACACATATATGGATTTTGATTTTTATTTATCGATCATCTCTCATATCTTAGGTGTTTAATTGTTTCAAAAAGAATTTCAATGATTTAAGATCCAGGTTTATGTTTTTATGTTACTTTCTTATTTTTTCTATTATGGCTATTCGTAGCTAAACTTCTTGATTCATGGATTATGTAAATAATTATTGGATCTTTATGATAAGGTTTTAATTCTTTTTATTCAATTCTCATTCTTGTTTATCTTAATATTTGTAATACTCTTTCTTGGGTTTAATTGTATGATGGTAAGATACTTTTGATCTCTTGACTTACATTGGTATAAATTGTTGGAATAGCGTGGATAATTTATACATCGACCTTTATTGTGATGAATAGATTCAATTGAGGATCTAGCGGAAATCAAATGAATCTAGGTTCTAGGGTTGGGACGTTTGATGTGCCGATTGCAACCCTAATATCTCCTTCTTGTTAATATGTTTCGAATCTATGAATCCCTTTTTGATCTTGATTTCTTTTGTATTCTTTAATTATTGTTTCTTAGTTTAATAATCAAACAATCAAAAACCCTTTCTTGGTTACTTTTGCACTATTTAAATATAATTGTTCACACATAAGTGTTTGTGGCTTTGACTCTTGCTTGTGCATATTAATACGACGGATCACTAGTGCACTTGCTAGATAAATTATAATAAGAGGAGAAATTCTCCATCACATGAGTTGAGATATCTCGACTGGAACAGGTCAACATGTTTACACTCGATTCTTGTCTTTTTTTTTTCTTCACTCAAGTACATATGTAGACACCCCGCCTTGGACCTCTCACCCCGATTGCATATATATTGTCTTTTATTTATCTTATTTTTTTGAATTTTCATTAACTTCCATTAAAGTCCATTAAATTCCTAACTAATTATGCTGGTTTGGGACTAAACTGAATAACATAGCTAACTTTTAGAGTCTTTTATATCCTTTATCCTCTCATCTAATTCGACTGAATCACGCTACCACTCCGCGACTCGTGTGAGATTGAACCTCTATACGGGACTCATGTGAGTTTCACAGTCAGTGACTAATTTACCTCCAAATATCTCTCTTTTTGATTTTTATCTCCCCATCTCCATTACTCCCAGCTTGTTTTGGGGTAGGCTGATCCTTAAGACTAAAACTCATCGGCTTCACCTATAAAATGAGCCCTCAAATTCCTTTGAATGGGTAACATTGAACACACAACATTCCAACTCCTCACTCACTATATCTCAACACACACACACACAAAACATATTTTTTTTAAAGCAAGATTTGGACAGGGCAAGCCTTATTACAAGGCATTCCTGAAAGTCTACAAAACTAGGTAATTATTTTTTACTTTTCTTTCTCCCTAACGTATCTAATCCCTATCAAAAGAGAGTCGATTTAATGGTTACATTACTCATTGAAGTTGACCACAATTTGTCTCCCTAGCATTTCAACTACCACTTTAAAAACCCCACTTTGACAACAATTAACAAGCAAGTTGAGAACATTAGATTAGAACATTTAAAGTAGCAAGACCGGCCATAAAGCTGGGCAGAGCATGTGCCTAACTACTTCCTGTTTTCGTAATCTAACCGCCGAACCCCTCTAGAATCTTTGGTTTCAATCCCCTAAAATGAAGTAGATAATAGGTTTTCTTATATTCCCTTAAAACATTGGTGGCGAAAATCAATCTTAGAATTGGTTAGACATCATTTTCCGGGGTATCTACAACAACGAAGCAACAACTCGTCATAAGTCATAACTTTACAAGAAACATCATTTTCATTGAAAGCAAGAAGTCCTCATTCACTAGTGGGGCCGAATGAGTGACATCCTCAAATTCCTCTCCTAACTCTATTACATTGACACAATTGTTTAAGAGGGGATCATTACTAATGTTGGGAACTATGAAGTCACGTTTGTCAATCAAGTCTTGGATGAAATCTTTGAGATTGTAGCATCTTTAGGTTATATGACCACTATGCTTGTGATAGTCACACCACTGGTCATAAGCGTGGTTGTTACGGATTTCCTTCACCATGTATCCTTCAACACTTTAAAATCCTCGATTTGGGCCATCCCTTGCAATGGAGTATAGACTCAATTATTAGTAAATTTGTGGTTGCTGTGAGGAAGTGGAAAATTTGAGTAGGTCTCTTTTTCCGTCATGATAGGATGGACGGATGATTCTTTTTTGTAGTGGAAGCGGCCTTGAAACGAAAATTGTGAGTATTCTTCTTCATATCAATAAGCAAATCATCAACTCGAATACCTGCATCATACATACGAGCAAAATCTGGATAGACCCCCCACTAAGATGAGTGTGGTAGTTCATCTTCAAATACTTCAAGACAATCATAACATGCTCTTTCACCAATTGTCTATCAACGATCTTAGCTAGCTTGTCATTCCAACAACGAGCAAAATCAATAAATGACTCGTTGTCCATTTGAATGGTCACTTCTAGCTCCTTCCTTAGGGACGGTGTGTGGTATTCCTGTGATTTGGGGAGAAACCTTCTTGGGAAGCATGGCCCACATGTAAGAATCAACATGAGCATTTGGGCAAGATTTTCCTTTGAACTTGCCTATGTCGAACATTTTGAACTTCTATTGAAGAGCAGCCATGGTGTGCATTTACAAAGATGACTCGTTAAAACCAGAATATGCACTCTTGTTTAAGTTAAGCCCATTAAAGTGTTCATCTACATATGCCATGAGGGTATCAACCATTCCTATATCACCACTTTTTTACTTTTTCTTTCTTCTTTTTTTTTTTGGCGAAAGGAGACGGTACTCCCTAGATTTTATTAAAAACGAACAATAAAATTACAAACATGGTGGGGGACATGACAACCTCAACCACCAGAAAAAAGCAGGAGGGAGTTCTTACACAACCTGTAAGATCCTCTACAAAAAAGGGGAGGGAGCTAAACAATAACAGATACATCAAAAATACTAAAAAAAACCAAAGACCTAAGATAAGGCAAATAAACCAAGAAAATTGGGCCACCAGGCAAAATGATCGGCCGGACAAGCCAGGCCTCACAAGGACAAACGGCCAAGAAACTAGGGCGGCCGCACAAGGCAAGTCGAGGCTCTTGTGCGACCGCACAATCCACGCCAGAGCAAGCAGCAACAAACAGCAGCAACATAGCAGACAAAAAAATCACCAGCAACATCAACTCTATTAACATCAGCACAGCAGCAGCCACTAAACCAACAGCAATTAGATGCTAACATAAGGTATGGAAGCTCTATCCAACCTATAAGCACCCCGGCAATCATGAGGGAGGTCCTTGGGAGAGTAGAAAAAAGTCTTTGATCTAGAAGAGGAAGCAAAGTTAGCAAGACCATCAGCCACACGATTACCTTCACGAAGAATATGAGAAACTCTAACACGAATCTGCAACATGATCTTTTTAATTTGCTGAACTTCATACCAAATAGACCATGGAATATGGTAATCCAATATCAAGATCTTCAAAAGAATCTCTGAATCAACTTCTAGCCAAAGCGACGACATACCAAAATGAACAGCAAAGTTTAAGCCATCCAAGACAGCTTTTGCTTCCGCCACCATATTAGTACCCACTCCATAGAAGTTAGAAAAAGCAAACAGCAAATTTCCATGAGAATTTCGAAAGACACCACCACCCAAAATCAGCCCAGGATTACCCTTCGCAGCCCCATCTGTATTCAGCTTAAACAACTCAAGGGAAGGAGATTTCCACACCACAAATCTCAACAGCTTTGACGAAGAAGAGCTAGAACATATTGAGACATGCCTAAGGATATCAAAATCTCCATAAAAGAACTTGAAGTTAATGTGGAAAACCTTTATAACAAGAGAAACTTGATCAAAAATAGCCCCAATGATTGAGTCTACTTTCATATCAATATTCTCAAATCTAGCTTTATTACGACTTTTCCAAATCTCCCAATCAATGAAACAAGGCAACACCCGACAGAGCCACTTAATACCCGGGCTAAAACCCATCGATTTACCGAACCACTAGCTAGAAAGGATAGACCGAATGCTATAAGAAAACATAGGAACCCCCAGCATATTAGCAAAAGTAGACCACACTTTACTTGCAATATCGCTATGAGCGAATAAATGATTCACATCTTCAAGAGATCTAGCCAAGCAACAGACACAACCCGAGGCCAAAAAACACCTTTGCGTTGAATAGCAACATCAGTAGGAATACCGTTATGCAGAAGTCTCCACATAAAGATAGAAATTTTGAGAGGGACATGCTTATGCCAGCAAAAATCAAAAACAACATCATGCGAGCCAGATTCCCTACAAATACGCCAAGCTGAAGACATAGAGAACTGACCTTTACTAGATGGAAGCCAATATAATTGATCCGAAACATTGGAGATGGAGATATGTTGATTTTGCATAGACTGCAGAAGCTGCGGACCATATACATCAATAATATGATCATTCCGAGGCATTCCATTTTGGAACAAAGAAAGAACTTCAATGTGATTCCCAGGAAGAAGGAGCCGAAACCCATCAAGCTGTTTCATGAATAGAAATTTCCCCATGCCCAACTCTCAAACCAATGTTAGCTTCAACAATATCTTTAACTTGTAACATACGACACCAAATATGAGAAGAGAAAGAGGATGGTGAAGCATCCATAGGATGAATACCAAAGCAATACTTGGCAAGCATAAATTCTTCCCATAAAGATTTATGACCATAAAACCGCCACCAAAGCTTCATAGCAAAAGCTTTGGCGATATCTTCAAACTTCCTCAATCCTAAACCTCCTTCACAAGTAGGTTGAAACATACGAGATCGACGAACCCAATGGCATTTCCTATTCCCATCTTCATCATACCAAAAGAAATTGGCAATAATTCGATACATTGCTGCAATGACACCTTTAGGAGGTTCCAAGAGAGAAATATAGTATAAAGGAATGGCTTGAAGACACGAATGAATAAGCGTAAGCTTGGAACCAAAGGATAAAATTTTGCCTTTCCAAGAAGCTAATCTATCTTCCATCTTAGCAATGACCGAATCAAAGAGGGAGATTTTCTTCCGTCCCACATACAAAGGGCACCCAAGATAAGTAATCGGAAAAGTCTTTTTGACAAAACCCGTCGCTTCTGTAATGATAGCATCTCTATTTTCATCTTCCACACCCAAAATATAACAAGATTTCGATATACTAACCAATTGCCCAGAAAAAGATTGATACCACTGTAAACATCTCATATGAGCTTCCATAGAATCCTTCGACCCATTACAGAAAATAATGATATCATCGGCATAAGCTAAGTGAGAAATCATTGGAGTATTAATATGATCCCGGTATCTAAAACGAGGAATATCCGAATGGAGCCTATTCGGGCCTCTACTGAGAACCTCAGCAAAAATGATAAACAAGGTAGGGGAAATGGGGTCACCTTGTCGAAGCCTGCCAGAAGAATGAAAGAAACCACACGATTCTCCATTGACTAGCACAGAAAACCAGCACGAAGAGATGCAACGAAAAATTAAATCATTCCAAACTTCAGAGAAACCAAACTTGCGCATGACTTTAATCAGAGCAAACCAAGATATTCGATCATAAGCTTTTGCCATATCAAGCTTTAAACACACATTAGATCCTCTAACCTTTTTCTTTACAGATTGCACCAGCTCCTGCCCAAGAAGAACATTCTCATGAATTAACCGACCTTGGACAAAACCACTCTGATGTGGAGAGATAATTCGAGGCAAAAGAGAAGCGAGCCGACAATTAAGAAGCTTTGTAATAACTTTATTAGAGAAATTAAAAAGACTAATCGGACGAAACTCATTAAATTTTGTAGGAGCACTAACTTTAGGGAGCATAATAATAAGAGTGGCAGTCCAACTCCGTGGAAGAGAAAATCCAGAAAAAAATTCCGAAACAGCCTTACAAAAATTAGCTTTGATGATGTCCCAATACTCCTTATAGAAAAAACCATTAAACCCGTCAGGACCCGCTGCACTTTGGCTATTCATCAGCCAAACCGTATCTTTAATCTCCATCATAGACGGAACAGCAATGAGCCTATCATTATCTTCATCATTGATAAGGCGAGGAATGACATCCAGAATATCATCTTGGGGATTATCAACAGGGCTTTGAAGTTGGTCCGAGAAATAATCAACAGCAGCAAGTTGGATATCATCTTTTTTTGAAAGCCAAATTCCATCTCTATTCTGAATTCGATGAATAAATAATTTTTGCCTCTTCTTTCGAACGTATGAATGAAAAAATTTCGAATTCCTATCTCCATCCTTAATCCACAAAATATTAGCCTTTTGACGCCAAAAGTCTTCATCCATCTTAAGCTTAGCAAGGAGCCGAGCCTGATCCAGACTTAGAGCAGCCTTAGTATTATCATTAGGATCATTTTGAAGGTCAAGTTCACAGCGACTAACCTCATCTTCAGCATCTTTAACTTGTTGATCAACCCGACCAAAAATATCTTTATTCCATTTCGAAATATCCTTTCTTAGCCTAGCAAGCTTTTTAGCAAAACAAACTAGCGGCCTCCCATCCATACTTGAATTCCAAGAATTTTCAACCAAAGAACGGAAAAAGTCATGCTTAGCCCAAATGTTTAGGAATCTGAAACTACCATGAATATTATCTCCATGCACTTTCACTTGAACAACAAGGGGAGCATGATCAGAGCAAGTACGATTAATATGAGAAACTGTAGTAGCATGGAATTTATCCAACCAAGCTGCATTATAGAAGGCTCTATTAAGTCTCTGAAAAATAGAAGGCTTCCCTTTAGGTTTATCAACCCAGGTAAACATACTACCAATATAACCAGCATCGATAAGCCTAGAAAATTGCACCATATCCGAGAATTCAGCAACAAAGTCAAACAACCCCTTGGTCCATCTGGTATGTTCCCGTTCATCCCTCTTCTTTCTTTTGGTGAGTTCTTCAAGTTGGGACTTTAACTGGGGTATTTCCTCTTCATGTACCGCATTCTCCCGATCCAAATAGGTTTGCCACGAATCATCCTTAGTTTGCACACCCTTAGTAAGGGAATCAAATTGCCCTTTCATGAGTTTTATCATGTCCAACATCTCTTATTTGAACGGTTACCACTAACACTGCTTTTAATTCCGGCCATTGCGAAAGGTGTGTCTTCTTCGAACTCTTCTCGAACAAACCTTTTCACCGAATCTCAAAAACACTGAATCGGAGCAATTGGACCTAGTTAGAGAATAATATAGCCTATCAATTTAAAGAAACATATCGATCATGGAGAGGCTTCAATCACTTTAGGCACATGACTTACCATATAAGAAAAAGCAATTTTTTATTCCTAAGCGTTGTCATAAGAACCAAAGCCATTTTTGGGTTTCTACCTATAGCTATGGAATAGTAAAATCTATTGGGTTTTGGGGAAACATATGCAGCGGAAGATTTAGCAAAAATCACAAAACCCTAGGCATGAATCTGTCTAATATGAATAGATTAGAATTATGAATATAGTTTACTAACCTTTGTTGCGATTTTGTCTTTCGTACACGTATTCGTAATCCAACTTGAAGACAAAACTTTGATCTTCTCCTTGTTCTTCCTTGTGATGAATCAACAATGGTAAGTCTTCAATCTTGAGGTGATAAAGCAATCACCCTCTATTGGTAACCCACACGCGAACGAACCAAGATCTATATCTTGATGGATTGCTAGATGATCCTCTATTGTTGAAACTCTTTACAACAATCTATGGTTGTTATGGAATTGAATCTATGGAGTGTTGATCTTTGATTCATAATCAAAATCAACCAATTAGTGTTTCTCAAACCCTAATTTTCATCTATATTGGCTAAAGAAGAAGGGTCTATTTATACTTTATAAATATCCCTAACTTTTAGGGAGAAAACCCTAATTTCTAAACCAAATCAGAATAGGTCAGGCGGTGGACGTGATCGCCCCTTTCGGGGCACACGATTGCCCCTTTTGTCTAGAGAGTGGGTGCGATCACCCCCACCATAGCGCGCGATCGTCCCTTTTGACCAGAGATTGAGAGCGATCGCCCCATTGATCGCCCCTTCTGATTTTCCATATCTGAGCCATTTTTCAATCCGTTCTTTGTGTGTGACCTTATAGGAATTATATTTATGTTGGTAGGGAGTCAAAACATCGATCCTCACAAGATGGAAGTGGTCTCTAGCAAGCCATTATATCTACCCAATTAAATATAACATCAAAGCCTTATTCCTTGATAGATCATTGTCATAATCCCTTTGTCTCACGATGTCATATTGAACATAACTCATAGTCCATGTCAACCTATATTGTTCAATGCTTTCTCAATTCCGAATATGTTGATAATCCAACTGCATTTGATCTCTATCAAATATCTTGAGTATGGCCAAACATTTCATCAATACTATTCATTGAGGGCCCAAGCAGACATCTCTCTTTACGAGGGACAAAGCCTATCTTGACTTATCATTATTCCCTACAAGAATCCGGTCATGCCAACATAGCCCTTATTGCTATCCTATTAAAGATAGTGTTAGACTACATCAAACATTACGTTCATCATGTGGAAGACGTCCATAATCTCAGGTAATAAAGATTCTAATAACACGACTACCATGAGATTTAATTATGACATATATGACTATAGACCATGATATAAATCTCATAGGTGGGTTTGTCCAGTACCATGTTCTCTAATAAGTACCCATAAGCGTAATGTACATCCCCATGCATATAATCATCTCTATGATTATCCATTACCAATTTATACTAGTTATTCACAATAATAAGGGACACAGATTATTATAATAAACATGTAAAACATATAATAATCAAAATAAATATTCTCTATTATAAATGGTAAAGACGATTACATAACAGTATTAACCATGAGTCAAAATAGTTATAAGCCTAGGGCATAACACCAACAATCTCCCACTTGCACTAGGCTCAATCTCCTATGTATCATATACCCATGGACCTAACATGACTATCATGCTTTGTTTGTGCAAGGGGCTTTGTAAGAGGATCCCCTATATTATCGTCGGTTGATACTTTGCATATCTTAACGTCTCCTCTATCTATGAATTCTCGAATGAGGTGGAAACGCCTAAGTATGTGTTCGGATCATTGATGTGACCTTGGTTCCTTTGCTTGGGCAATGGCACCATTGTTGTCACAATAAAGCTCAATCGGATTAGTGATACTTGGAATGACTTCTGAGTCACTAATGAACTTCTTGATCCAAACTGCCTCTTTAGCTGCATCTCCATTAAGCATAAACACAAACCTCCATTAACTGCCATCCAATGATTTTCACCAGGATCAGATTGGTATCTACTCGTCATGCTAGACCCAATTGTCGAAGCATATGGAATCTCATTCATTCTCTTTCGCTCACCAGTTGTCTTAGGACACTAAGTCTTGCTAAGAGTAACACCATGACTCATTGGCAAGTTTTCTCTCTTAGAATTTTCCATCTTAAATCTTCTAAGAACATAGTCAATATAAGTACTTTGACTCAAACTACTATAGATCATCTTAATAGGACCTGTTCTGATCATGCCCCTTTAGCTATCAATATTCGTTTGGTTGATGAGGTCCGTAAATTCATTATCTCGTCCAAAGAATGAAGCAAATTATGAATTCCATCCAGGTGCGTGTCTCTCATACTTTTCGAGAAGGTAATAAGATTGCAGATTTTTTCGCTAATGTGGCTGCCAATCGAAAGAGGAATGTTTGGTTTTACACAGCTTCTGATCTTCCAAAAGGATGTTATGGTGATTTTAAATTGGATAGAGCTGGTGTTCCTTATGTACGTTTGTAGTAGCTTTTATCCCCCCCCTTCCCCTTGTAATGGGCAGCTCGTTAGATGCTGGCTCACTCCCCGTAGATGTCGATTTCATTTATTTTCAGATTAGTTGCTTTCCCCCTCCTCTTATATTGGGGCTGTCCATTTGGATTTGCACCCCTCCCCTTAGTTTTCTTTATTTCTCTGTTGGCTTTAAGCCCTGTATTTCCTTTCCGGTGGTTGAGGTTGTCATGTCCCCCACCATGTTTTGTAATTTTTGCTTATATCAATAAAATCTAGGGAGTACCGTCTCCTTTCGCCAAAAAAATAAAATAAAAAATAAATAAAAAATAAAAAATAAAAAAATTGATGAGGTCCGTAAGGGTGTTTTCAGATTTCTCAACGTTTGGACTCGCCATGATTCTTTCACTTCTTTGGTTCGCTCCTCTTGGGATGGTAGAATTTTTGGTAGATCGTTGGTCAAGTTTGGTAAGAAGCTTACTCGCCTCAAACATGACTTACAACTTTGGAATCGTTCTACGTTTGGGAGAGTTGATCAACTTGTGAAACATGCCGAGGATGAAGTTTATGCTAAAGAGCTTTTATTTGAGCAAGATCCAAGTGATGAAAATAGGGCTGCTCTTCATCTTGCTCAAGTTAATCTCTCCTATCGTCTTAAGATTGAAGAGGAATTCTGGATGCAAAAAGATAACTTAGCTTGGGTTAAAGATGGGGATAATAATACTCAGTTCTTTCATGCTTATGTGAAGAAAAAAAGACAGAAATTACACATTCATAAAATCCGAGATAGTGAAGGGAATTGGATTGTAGATCAACTTAATGGACCAACTTTAGATTCTATTAGATTCTATTTGGACCAACTTAATGGAAATCCTAATGAAAATGTGGACCCACCTGATGAGTTGCTGAATGTGATTCCTCGATTGGTTTCTAATGAGGAAAATAAAATGCTTATTGATCCCCCTACGCTCAAAGAGCTTCATGATATTGTCCTCAGTATGAGTGGGACTAGTGCTGCTGGTCCGGACGGATTTACGGGTGAGTTTTATCATAAATGTTGGGATATTATTTGCATGGATCTTTATAATGCTGTCCTGGAGTTCTCTCTGGGTTTCTTCTTCCTCGGAGCTGGACTAGTACCCTTATTGTTACCATTCCTAAGGTGGCAGCCCCTACCTCTTTCTCGCAGCTTCGGCCTATTAGTTTGCGTAATTTCTCTAATAAAATCATTACCAAACTTTTATGCTCTCGGCTGCAAATTGTGCTTCCTCGTATTATTTCTCCTCAGCAAAGTGGCTTTGTAAAGGGTCGTCTTATTCATAAAAATGTTTTGCTTGCTCAAGAACTCTTTCAGTCGCTTAAGAGGAAGGTATATGGGTCTAATGTTGCGTTAAAGCTTGATATGGCTAAGGCGTATGATAGACTTTCATGGTTTGCTTTGATTAAGGTGATGAGGAGATTTGGCTTTGCTGAGGAATGGCTGGACATGATATTTAGATGTGTAAATTACTGTTGGTTCTCGGTTCTTAATAATGGTACTGCGAATGGTTATTTTGTTTCTACTCGTGGTCTTCGTCAAGGGGATCCTATATCTCCTAGCCTTTTTATTATTGCTGCTGAGGTTTTAAGCCGGTGTCTTAATAATCTTCATCTTCTTCATCCTCACATGGCTTTCCATACGGGCAATCTTAATGTTCCTATCATCTCTCATTTGTCCTATGCTGATGATATTATTATCTTCTGTAAAGGAAGTATTCCTTCTCTTGAGCTTCATATGGAGTTTTTAGCGTCATATCAACATTTCTCGAGGCAGCTCATTAGCATTTCTAAGTCTTGTTTTCTGACGGGGCGGGATGTGGCTGATCATGATAATTCTATCGCTCTTATTACGGGGTTTCAGAAGAAGAATTTGCCTATTATTTATTTGGGATGTCCTCTCAATGTAAGAAGGTGCAATCTTTGTTCGATCCTGTTATGCAGAAGCTTCGGGAAAAGCTTGATTCGTGGCAAGGTAAATTACTCTCGGCTGGTGCTAAGCTTGTTTTGATCAAGTCCTGCCTCCAAGCTATTCCCATTTATTATTTCTTTACTTGATTCTCCGAAGGGTGTTGTTAATTCCATGAATCGCCTTATTGCTAATTTCTTTTGGAGTAGCTCAGATGGGGAAAAAAAGTGTCATTGGGTTTCTCGGAATGAGTTTTTCAGGACTATCTAAGAAGGGGGTTTAGGCCTCTGTAAATTTGAGGAGATGGCGACTGCTTTTTCTATGAAACTTTGGTGGAGGTTTCGTTCGTCTAACTCTCTTTGGGCTCAGTTTCTTGAGGCCAAATATTGTCGTGATACTCATCCTATGGATGCCATTTCTAGATTGGGTTGCTCTCACATTTGGAAGCGTATGGTTGCTGCTAAAGATTTGGTGGAGATCCGTATTGCTTGGGGTGTGGGTTGTGGTGAGATCTCTATTCAAGAAAAGTGGCTTCCTCATGATATATTCCTCTCCTTGATAATCGTCATGATCAGATTTTTTCGTTATTTGAGGATGGTGTTTTAAGGGAAGATTATATTCGGGATACTTTTGGTTAGCAATGTTTGTTGGAGCTTCAAGCATTTGGTATTCGGATTGATGGTGACTGTGATCAGCCGTTTTGGTCTCCTTCTTCTTCGGGCAGATTTTCTATCTCTTCGGCTTGGAGGGAATGTCGGATGTCCAGGACTTGGAGTAGGGTTTTTGCTTGGTGCTGGCATAAGTTTATTCCTCTCAAGGTGTCCATCTTCATGTGGAAATGCCTAAAGGCTGCTCTTCCTACTGATGACAACATATCTCGTACAGGTATCTCTATTGTTTCTCGTTGTCATTGTTGTGCTAACCCTTCTCTTGAATCTTTGCAGCACATTCTTTTACATGGTGATATTCTTTTCATGTGTGGAATTTCTTTGGGAATTTGATTGTCTTCTAACTCTCGGGCTCTACTATCATGCAAAGGATGATTGCTTGGCATGCTTGTAAAAATTCCAAGCTTAGTCGGGCTGTGATTTGGTTGGGAGATATTCTTCCGAGTATCATCTGCTGGGAGCTTTGGAAGCACAGAAATAAATGCAGGTTTGATGATGTTACTCCTAGTTGGGAAAAGGTTCGTAATAATATTCAGTTCCAAATCAGTGAAATCCTTCGGGCTCACAGCTTATCCTTTCATGTTCTTCCTTCGGAGGTAAATATTGCTTTATTTTTTAATATCATTATGATTGCTCCGTCTATTGCTCATGTCAAGCTTGTATCTTGGACTCCTCCTTCTGTGGGACAAGTGAAAGTTAATATGGATGGTGCTTCTCGTGGAAATCCGGGCATTGCTTCGGGTGGTGGTATTTTGCGCCAGCATGATGGGTCATTTATATTTGCTTTTTGTCATTTTTATGGTAAGGCTACTAACATGGTTGCTGAAGCTAGGGCTGCTCTTGATGGAATTACTCAAGCTAGGTTAATGGGTTTTAATTCTATTTGGCTTGAGGTGGATTCTGAGGTTTTGTCTCTCATCTTACTTCGCAAATGCAATATCCCTTGGGAGATTTGGTATTTCATTCAAGCCATTTTCAGAGTTATGGAGGAAGCGTCTATTCATGTAACTCATGTCTATAGGGAAGGTATGGCAGATTTTCTTGCAAATATCTGGGCAGCTGAGCAAGCGGATTTTCAGTTTCCATCGTTGGAGTCTTGCCCCAAGCCGTGCCAGAGCCTTCTCTACTATGATCGGATTTCGTATCCTAATATTAGGCAGTAGTTTCTTTTATTTATTGATGTATTTTCTTTTGTTTTTAGATTCCCCCCTTTTTGTTTAGGATCTTACAGGTTGTGTAAGAACTCCCACTAGGTTTTTTTCCTGGTGGTTAAGGTTGTCATGTCCCCCACCATGTTTGTAATTTTATTTTTCGTTATTAATAAAATCTAGGGAGTACCGTCTCCTTTTGCCAAAAAAAAAAAACTCAAACCAATCATCCTTTTAGATCTATCTCTATAGATATTGATGCCAAGGACGTAGGCGGCTTCACCCATAAATTTCATTGAGAAACACTTCCCTAACCAAGACCTGACAGTCTGAAGTGCAAGAATGTCATTTCAATAAGTAAGATATCATCGACATACAATATTGAAATAGTATTACACTTCCACTGATTTTCATGTATACACATGGTTCATCTTCGTCCTTGATGAAGCCAAACTCTTTGATCGATTCATCAAAATGAAGATTCCAACTCCTAGAAACTTGCTCCAACCCATATATGGATCTTCGCAACTTGCATACTTTTTTAGAATTTCTTAGATCGAAAAACCCTTCAGTTGTGTCATGTACACATCCTCAAGTAACTTCCCATTTAGTAAAGCTGTTTTAACATCCATTAGCCATATCTCATAGTCGTAATATGTGGCTATGGCAATTAAAATTCTAATAGACTTAAGAATTGCAACTAGCAAAAAGGTTTCATCATAGTCTATACCATGAATTTGCCTATATCCCTTTGCTACAAGCCTAGCCTTGTAAGTATGCACCTTACCATCCATGTTGGTCTTTTTCTTGAAGACCCCCTTGCACCCTATGGTTTTTACACCTTCAGGTAGATCAATCATGTTCCAAACTTGATTATCATGCATGGATTGTATTTCGGATTCCATGGCTCCTAGCCATTTATCAGAATCAGGAGTGGATATCGCCTCTTGATAGCAAGTAGGCTCGTCATTGTCAATGACTTCCACTTCATTACTTTCCTATATGATAAATCCATATATCGCGGGTTTAGATCGTAACCTATCCAATCTACGAAGGACTTGTGTATTTTGAACCGATTCCACAACTCCTTGTGAACTTGGTTCCGTCTCTACTCCTGGGTCCATGTTATCTTCGGGTTCTTGAACTTTTTCAAGATCAATTTTACTCCCACTAGATCCTTTATTGAGAAACTGTTTCTCAAGAAAAGTACCATATTGAGCAACAAACACTTTGTTCTCATTGCGGTTGTAAAAATAATATCCTTTAGTTTCTTTAGGATAACCAACGAAAATAACTTTGTCAGATTTTGGTGCTAACTTATAGGAGACAATTCTCTCCACATAAGCTTCGCAACCCCAAATCTTCATGATAGACAAATTTGGTTTTCTTCCATGCCACATCTCATGTGGGGTCTTAGGAGCCGATTTAGTAGGGACTCTATTTAGTGTGAACGTAGCAGTTTCTAATGAATGTCCCCAAAAGGAAATAGGAAGGTCAACTTGACTCATCATCGAACGAACCATGTCCAACAAGGTTCTATTACTCCTCTCAGATATACCATTCCATTGTGGTGTTTCGAGTTGAGTCAACTCTGAAATGATTCCATAGTTTTTGAGATGATTGTCAAACTCTTGGCTTAAATATTCACCACCTCGATCGGATCGAAGTACTTTAATAGTTTTGCCAAGTTGATTTTGTACTTCATTTTGAAATATTCATAATATTGTTAGTGTTATGCCCTAGGCCTATGTTTGATAGACTTATGTGTTGACATTATTTATTATTATATGAGATGTTTATCATTTGATTATTATATATGTTTTGTATATTTGTTTATAATAATCTCCGTTCCTAATTATTAAGAGAATAATTAGTATAAATGTTAATGGATAATCATATGATGATTATATGCATAGAGATGCACATTAAATTTATGGGTACTTGTTAGAGAACAAGTGATTGGACTTGACCCGCATGAGATTTATGTCATGGTCAAATGTCATAATTAAATCTCATAAGGTTACTTCATTTAGTCCCTAGACCTGAGATTATCATGACCTTACATATGATGAAGGTCATGTTTGATTTTAGTCAAACGATATCTTAACACGATATTTACAAAGGCTAATTTTGGCATGATCGGATTCATGATGGGAAGGATGATAAGTCAAGATGAAATTTGTCCCTCGAAAGAGAGATGTTTTGCTTGGGCCCCTCGATGAGTGATAATGATGAAAGTGTATGGCCATACCCCAATACGATTGGATTATCATAATACTCAGAAACGAGAAAGCATTGAACAAAGACAAGTTGACGAGGACCATGACTTGTGTTCACTATAATATCGTGAGACAAAGGGAGAAATGGAAGTGTACCATTAGAAACGTGAACTCTTACGTTGCATTATTTGGGTAGACATAATGGCTTGCTAGAGTCCGCTTATGTCTTATGAGGGTCGATATGATCGAACTCATTGCCAATATAATGTAATCCTATTGGGTCACACACAACTAGAATGAATTTGATTAAACCTGTGGAAAAATGATTGAGAAAACTCCTCATCAGCCTTGTCTGGTCGTGCGACACAACTAGGCCATGTGCCTCGTGTGGTCGTGCGACACAACAGGTCCTGAGGCGGTTTGACAGAATCCTTTCCTAATTTGATTAGGATTCATATTCTATACTAATGTAGTATAAATATGAATGTCTGTCAACCCTAAAAGTCTAGCCAAAATTCTCAAAAGAAATTCACAACAATATTCTCAATATTATTCCAAGGTTTATAGGATCTAGCAATCTTCAAGAAATTGTTCTTGGATTCATTCAAAGGTGTGGATACCAAAAGAGGGTCTTCGCTCATTAAGTTTGAATTAACATGCTAGAAAAGTAATATAAATCATTTATATGTCCCTTTGCATGTTTTGTATGCGATAGATCAATTGTTTTTGAAACAATATGCCTCATTCGTGTTCTAATGATATTGAATTAAATCTGTTAAAAGTCGTTTGCATGATTTAATTGCTCTGTGATTTAGAATTGGTTGAATTCTGCAAATCTGCAAAACTGGCTTCATGGTGTCACGCGACATAGTATGTCTATGTCACGCGACAGATCATGTCTGATGGCCTCTCTAGGTCGTGCGACAGATCAGGACTCTGGGAGTCTCTGTCACGCGACAAAACTAGCCCAATCTGGGCAGAATCAGTTTGTTAAACAATCCTGCTAATCTGTGAATTTGTTTACAATCTGATATGTTTATGTGTTAATCTGGATGCTATAAAATTAAGTTTATAGGGCTATGCTAGATTAATTCATTGTTTATGCATGCATAGTTAATTAAAATTTGATTTTATTAATTATTGCGATGCATGATTTATGTGTTCTTAAATGTTAAGAATTTTAGATGTTTAGTTGAAACAATATATTGCAATATCCTGAATGTTTAGATTGAAACATTAAAATTTTGGTTTTATGATTGTTTATGAGAAACAAGTCATTTTACGTGAAATTTAAAAGGAAACTGATTGTTTATAAAAGGTAGTGATTATGTTGCCAAATCAGAGCTGATTTCTGATTGTGCATGTCTAGGAAAGTTCTGTCGAAGGAGAGATTTGGTACTTAAGTAGTCCTTGTGGCTCACCTATCTTCCTGGGAACTTACCTGGTGCACGATTATGAATATCTTTGCTGATATGCTTATAATCTACTTTTTAAAGAACCTTCATTTAACTTTTAAATTCTTTATGCAAATTCATGATTAAAACACTTGAGACCATTCAAATAGTTTTGGGTGGGCTTGCCATAGCAAGGTACTTTGATTCTATTCGAATGCGGGCAAGATGAGGAAATGGTGGTTCCTATACGTTTAAAGTGAATGAACTTAATTGGGTTATCAAAATGGTTTTGGACCCAAGACATAAAATGAGATTAAAATATGCCTAGACATATGATGTCTTGAACAAATCTCATAAAAGATCTAAGAGTCATATATGTGATATGATTGATGTTTCTACCTAATTAATTTAATTTTGAGCGGTTTGCCATAGCAAACTTGAAATTAAATTAAAGTTGGATCTTAGCCCATTAAATGTATATTATGCTTATTTGCATTGGAAGGTGTATAATTTAGTGGGAGCATTTTATGTAAATGCATTATACTTCTCATATGATATGTTTACTTATATGTGTTCATATTTTATGTATATCTTTTTGTAGAATAAATGGCATCAAATAATAATCATCTGTCACTGCGATCTCTCCTTGAGAAGGAGAAGTTGGAAGAGAATGGTACAAACTATATGGATTGGATCCGTAGCGTGAGAATTGTTCTCAGGCAAGAGGAAAAACTGTACGTTCTCGAGGAACCTATTCCACCTGAACCTGCTGCCAATGCTACTAGGGCAGTGAAGGATCAATATCTGAAGCACAAGCGTGACTCTACAGATGTTGGATGCCTCATGCTCTCCGCCATGTTCAAGAACCTTCAGAAGGATCTTGAGCCCTTGGGGACAGTTGATCTTTACAATCGACTGATGGAAATATTCCAAGTACAAGCTAGGCAAGAAAGGTATAACACAGTTAAGGTCTTGACCTCATGCAAGATGAGTGAAGGACAAGCTGTTGGTCCCCATGCTCTTAAGTTGAAGGGCCACATTGAGCATCTTGAAAGGCTCGGTTTTCCAATTAGCCAAGAGTTGGCTACCAACATAATATTGAATTCATTGCCCAAAAGTTTTAGTAATTTTATAATGCACTATAACATGGGTGGAATGAATAAAAACCTTTCCGAGTTAGTTCAAATGTTGAACACTGCGGAAACCAATATTGTCGAGAAGAAAACCGACCAAGTGCTAATGGTTAACAAGGGTAAAGGAAAGGCAAAGGTTGCTAATCCTAAGGCAAAATGTTGCCAAACCCAAAGAGGCTGCCAAGCCTAAAGAGGCTAAGCTCAAGTCCCAAGAGGACGGAGTCTGCTTCCATTGCAATGAGATTGGACATTGGAGGAGAAACTGCACAAATTACAAGGAAGCACTGAAGAAGAGCAAAGGAGTTGCTTCGACTTCAGGTATCTTTGGTAAAGATATATTCCTATCTACTTCTAGTTCTTGGATATTGGATACCAGATGTGGAACTCACATTTGTTTAAATGTGCAGGGTCTAAGGAACAGAAGGATGCTTGAGGAAGGAGAAGTGGACCTACGTGTGGGGAATGGAGCAAGAGTTGCTGCATTAGCCGTAGGAACTTATGAAGTTACTTTACCTAGTGGACTAATACTTGTTTTGAACAATTGTTATTACGTTCCAGCTTTAAGTAGGAATATTATTTCGATTTCATGTTTGGATAATGAAGGTTTTAATTTTCTTATATGTGATAAGAAGTTTTCCATTTACAAGAGTGATATGCATTATTGTACTGCTATTTCATTCAATGGCCTTTACATCCTTGATGGTTAAAATCATGATAATGATGTCTATAACATTAACAATAAATCTAAACCCAATGATGTAAACCACACTTACTTATGGCATTGTCGTCTTGGCCATATAAATGAGAAACGCATTTCTAAACTCCACAAAGATGGATTTTTAGACTCATATGATTATGAATCATATGAGACATGCGAGTCTTGTTTACTTGGCAAGATGACCAAGGACCCATTTACCAAAACTGGTGAAAGGGCAGGCGACTTATTAGGACTCATACATACCGATGTATGTGGGCCTATGAGTAGCGATGCTAGGGGAGGATTTCGATACTTTATAACATTCACTGATGATTATAGTAGATTTGGATATGTTTATCTAATGAAACATAAAAGTGAATCGTTTGAAATATTTCGAATATTTCAAAATGAGGTGCAAAACCAACTTGGCAAAACTATTAAAGTACTTCGATCTGATCGAGGTGGTGAATATTTGAGCCAAGAATTTGACAGTCATCTTAAGAGTTGTGGAATCGTTTCAGAACTCTCTCCACCCAGAACACCACAATGGAATGGTGTGTCTGAGAGAAGGAATAGAACTTTGTTGGACATGGTTCGTTCTATGATGAGTCAAGTTGAGCTTCCTTTATCCTTTTGGGACATGCACTAGAAACTGCTGCTTTCACTATAAACAGAGTTCCTACCAAATCGGTTCAAAAGACCCCATATGAGATGTGGCATGGAAGAAAACCTAATTTGTCTTTCATGAAGATTTGGGGTTGCGATGCATATTTTTTTTTTTTTTTTGCAAAAGGAGACGGTACTCCCTAGATTTTATTAATAACGAAAAATAAAATTACAAACATGGTGGAGGACATGACAACCTTAACCACCAGAAAAAATACTTAGGAGGAGTTCTTACACAACCTGTAAGATCCTCAACAAAAGGGGGGGGAATCTAAAAACAAAAGAGAATACATCAATAAATAACAAAATAAAACCTACTGCCTAATATTAGGATACGAAATCCGATCAAAGTAGAGAAGGCTCTGGCACGGCTTGGGACAAGCCTCCAACGAAGGAAACTGAAATTCTATTTGCTCAGCAGCCGAAATATTTGCAAGAAAATCTGCCACATTATTACCTTTCCTGTAGACATGAGTTACCTGAATAGACACTTCCTCCATGAATCTGAAAATGGCTTGAATGAAGTACTAGATCTCCCAAGGAATATTGCATTTGCGAAGTAAGATGAGAGACAAAGGATACCAAAGGATACTATTTCTACAACCAAAACGAGAACAAAGTGTTTGTTGCTCGAAATGGTACTTTCTTAGAAAAGGAGTTTCTTCGCAAAGGAACCAGTGGGAGTAAAATAGATCTCAAAGAAATTCGCGAACCCGAAAACAACATTGAACCTATGGTAGAGACTGAACCAAGTTCACAAGTAGTTGTGGAACCGGTTCAAGATGCACAAGTTCTTCGTTGAAGTGGTAGGTCACGATCCGAACCCGAGAGATATGGATTTCTCGTTACGGAAAGTGATGAAGTGGAGTTAATCGAAAACGATGAACCTACTTGTTATCAAGAGGCGATGTCTGCTCCTGATTCGGAAAAATGGCAAGAGGCCATGAAGTCCGAATTACAATCCATGGCTGACAATCAAGTTTGGAACTTGATTGATCCACCCGAAGGTGTAAAAACCATAGGGTGCAAATGGGTCTTCAAGAAGAAGACCGACATGGATGGGAAGGTGCACACCTATAAGGCTAGGCTTGTAGCTAAGGGATATAGGCAGATTTATGGCATCGACTATGATGAAACCTTTTCGCCTGTAGCTATGCTTAAGTCTATTAGAATTTTAATTGTCATAGTCGCATATTATGACTATGAGATATGGCAAATGGATGTCAAGACAACTTTCCTTAATGGGAAGTTACTTGAGGATGTATACATGATACAACCTGAAGGTTTTGTCAGTCCAGAAAATTCTAACAAGGTGTGTAAGTTGCAAAAATCCATTTATGAATTGAAGCAAGCTTCTAGGAGTTGGAATCTACGTTTTGATGAAGCAATCAATGAGTTTGGCTTTATTAAGAAAGAAGATGAACCTTGTGTATACAAGAAAATTAGTGGGAGCGTAGCACTATTTTTAGTGTTGTATGTCGACGATATCTTACTCATTGGAAATGACATTCCTGCACTGCAGACTGTTAAGTCTTGGTTGGGAAAGTGCTTTTCAATGAAAGATATGGGCAAAGTTGCATATATCCTTGGTATCAAGATCTATAGAGATAGATCCAAGAGGTTGATTGGTTTAAGTCAAAGTACTTACATTGATAAGGTTCTTAGAAGATTTCAAATGGAAAATTCTAAAAGGGGAAACTTGCTAATGTTACATGGTATATCTCTTAGCAAGAATCAAAGTCCTAAGACTAATGATGAGCGAAAGATAATGAATGGTATTCCATATGCTTCGGCAATTGGGTCTATCATGTATGCTATGTTATGTACTAGACCCGACATTTCGTGTGCTCTAAGCATGACGAGTAGGTACCAATCGGATCCCGGCGAACCACATTGGATAGCAATCAAGAATATCCTCAAGTACTTACGAAGAACTAAGGATGTATTCTTGGTCTTTGGAGGAATGGAAGAAGATCTTGTAGTGAAAGGCTACACAGATGCTAGCTTCCAAACCGACAAGGATGATTTCAGATCGCAGTCTGGATTTTTGTTTACGCTGAATGGAGGCACTGTGAGTTGGAAAAGTTCCAAGCAAATTACCGTCGCTGATTCTATAACCGAAGCTGAGTACATAGCAGCATCTGATGCAGCTAAGGAAGCCGTTTGGATCAAAAAGTTCATTAGTGATTTGGAAATCGTTCCAAGCATCAGAGATCCTATTGAACTTTACTGTGACAACAATGGTGCCATTGCGCAAGCAAAGGAACCAAAGTCACACCAGAGATCCAAACACATACTTTGACGTTTCCACATTATCCGAGAGATATGTGAAAGGGAAGACGTAAAGATATGCAGAGTAGACACTGATGACAACGTGGCGGCCCATTAACTAAGGTTCTCCCGCAAGCTAAGCATGATGGTCATGTTAGGTCCATGGGTATTCGATACATGGGAGAATGGGCCTAGTGCAAGTGGGAGACTGTTAGTGTTATGCCCTAGGCCTATGTTTGATAGACTTATGTGTTGACATTATTTATTATTATATGAGATATTTATCATTTGATTATTATATATGTTTTGTATATTTGTTTATAATAATCTTCGTTCCTAATTATTAAGAGAATAATTAGTATAAATGTTAATGGATAATCATATGATGATTATATGCATAGAGATGCACATTAAATTTATGGGTACTTGTTAGAGAACAAGTGACTGGACTTGACCCGCATGAGATTTATGTCATGGTCAAACGTCATAATTAAATCTCATAAGGTTACTTCATTTAGTCCCTAGACCTGAGATTATCATGACTTTACATATGATGAAAGTCATGTTTGATTTTAGTCAAACGATATCTTAACACGATATTTATAAAGGCTAATTTTGGCATGATCGGATTCATGATAGGAAGGATGATAAGTCAAGATGGAATTTGTCCTCAAAAGAGAGATGTTTTGCTTGGGACCCTCGATGAGTGATAATGATGAAAGTGAATGGCCATACCCCAATACGATTGGATTATCATTATACTCAGAATCGAGAAAGCATTGAACAAAGACAAGTTGAAGAGGACCATGACTTGTGTTCACTATAATATCGTGAGACAAAGGGAGAAATGGAAGTGTACCATTGGAAACGTGAACTCTTACGTTGCATTATTTGGGTAGACATAATGGCTTGCTAGAGTCCGCTTATGTCTTATGAGGGTCGATATGATCGAACTCATTGCCAACATAATGTAATCCTATTGGGTCACACACAACTAGAATGAATTTGATTAAACCTGTGGAAAATGATTGAGATAACTCCTCATCAGCCTTGTCTGGTTGTGCGACACAACTAAGCCATGTGCCTCGTGTGGTCGTGCGACACAACAGGTCCTGAGGCGGTTTGACAGAATCCTTTCCTAATTTGATTAGGATTCATATTCTATACTAATGTATATAAATATGAATGTCTGTCAACCCTAAAAGTCTAGCCGAAATTCTCAAAAGAAATTCACAACAATATTCTCAATATTATTCCAAGGTTTATAGGATCTAGCAATCTTCAAGAAATTATTCTTGGATTCATTCAAAGGTGTGGATACCGAAAGATGGTCTTCGCTCGTTCATCGATCAAGGCCTAGAGTTCAAGCATTCTGAAGAACGAAGTTTGTGATTAAAATCACGTTATTAAATCGTTCGATAGCTCAAGAACGGAAAGCGTTCAAGGTTGGTTATTTCTATCTCATAGGTTTCAATTTAATTGTATAGAACGGATCCTAGGCTCTTGGGTTTTTTGTTATTTGATGCTTAATTCCGCTGCGCATGGACACGTAAAACCCAACAAATATCTCAAATGATTCACTTTTGTGCTTCTTCAGATAGACATAGCCATATCTAGATAAGTCATCAGTGAATGTAATGAAATACCAAAATCATGCCCTAGCAATGCTACTTAATGGTCCACATAATTCTGTATGTACAAGGGCCAATACGTCACTAGCACTTTCACTACTCTTAGTGAAGGATGGCTTGGTCATTTTACCCAATAAACAAGATTCACATACCTCATATGATTCTTAATCATGTGAGTCTAAAAGTCCATCTTTATGGAGTTTAGATATACATTTTTCATTTATATGACCAAGCCGATAATGCCACATGTATGTGTTGTTCACATCATTCGGTTTAGATTTCTTATTTACATTATAGATATCTTTAAAATTATTTTGTTTCTCATCATCAAGGATATAAAGGGCATTAAATGTATTTGCAATACAATAAAGCATATCATTTAAGTAAACAGAAAATTTTTATTCTCAATAAGAAAACTATATCCTTCATTATCCAAACAAGAAATTGAAATAATATTCCTACTCAAATTCGGAACGTAATAACAATTGTTCAAAACAAGTACCAGTCCACTAGGTAAAGTAACTTCATAAGTTCCTACCGCTAATGCAACAACTCTTGATCTATTCCCCACACGTAGGTCCACTTCACCTTCTTTGAGTAGCTTTCTATTCTTTAGTCCCTGCACATTTATACAAATGTGAGATCCACATCCGGTATCCAATACCCATGAACTAGAAGTAGAAAGGAACATATCTATCATTTATATACATTAACCAATAGCAATCGTATTGTCCTTCTTCGCTTTTAGGCCTTCCTGATAAGCCTTTCAATTTCGCTTCCAATGACCAATCTCATTGCAATGGTAGCAAATTGCATCCTTTTGAGACACTTTGGGTTTAGCCTTTTCGAAATTGGCAACTTTTGCCTTAGGTTTAGCAACCTTTGCTTTACCTTCTTTACCTTCCTTTTTGAACCCCTTTTCCTTTATTAACCATTAACACATTTGTGGTACTAGGCTTCTTGGTATTTTTCTCCACAGTCTTAAGTATCGCATGCAATTCTGACATATTCTTATCCATTCCACTCATGTTATAGTTCATAATGAAATGACCATAACTTTCATTCAATGAATTCAATATCATATCCGTTGCGAGTTCCAAAATCTAGGATACCCAAGCCTATCTAGGTGCTCAATATATCCTTTCATCTTAAGGACATGAGGACCTACCGACTGCCCCTCTTGCATCTTCCATGCATTAAGAGCCTTCACCACATCATACCTCTCTTGCTTAGCTTTCACTTGGAACATTTTTTTAAGCATTGTGCTAGATCAAAATCAGCTACCATGTGTTCAAGGTCCTTCTGAAGAGCCTTACACATGGTGGCAAGCATAAGGCAAGCAACACCATTAGAATCATCAACCTATTTCTTATATTGCTCCTTATCTTCCCTTACTGCATTGGCAGCGGGTTCTGCTGGAATGGGTTTGTCAAGAACGTACAATTTCTTTTCTTGCCTAAGAACAATTCTTAAGCTTCAGATCCAATCAGAATAGTTTGTACCGTTCTCTTCGAGCTTGTCCTTTTCAAGGACGGATCGCGGTGACAAGTGTTGATTATTGTTTGATGCCATTTCTACAATAAGATATACAAACAATATGAACACATATAATTATCAATTTATTTACCATCTAAGAGACAAATAATATTTTTCATAAATACTCCCACTAAATTATACACCTTCAAATACAAGCATGTATCATATAATTATAATGGGCTACGATACATATTTCACTTAATTTTGTTTTAACTGAATCAATGCCCGAAATCAAGTTATTTAGGTAGATAACATTTATCAATCATATCATATATGACTCTTAGATCTTTTATGAGATTCTAGACATCTTATGTCAACACATGTTTTAATCTCATCTATGCCTTGGGTCAAAACTCTTTTGAAAACACCAATTAAGTTTAACCTTTTTCAAATGTATGAGACACATAGAACGATGCACCCAATTGAGTCAAAACTACATCAATCGTTATCTCATCTTGATACATATTAGGATATAATGATGCACCCAACTGAGTCGAAACTACATCAAAATATCCTAATATTTCACAAGTGTTCTAATCAAGGGGTGGCATAAAACTTAAACATTTATGTAACGACCCCGAATTTCCACAACAATAATATTATTAATTCTCCAATATAAATAATACTTCAAAACCAAATAACGGTAACTAAAATCCAACAAAATCTTTAAACTCTTACAAACTCTCAAATAATTGAATTAACTGACTAAAGAGTCTAAAATGAAATAAACTAAAACGATCCTTGAACTCCTTATGAAATGCTCCCGAACCGAATCACATTCTTCCTATTTGAAATCTAGAAGACAAAGAAGATGAAAGGGTGAGCGAACAATGCTCAATAAGTTCATATACAACTCCTCCGATTACTAAGGAGGAGTTGACCTGAAGGAATATCAAACGATACAATTTCCAAATAACAATCGAAGACATAACAAATTTCAAATTCGAAATCATTATTTACCAAATCTAAAAACCACATATCTTTCAAAATCTCAACGGCTTCACAAACTGAGTTGACAAATATTTTGGAGTTTCAAATGATGACGAAATCGAATCAAACTGACTCGAATGATTTACTTAATTAAAACCGTCCCATACCAGTTTTAACTAACTAAACCACTCACAGATTATAAGGAAATTCAAAGGACTGATAAGCTGAACAAAGCTAACTCGAATGCTTTAATTATCTACAACCGTCCCATTCCAGCCGTAGATAATCAAATCATTCACAGACATCATGATCACATAAGTGGTCCACCGACCTTATCTAAACAAATCCCATAAAGGGAACAAAATGACTCCGTAGAGTCCTAAACAATGTATCTGGAACACCCAACCACTAATTTTGAAGCGGTGAACTAAGTTTACCAAATATCAAATATACCCCGCTGAAGCAGGTTGTCTAAATTAGTGATCATTGATGGAACAAAAATCATATCATATCAAAATTCATTTTATACAAAATACGAACTTTCACAAGGACAATAAACTTTCCGTATTTACGAAACCAAAAGAACGATTTAACAAACGAATAGCAAAAGATCAGCAAATAACGGTAAACGAGGGAGTCAAAACAAATACCGACGCGAGGTCATCTTTTACGTATCAAAAGAACGTACATCGCCAAGAAATATGTGGAAGCCTAAATAATGAAACGGAGCGAAAATCAATTAACTTAAACGATGCATAATCCCTTACCTCGATTTCTTGCACTATCCTTGCAACGAGTCCTTGCACGAATCTACAACCATACAAAAGATTCTCTTTTAATTCCTCTAAAGATTAAGCCTAAACCCCTTTCGATTTACCAAAATATCCCTAGGGTTTCTATAGTCAAATCCCATTACTACTCTCTAATTCACAATAACATACACTAATTACACCTTTTCCATCACACACTAACACACACTAAACCCTAACTCACACACATGCACTAACCCTAACACACATACACACACGGCTGCTGCCACACACACACACGGCTGCTGCCACACACACACATGCAGAACACACACACACACCGCAGAAACACACGCACACACACTACACACACCATGAACATGCACATCATCCGTCACTCACACACACACACACGGCTGGACACACACATTGTTGCCATAAAGCAGCACACACACACACACAGACTCTCAGCAACACACACTGCACACACGCACACAGCAGTAACATACACACGCACAGTACATTCACACACTATATCATACATATACTAACCCTAGTTTCCATTATCCCTAGCATGAATAACACCCATAATAAACAAGATCCACCCTAATCATAATTCAAATAGGTTTTCAATCAAAGATCTGTTCATCAAAATATCCTTAGATCATCCTCCATTAATCATCAATATCGAAATATAAACCCTAGTTCAATTCAAAGAGGTTCTAGGGTTTTCTTGGTTTAAGAATAATGCAATGGAGAGTGGAATCCTTACCTTGGTTCGATCTTCTATTCACAAACGATCAAGCTTTCTCTTCTTCTCTCTTCTTCCAAGATCCGACTGCCCTCTCTCTTTCTCTCGGAATTTTTCTCTCTCACGGTAGTTTCTCTCTGCAGCTAACTCCCTCTTGCCGCCTCTCTCTCTCTCTATTTTCTTTCTAGGGTTGTTAAAATAATAAGGCTTCTAGGTTTAGAAAGGGTATTTAGAATTGGGTTTCCTAAACCTAAGCCTAACACCAAAGCCCAACTCATCTAATCCCAATAATAAAAGGAATAACATTATTAGTTAAGGAAGCAATTTAAATAATAAAAAAAAAGAACTAATATTTCGAGTTATTACAATTTAAGAAGGTTTTTCCATATAGCAACAAACATTGCATGGTTGTTGTTTCACCCCAACAAATCACTTTACATGTTCTACATCTCAGTCCTCCATCTTGAGGCAACATCTTGACTTACATCTTTGATTAACGCCTTGAAACTGTTTATTGCATATTTCCTATTTTTCAGGAACGGAATTATGAATAAAACAACTCACTCATATGACCATTTGGACTTGGTCAAACGACGACATAATGACCCCATTTACCAACCAAAGAAATAACGGCTGATCTCCATCAACAGATAGCGAGATTCTAGGCAGAATATCAGCATAGCAGTCAAGTTGTTATTTTCGGTTACAATCATGTATATATAACCCTTAGAATGCACATGTATTCACGTTACAAATTCTTGCTCATTCTTACACATTCTTGCTAATTGTTGAAATTTGTCCAAAATAATTTGGCGCTGTCCGTGGGAACTTTGGTTTTTTAGATTCCAATCAAGATGAGCAATCCCACTTCAATAATGTCTACCCCCATCATTATGACTGGGGCAAGAACCAATACGTCAAGCTTGCCTATGACGTCCAGCATGCATTCGCCTATTGGATCCGGTGCTGTCGCATCTCCAAGCCAAGGGTTCAACTTGGGAGGATCTTCATCCATGACACTGTCCGAAATTTCGCTAGAGGTTATAGCTGCCATGATATCTATGATGCAACAGTTGAAAGACCAGATTGCCGGGCAGCAGCATACCAATCAGATGATCTTCAATTACATAGATAGACTACGCCATGATTTATCAGCCTCAGGATGTAGCACCCCTATAGTCAACATGCCAGAGACCTCGCCTTTGCAGCCTAATACTCTTTTCTCGGATGCTGGGACAAGTGCACAGGGCGCTCAAGGTAACATGTCCATGTTCAGCACTGTCCAAACGGAGAGTACTATCGTTACGTCCAACCCGGTGCCGCTGTCAACATGTTTTACTTTTGCAACCCCACCTCCTGTGGGGCAAACAGGGAGTTTTAACACTTTCAATACTCCTTTCAATCCCTTTGTTGCCACTAACCATGTTGCAGATACCACCCTTGCAAGGGAAGTGCAGCAGCTCAAGGACATCCTCTTGAAGGTTCCAGGAGTTACCTTGCCCTTCAACAAGGCATTTCCAACCAGCCATCATGATTCACGTTTTGTTCCTGCCTTAGCTGGGGTGGAGATCCCTAAAATATTTCAAGTACCTCCCATGAAACAATACGATGGCACTACTGATCCTGCTGAGCACATAGCCTTATACCAAGAGAAGATGGATATCATCAGTATCCCCCCGCATCTTAAAGAAGTCTGCTTATGTAGAGGCTTTGGATCCACCTTATCTGGTGCTGCCTTGATGTGGCTGACTAATCAGCCTATGAATTCCATTTCATCTTACTCTCAATTAATTAACATGTTCCTTAATCAATTCTCTTGCAATCGTGTGTTTGAAAAATTAACAAGTGACCTTTACAGGATTGTGCAATAGTCTGACGAAACCTTAAAAGATTATGTGTTCATGTTCAACAAGGAGGCTGTAAGCATTCCCCACATTGACGTGTCGACTGCAACAGAAGCTTTTAGGATGGGCCTGAAGAGAGAATCACCATTCTACCAAGATCTTGTCATGTTCCCAACTAAAAGCTTAGAAGAAGTCAAGACGAGGTCCGTTAGTTTCATCAGGCTGCAGGGAGATGAGATGATTCATGGCAAGGCATCCAAGAAGATGTCTACCTACGAAAATCCTCACAGGAAGGCGGACTCGTCCCATCATCGATCTAATAGGGGAAAACCCTACTCTAAAACCGAATCTTCTAAACTTAATGTTATTGAGGATGATGGCGTAGAAGATGATACAACTTATCCTAAGATTAGTGACTATTGTTTTTTTGTTGACGTTTCAGGACTCCTACATGCAATGGACAATCTAGGTAGCAAGGCGAGATGGCCAAAAGCAGCTGATATAACATCACCTTGGAAGGACAAATCTAAATGGTGCGCTTACCATGAAGATTTTGGCCACACTACCAAAAACTGCATCGCCTTGAGGAAGGAGATCAGTCACTTACTCTCCAAGGGCCTCCTCAAAGATTTGCTCAGGAAGAGAAAGGGACGGACTGAAGCGAAAGAAGCCACAACCGACGCTCCATCTTAACCTCCTCCTGCAACCAAAGTGATCAACTTCATCACAGGTGGTTCAGACATTTGTGGCACCACGTATTCTGCAGCGAAACATCATGCTAAAGATTCCAAAGAAGATAAGATGGAACTACCAGCGCAGCGTCTGGATGCCTCCCTGGGTCAGCAGATCATTTTTGATCAAGATGACAAAGAAAATATCTTGGATCCTCATCAAGATGGGTTAGTCATCACCTTGCAGATTGCCAATTGTAAAGTCAAGCGTATCTTGGTCAATAACGGGAGCTCAGTCAACTTAGTCATGAAAAGTACCTTAGAAGAAATGTCAATCCCCTTAACTAAAGTTGTGAAGAACTCCTCCGTTCTAGTAGGATTCAGTGGGGAGACCAAGCAAACTATTGGGGAAATGAAATTGCCAGTTTATGTTGAAGGGTTAAACTCAATGGAAAAGTTTTGTGTGATTGATTGTCCTTCAGCCTATAACTTCATCTTAGGGAGACCTTGGATCCATAGCATGAGGGCAGTCCCATCGACGTACCATCAGTGCCACAAGATGCCAACACCTTGGGGTGTAATCAAGGTAAAAGGAGACCAACAAGCCACCAAGGAATGCTATAAGACAGATATGAAAGCATGTTCTACTTCCTGTCCAGCATAGCAATTACAGAAAGGCGTCAGGTGTTAGTGTTATGCCCTAGGCCTATAGTTGATAGACTTATGTGTTAACATTATTTATTATTATATGAAAAAAGTTTATCATTCGATTATTATTTGTTTTGCATATTTATCTGCAATAATCTCTGTCCCTAATTATTAAGTGAATAATTAGTATAAATGTTAATGGATAATCATATGATGATTATATGCATAGAGATGCACATTAAATTTATGGGTACTTGTTAGAGAACAAGTGACTGGACTTGACCCGTATGAGATTTATGTCATGGTCAGATGTCATAATTAAATCTCATAAGGTTACTTCATTTAGTCCCTAGACCTAAGATTATCATGACCTTACATATGATGAAAGTCAAGTTTGATTTTAGTCAAACGATATCTTAACACGATATATATAAAGGCTATCTTTGGCATTATCGGATTCATGATGGGAAGGATGATAAGTCAAGATGGAATTTATCCCTCGAAAGAGAGATGTTTTGCTTGGGCCCCTCGATGAGTGATAGTGATGAAAGTGTATGGCCATACCCCAATGCGATTGGATTATCATTATACTCAAGATCCAGAAAGAATTGAACAAGTAAAAGTTGACATGGACCATGACTTGTGTTCAATATAACATCGTGAGACAAAGGGAGAAAGAAAAGTGTACCATTAGAAATGTGAACTCTTACGTTATATTATTTGGGTAGACATAATGGCTTGCTAGAGTCCGCTTATGTCTTATGAGGGTCGATATGATCAAACTCATTGCCAACATAATATAATCCTGTCGCGTGACATAGGCAGCCTATGTCGCGTAAACCACACTTACTTATGGCATTGTCGTCTTGGCCATATAAATGAGAAACGCATTTCTAAACTCCACAAAGATGAATTTTTAGACTCACATGATTATGAATCATATGAGACATGCGAATCTTGTTTACTTGGCAAGATGACCAAGGACCCATTTACCAAAACTGGTGAAAGGGCGGGCGACTTATTAGGCCTCATACATATCGATGTGTGTGGACCTATGAGTAGCAATGCTAGGGGAGGATTTCAGTACTTCATAACATTCATTGATGATTATAGTAGATTTGGATATGTTTATCTAATGAAACATAAAAGTGAATCGTTTGAAATATTTTGAATATTTCAAAATGAGGTACAAAATCAACTTGGCAAAACTATTAAAGTACTTCGATCCGATCGAGGTGGCGAATATTTGAGCCAAGAATTTGACAGTCATCTTAAGAGTTGTGGAATCGTTTCAGAACTCTCTCCACCCGGAACACCACAATGGAATGGTGTGTCTGAAAGGAGGAATAGAACTTTGTTGGACATGGTTCGTTCTATGATGAGTCAAGTTGAGCTTCCTTTATCCTTTTGGGGACATGCACTAGAAACTGCTGCTTTCACTATAAACAGAGTTCCTACCAAATCGGTTCAAAAGACCCCATCTGAGATGTGGCATGGAAGAAAACCTAGTTTGTCTTTCATGAAGATATATACCTTCACAGTTTGGTCCAGAACAGTCGTTTGGGACAGCAGTCAATTATGGGTCAGTTTGGTATGCCTCAGCAGTTTGGTGCAGATCAGTCAGGGGCTTCTCAGTTACGTAGCTTGGTATGACTTCTCAGTTGGGTTTGGCACAGCAGTCAATTATGGGTCAGTTTGGAACTTCCCAGCCCCAGCAGTTTGGGATGCCTTAACAACGATCCAGTTCAAGACAGCCATCCCGCTACACCGCACAAGTCTCATAAAATCCCTTCATGACCGCCTCCATGGGACAGCTAGCCTCTATTCCCGTCTCATCCAACTCGTCTTATCCACAGTACCCATCGGGTTTTACTCCGCCACCCCGACCGAAAGTGCTATTCAGAATCATGAGTCTCAGCCCTCCTTTAAGCTACACTATGAGCCTAGCCCTGGGCTACCTGGCCACCTCTAGTTTACCTCCACCCTTCTTGCCTGCAGGGAATCAACAATACACCTTTAGGCTCAATCCTTATGCACAGGGTTCTACTTACCCTCCTCAGGGCAACTTAGGCCAAGGACATGTGTGCCACCCATGGTGAATCCTTTCTCCAGCTTTGCCACCGGCCCGACCATCTTGGCTCCGCCATTGGACCCTCAACCTGCTTGGTTCATGGAACAATTGAAGTAAATAAAAGCACAGGTTGTTGAGTTGACAGGGAAGAAGGCCGCTCTCCGACCCACATATCCCAACTCCATTGTGCCTCTACCTCACAAGTTCATGATGCCTAATCTAGAATTGTTTGAGACTGCATGTCCTAAAACCCACTTGGATACTTACACCCTAGCCATGAAAGCCAAAGGACGTACGAATCAACAGTTAGATGACTACTCCAGTCTCTCCTTAAAGATGGGCGCTCTAAAATGATTCTTCTGGTTAAAACCTGAGGCTAGGGCTACTCGGGAACATATCACTAATACTTTTACTGAGAAGTACAAAGAAAATTTGGAATGGGAAACAAACCGGGAAGACTTACAGATGACTGCACAATGTCCCAATGAGACTATTGGGGACTTTTACAAGCGATGAAACCTCATGATGAGTGAGATGACAATTCCCCCTTCCGATGAAGAACAGTTGGATATTTTCCAAGCCTACTTGAAGCCTCATTTGAGAACGTCCCTCAGTAACTTCCCCTATCTAGATCTGCATGTAATGGTCAGTTCTGGGGCTAAAATTTGACCAACAGCAAGCTGCCGCTCCTACTTATCGGTACCGAGCTTCTGCCTCTAATCCAGCTTCTGTCCTGCACAAAAGGCAAGGAATCAATTAACTATGAGGTTCAGGATTGCAACAATGCCACTCCTTTCGTGCCAAGGAAAGGCAATATGCCCAAGCCGCGGAGTCTTAAGGCTTGAAGATCTCGGAATGCCTCTGAGTGACGTCTTTCAGGGACTTGTGAAGGAATGTCTGATCAGACCTTTGGACAACTATCAGCCCAGGGATCCCAATGTCCCTTTGGACACAACTAAGCACTGTGTTTTCCACTAGTATCATGGGCACGTTACTAATAATTGCATGCTCATGAAAAGGGCGATGTGAGAACTGATCGAAAAGGGTAAGTTTGAGATACCCGAAGGGCCCAACACAGCCAACAATCCCTTCCCTAAGAAAAACTATAGGGTGAATATGATTGAAGCCATTGTAAGTACCCCAATCTGGATCACCCTCTTCCGAGCACATGGGAAACACCGCAGACTCACAAACACAGTCTCGAAGACCTATGGCACTCAAAACCCTCAAAAAACCCTCAACCAAACCAAGGGAGGAGCCTTTCTGGGATAAAAAGGGACAAAAGGACCTTTTGGGAATTTTCAGGAAATTGGAAAAGCAAATAAGGTCCGTACGGACCTCTTTGTTGCCATAATTACTGAATCCCCTTAAAGTCCACAATATTCCCTCAAATCCCGGAGAAATCATTACCCCTCATGCATGGTTGGTCCGTACGGACCTCTTTGCATGCCAAGAAGGTCCGTACGGACCTCTTTGCACAGGGGACATCATCATTCCAGAATATTCACAATTATCACGTATTCCCTCAAATCGAGGAAAACTAAAAATCTGGATAACCTAGGAGGTCCGTACGGACCTCTTTGCATTTTTCTCCTACTATAAATAGAGGGCTCCCCCTCCCTCATTTTACACACCTCCCTCTTCTCTCCTCTCCCCCCAGCCTTCAGCCTCCCCTCTAAGACCCTTCGGGGCAATCCCGGCCCCTTTCGGATCCTTCCGAGGCCTTCCGAGCTCCCTTGTGATGCTCCGAAGCCTCCCCGAGCGCTCCCGGGACGCTCCCGCGCTGCCCCGAGGCACTCTCGAGGTACTCTGAGGCCCCTCGTGATACTCCGAGGCCTTGCCTGGTCTTTCCAAGGCGTCCCGGCTCTTTCCGAGTCAAACCGGCGATCCCAAACCACGCCGAAACTCTGCCCGAATGAATCCTGCCATCCCAACGCACGCCGAAACTCTGCCCGAGTAATCCCTGCAATCCCAACGCACGCCGAACCTCTGCCCGAACGCAGCCTACAATCTCAACTAATGCCGAAACTCTGTCCGCAGACAACCGGCCCCTCCCGAAGCAATCCCGGTCCGTGCCGGAACACTATTCCATCCTCAAACACTATTCCCCAGCGGAAGACAGACACGAACCAACATTGGTAAGGCTTCCTTCCATTACTATTTCAATACATTTCAATTTGACATAGTGTACAATGTAGACATCCGACACAGCATGCATTTTTAAAAGCACACACACACACACACACAACATTTAAAGAATATTAGGGGTATCCGAAAGACTCGTTTTTACGAGGCGACTCGGGTGAGCTCTAAGATTCTAATATTCTCTTCCCGAGGAGTCATCTGACCTCCGAACTCAAAATCTCATCACACAAAAACAGTTTATTTCTAAATTGATGCCCTTTTTCAATGTTTTGGGCTTAATAAAAACGGCGTGGCGACTCTACAATTGCGAAAACAACGGCGAGACACCTCCAACTAACACTAAAGCGGAATAAGCCAGATGCCGGGGCGCGAACGCGCTGCCTCTCGGATCCGGGCAAACTTCCCGAACAGCGACGAATGCGAGATGCCGGGGCCTCCGCGCGCGAGCCGTATCCCGGGTAATTTCAGTTGGCGACTCTGCTGGGGATTTTTTTGTTTTAAAATCTTTTTAAACAAAACAAAAGATTTTTAAAACGATGATGAGGGTCAAACTTTCATTTTACCCCTTTCTTTAAATGTTGTGTGTGTGTGCACGTGCTTCGTTTTTATTTTACAAAACAAAAAAAAATACAAAAAAAAATGCATCAATATACATCTGTGCATACATTTAAAATTCTTCAAAAAAACTTTTGTTTTACTCAGAAAAAGAATTTTAGAGACCGCACACTACTCGCACCGCTGCCTCGGTTACACCGCACACTACGCACACTGCTGCCTCGGTTACACCGCACGCTACGCGCACTGCTGCCTCGGATACACTGCACACTACAACCTTTAACCCGGAGTGGTCTCAGTTGCAGTCCGTTTGGTCTTCCTAGGCCTCTCGGATGCGCACGGGATCATTCCAAACATCCCATCCTAGCCAAGCGTCAACCCTGCACGTTTGAGTCTTGAGTCACACTCTGTCCAGACTCGGTTGGTTTTTACCCAGTCCGTGTCATACAGCCTGGATACATATACCATGCCGGCATTTTTCTGAGTCAAGGCTCGGAACTCAAGATCCCTTGCGCAAGCAAAGCGATGAATGGTCATGCTAAAATCTCGACCTGATCTTGATTTCCGAAGCTACAACCAGACGATGTTCCGTCCCGGATATACATCCATTCTCATATGACACCATGTCATCACGCCTTTGATACGTCAGCCATGACAATATGACCCAGCCAACGCCTAACGTCACAGATCCCTTGCGCAAGCAAGGTAAAGGGAGGTCATGCCGAACCCTTGACCTGATCTTGACTCAGTGGCCGGCACGGTTCACTATTCACATGGCTAACGCATCAAAACGAACATGACAGGCTCGGTCCTTAGGTTCGATTTTTCTTTTAGGCCGGTGGAAACCGCTTGCCCTATAAGACCCTCGCCCGGGGCTGTCCACCCTGGGATGTCAAAATACAGGTGCAAAACGAGGGGCTTATAGCCGCACAGATGGTCTCCACTGACCCAGGATCTAGCATAGTTGCGAAAAAGAAGAGCAATCTTTTCCAACCTACCTAGGACTCTGAGAAAACATGTTTTAAGTAAATTAAAACAACAAAAAAATATAAAAAATATAAAAGAAACGGAAACCGCATGCCACGTGAGCTTTCCCCCTTTTATCCCGTGAGGCCATTCATGTGTCTAAACCTTGCCTGTCACCCCCTCCAGCGAACCGATAGTGGTTGAGAATACCTGGGAGCCGCCTTTTCAGTATCGAGGTCACAAGGTCCGATAGCCCTTCCAGTTCAACGGTCCGCACCGTCCGCTACTCCCCCATAACGGGATAAACAGATAACAGTGAGGGAAATGGAACCCCGCCACTAAGGAACCTCCAGACAATGGAGGAGGTGCTGCGAGCCTTCGAAACCATCAAGAAGCGCCAAGAAGAGCAGCAAGCCTGGATCGTAGACACCTTGCGTCTTCGAGGAACAGTTGCAGTTCCCCAACCTGACGGAACCTTTGTTCTCATAGAGGACGAAGACATACCGCCCCCCCCCCCCGGTTTCTCAAAGCTATCAGCAGGTTCCGCCTCCGCCAAGCTACGAGATCCCAGCCACGCAAAGCAGCTCTCGCTCAAAACTCCCCTCAGGCGTCAGTCAAGCAGCTCCGACATGCCCGCCACAAAGACGGTCAGCTTCCGGCTCACGCACATCAAGCTCGGTATCAACAGCACACATACGTGCCTGCTCCGCCAGATCCCAATGCATCTCGGTATCCCCCAGGATTCAATCCTCTGCCTCTATACGAGCCTCACAACCACAATCAGAAGTCCCCATGCTTACCAAGGACGGGCATCCCGAGCGGATATCCCGACATTTCAAGCTTGCCACCTGCTAGTCTGCCACTTGGGGCTAACGAATCATTTCCCCAATTCCCAAACACAACCCTTAGCGGACCTGACAATCACGCCCTCAACTTTAGCACTCCAGGGTATGGGTTGGTATACACTCAACTACCTCCCCAAGACTCCCGAATGGCGATCCCATCAGCCAATCCACCTCCATCTTCGGTTTCCGTCCCCGAAAACGGTAACCCACCTCAGCCTGCTAATCCCCACATGGCTTGGCTGATCGAGCAAATGAAGGACATGCAAGGTAACCTAGCCAGTTCTCGGAAGGACTCCTCTGCCATGCGATCCGAGCAAAGTGGTCCCTCTCCTCCGAAATTCGGTGGATGCCTGAAATGGAAAAGTTTGATGGGACAGTAATGCCCATAAACCCATATCGACACCTATGTCCTGGGTATGAGAGCCAAAGGGGCAACCCCTCAACATATGGCGGATCACTTTCGGCATTCTCTCAAACTACGCCGCTAAGGTGGTTCCTCAATGTAAAGGCGAAAAACCGCTCCACGTGGGATCAAATCCGCCGAGATCTTCCAAGAAAAGTACCGCGCCAACCTCGAGTGGGAAACGAACCGCCACGATCTGCAAGCCACCGAGCAAAAGGATGACGAACCAGTGGGCGAGTTCTACAAAAGATGGAATTGGAAGCTTAGTGAGATAATGGATCAACTTTCCAAAGAAGAGCAGATGGACATATTCCATTCCTGCCTCAAGCCATCTTTGAGGACCTTGATCAGCCACCATTTCTATCCGGATCTCCGTGCCATGGTCAACGCCGGGACAAAGTTTGAGAAGACTCTGAGTCTTCAAAAGACAACAAGAACCCCGCCTCGTCTTACGCTATCTGGACAAACCCGGCAACTTCAACTCCTCGCCCGAACAAAGGGAAAGAAGCAAACAAGACACTACATCCGTAACGGAGCTCAAGTAAACCGCGATCAAGCGGCCCCAAAGAATAACAATCCCCTCGCTTCCCACAGTTCCAAAGATTTAGACAACCTCGAAATGCCCCTGGGCCAAGTATTTGAAGCTTTGGTGAAACGAAATCTTCTCAAGCCTCTCGAGAATTTCCAACCGAAGACTCCCAAACCCAACATGGATATGAGCAAGCACTGCGCCTTCCACAACTACCCCGGCCACACCACCGACAATTGCTTCGTGCTCAAGCAGGTGGTCCAGGGGCTCATTGAGGAGGGAAAATTGGAACGCCCTCGTGGTCCCAATACCATCGGAAATCCATTCCCCCGAAACGACAGGGTAAACTCAATAGCCTTTGACGGAACTCCAAGCGAGAGCAGACCCCCTGCAATTTCCGAAACCGTCAGCATGCTGTCCCGCTATGACTGGGAGCGTGAAACCAGAGTCAAAAGGTCTCGTGACCGGGAATTCAGACAAGAACGCCCAAGGGCAACTGTCTCCCTACGATCTGTGCCCCGACCAATGCATACAAATGGATGGATCGAACGCTCCCCAGAGGAGACTGAGTCAAACGGTAGCACGGGAAGCGGCTTAGTCTTCACAGACAATGACTTGCCAACATGTGAGAATTGGCACAACGAAGCCCTCCTCATCCTCATAAAAATAGAGATGTTCTTCCTCCCGAACGTCTTGATTGATAACGGCTCTGCAGTCAACATCATCGCTTTGAGCACACTGAAACGACTCCGTATCGACCGCTCCCTGATAAGGCCTTCACCTCGGGTAATCCGAGCCTACGATTCCACTGCACGACCAATCGTAGGAGTCATCAATCTGAGGATCCAATTCGATGCACAAATGGAGTCGGTAGAGTTCCAAGTCGTGGAAATCAAACCAACCTTCTCTGCTTTGCTGGGACGACCTTGGATACATCAGATGAAAGCGGTATCATCTACTCTTCACCAATGCGTGAAATTCATCAATGCCAATGGAGTGATCGAAGTGATCCGCGGAAGCAGTGCAATGGCAAGTGCGTGGCCAGCAAGCTACGACCCAGAAGAAGGTCCCGACATGACCAAATACTCTTCTCCAGATGGGTCAGGATGACAACTCTGATATATGCGACTGTGAAGAATGCTTAAGAGAAGATCAAGAGATGGACGCCCTGATGGAGATTGATCAAGGAGTAGACCCTTACTTCGCCGAAAACCCTCTTGCAAACTGGCTCATCACCGATCCCCCGGTACAAGACAACCCTCTGGCCGACACTCTCGGATCTTACGGGGACAGCCATCACAGCATAGTTCAATTCAACATTCCAGTGTCCGACCTAGAGGAACAGTGGCGCAACCTCCTCCAAGGCCTAATCAGGGAAGGAGATATAGCATGCCCCCTCGAATCAGACATTGTAAATGTCGTCCAAGCAAAGATCCCCGAGATAAAGAGGCAGATTCTATGAAAATGATCAACATCAGGCAAGAATCAACTCCGAATCGCCGAATGCTTCGCCCTCTTAGAAGTAGCCCTCAGCGACTTCTATCATCAAAGACCCCCAAGGACTGGTGGCAACACTAATGGAGGGACATCATCAGGAGAGCAATCAAAAACCTCCGCGATCTGGTTTGAAATCGAACCACATGCAAGCTATTTTCCGGGACTCATGCCAAGGGAAGATTGGCCACCTGAACCAGCACCACTCCCTCTAGAGCTACAGCCAGCCGAGAGTAATGAAGCCTGGTCCAATTCCTCGTCGCCTATAGTCTAGCTTCGAGTCTTGTTGTCTGTGAATTCACATCTTTTGAGTCTTTTGATGGCTTTACGCCCAACGATTGTGAGTCTTTGATCAACAATGTACAGTCTTCACGCTTTCAATAAAAGGTCCGACCTTTCTAAAAAATCATTTCATTGCATCTTTAACAAGTGATGAGTTAACTAATCAAAACAGTTAATAGCAATTCATCTATACAAAAGGCAAGCACATTAATTGAATAAATGCATCAAGCAAACATTTAAGCATGTTGTCAAACGAGAGAAAAACCGGGCCCAAGCTGTCGAGGAGGTTTTAACCAAAGTAAATTTGGGAACTGCTGAAGAGCCAAAAGAGACGCAAATCAGAAGTTTCTTCACCGGCACAGAGCAAGACGCATTGACTGCACTGCTCAAAGAATTCGTGGACGTGTTCGCTTGGTCTTACCGAGACATGCCCGGATTAGATCCAAACATTGTAGAACACCGGATTCCCTTGAATCCCGAGGCTAAGCCCATCAAGCAAAAGCTACGCCGAATCAAGCCAGAATGGTCTTTACAAGTCAAAGAAGAGATCGAAAAAATGCTCCGCGTCGGCTTCATCAGGTTGATCGAGTACCCCACATGGCTCTCCAATATCGTCACGGTTACCAAGGCCAATGGAAAAGTACGTTGCTGCGTGGACTTCCGAGATCTCAACAAAGCAAGTCCCAAGGACGATTTTCCACTACCCAACATCGACATGTTGGTAGACACTACAGCCAATTTCGAAGTCAAGTCCTTCGTGGACGGGTTCGCCGGCTACAATCAAATCAAGATGGCCGAAGAAGACCAAGAAAAGACAGCCTTCACAACCCCATGGGGAACCTATTGCTACACAGTAATGCCGTTCGTACTAAAGAACGCTGGGGCTACCTACCAACGGGCAAAGAACCGCCCTCTTCCACGATATGATCCACAAAGAGATCGAAGTGTACGTCGATGACATGATCATCCACTCAAAGGGATCAGATGGACAACACCTCACGCACTGAGAAAATTCTTCAATCGCCTCCGAAAACACTCAATGAGGCTAAACCCCGCCAAATGCACATTTGGGGTTAGCCGAGGCAAGGTCTGGGATACATGGTCACCGAGAGAGGCATCGAGGTTGATCCTCAAAAGATCAAGGCCATCATCGAAATGAGACCACCGCAAACTCGTACAGCAGGTGAAAAGCTTCATGGGCCGCTGCGGTATATCGCCCGTCGCCAACCAATTGACCTCCATGCGAGCCAATCTTCAAACCGATGAAGAAAAATGCCGACGTCGAATGGAACTCGAATGCCAAGATGCCTTTGAAGAAATAAAGGCGTACCTTGTGAGTCCTCCGATTCTCTCGTCCTCCCCATGAGGAGAAACCATTGTTGCTATACCTAACTGTGACCAGACACCGCAGCTTGGAGCCATGCTCTGTCAAGAAAAGAAAGAGTCACGAGTCGAGAACGCCATCTACTTCGTCACGAAAGTTTCAAGGCAATAACTCAACTACTCACCCCTCGAGAAAACCTCGCGCAGCCTGGTATGGGTTGTCGGAAAATTACGGCACTACATGCAGCCGCACACGGCACACTTGGTGTCCAAATGGACCCGGCCAAATACCTCTTCGACAAACCATCTCTGTCAATGAGGCTCGCCAAATGGTCTTTTCTTCCTAGCGGAATTTGACATCAAGTACGTGAACCAAAAAGTCAATCAAGGGACGGGCAATGGCCGAACAACCGGGCCGATTTCCCAACCGACGAGGCTCGAGGCCCTGAACCACAATTTCCAGACGAGGGAATCTTTGCACTCGAAGGCGAAAATCTATGGCAACTGTTCTTTGATGGAGCAGCCAACAAAAAAGGAAACGGCATCGGTATGCTTTTGGTCGATCACAAGGACGAGAACACCCCAATCGCCATAAAGCTCAATTTCGATGTAACCAACAATGCCGCCGAATATGAAGCCTGTGCTGCCGGACTACAAGCCGCACTCGAGAGGAATGTCCAGAAACTCGAAGTTTATGGGGACTCAGCCCTGATCATCAACCAAGTCTCCAACAAGTGGAAAACCATAGACCCAGGCTTGCAAAAATACCATGCCTGCATGGAGGACCTCATCACACAATTCGAAGAGGTCACCTTCCACTACTTGCCAAGAGACCAAAACAGGTTTGCAGATGCCTTAGCCACCTTGGCTTCACTTGCGGAAATCCCTGAAGGAAAAGCAATCAAACCCTTCAAAGTCGGACGAAAGGAAA
This sequence comes from Adenophora triphylla var. japonica, assembly GCA_022495995.1. Taxonomy (NCBI): domain Eukaryota; kingdom Viridiplantae; phylum Streptophyta; class Magnoliopsida; order Asterales; family Campanulaceae; genus Adenophora; species Adenophora triphylla. Next base: position 1,648 of record JAFEMH010001890.1, on the reverse strand, counting down.
TTCCCGCCTATTGTTGTGAGATCAAACCAGAACCTAAGCCCATCAATGAGCCATGGTATAACCAGATCTTCCAATACCTCAAAAACGGGGAAACCACCTTCATGAACAAGGAAGGCCCACACACAGAAGGGGTCAAAACCAAGAGCATCATGGCCCTAAAACGCCTTGCCTCTCACTTCGACATTCTTGGGGACATGCTATACAAAAAACGCTACCATGGACCACTCCTACGCTGCATCAGCCAGGAAGAAGCAAGCGAGTTCATGAACGAAGTCCACAATGGGGCTTGCGGTCCCCACATGAACGCGAGCCTATTGACGCGAAATCATTCTCAGGATGGGCTACTAATGGATCTCCATGGAGGCGCATTGCATCCACTTTGTCCGAAAGGCCGCGACAAGTGTCAACGGTTCTCCAACCTCAATCACTCCGCCTCCCCACGATCTCTACTGCATGACTACACACGGCCATTTGCCACTGGGGAATTGACGTCATCGGGAAAATCGCTCCGCGGGCAAAGAACGGTCACGAAGTTCATCTTAGTAGCCATTGACTACTTCACCAAATGGGTCGAAGCCAAGTCCTACAAGGTACTCACCTCCAAGAAGGTCGCGCATTTCCTCGAGGAAAACATCATCTCGCCGATACGGCATCCCAAATGAGGTCATATCGGACAACGGTTCACACTTCGAGGGTCGAATTAGGCTATCGCTGGCTGAATTCAAGATCACATGCCACAAATCTTCTCCTACCGGCCACAAACAAACGGCGCCGGTGAAGCAGCAAGACAAAACCCTCGAACGGATCATCCGAAAAATGACCACCCGAGGACGAGATTGGTCCGAGAAGCCGCACCTTGCACTTTGGGGCTATCGAACATCACGCCGAATGACCACGGGAGAAACCCCATTTGCCCTGACATAAGGGATGGAAGCAGTCCTTCCCATTGAACTGGAAATTCCCTCACTCCGAGTGCTGCTGGAAAATGACGTCAACGAAGTCGAATGGCTCCGAAGCCGACATGACGAATTAGCTCTGCTAGACGAGCGACGACTAAAGGCCATGGAACACGTCCGAGCCTATCAAAGCAGGATGGCTAGAGCTTTCGACAAGAAAGTCAAGTCCCGAGACATCAGGGAAGGCGACCTTGTACTCAAAGAAAAGCCTCCCACTCGAACCAACCCACTGGGAAAATGGGAACCCACATGGATCGGCCCTTTCGTGGTTCAAAAGATCTTCTCCTGCAGGTGCCATGAAGCCGAGACAGACCTAGACGGCAATCCCTTCATGAATCCAGTCAACGGAAGCAAACTTCGCAGATACTTCGCCTAAAGAAGAACAACTGTGCATCTCTTGGCACTCCATGTAGTGTCGAACTATGCAGACCTGAGCCCTCTAGTCCGGGGGAACGTAGGCAACCTTAATTGGTCCGGTCTAAAAATACACAAAAAAGTCAAAAGTTTGAATGTCAATCAAGACCTCCATCAAGCTATGCACTTTTCAAGAGCACGCCCCAACGTCACCTTGACCAAGTCAAACGACCGCGGCAACATCAAAGGACATCCGGAGGTCACTCAACGTCAAACGACTGACCCATGTCTACTTCCAAGCCAGGGGCTTGTCTTCGCCCTCACGCACTTCAAAAAAA